>OZ038507.1:24359754-24367254 GCA_964036315.1 Acanthosepion esculentum
TTAATCACGGTAAACCCACAAAACTTATTTTAATTTTTTTTCTTTTGTTTTTTCTTTTCATCTTCTCTTTCTCTTTAAAAAAAAACAGGAAGTATTCTGCTTTTGAAATTAATCGTTTACTCACCAGTAATTTACCATCGCTGAAGAAGACATATTTGTAGTGTTGAAACGCGATTGCTATAGTGTAGCGATTTTTAACATATTATTTTTAATCTCCAATAATAAATATTATATACATATATATATATATATATATATATATATATATATATATAGCAAAAGAGTGACAAAGATTGCAAAGTAGATCTTTGACCCTCTCCTGAAGATGATTGCAGACGGAATTAAAAGTTTTCAAAAAATGAATAACATCCAAGAGAGCAGATCATAAGCTCCAATATATTTATATATATATATATATATATATATATATATATATATATATATATATATTCCATCCTTATTAATCCAGCACTATAGGACAAGGCCACAATTGCACCACAGAAAATCTATATAGACATAGTCTTGCCAGTTCACTCCACATAGATATTTGTTTTATTTTTTATCAAAAATAAAACAAAGCTTAAAACAGGAAATGAAACAATCATTATTAATGTTTCCAAATGAGTTTTTTTATAGTTTCAGGCAATACAATGGCTAAAAAAGCCTAAAACCAAAAAAACTGATTAAAAAGAAACTCCCACACCACTTACTTTTTTTTTCTTCTTTTAATGTGAAAAGCTTCTAACAACAGAGAGGTGCTTTGGCATGAAGAAATAGTTAGCAAGACAACCAAAGTTGACTCTTATTACCAAGCAGTGAATTTGGTCCTCACTTGGTGTGCCATATAAAATTCAGCATTAAAATAGCCCAACGAGGGCTGATATCTCATAACATCTATCTAAATTAATCTAACCTAATAATACAAGGGATTACATAAAATCTTGCCAGCTCATTCCACGTATATATTGCTGTTTTATCAAAGGTAGAACAAAGCTTAAAACTGGAAATAAAACAATGATCAATGCTTCCAAACATGCTTTTTTTTATTGTTTCATGCAAGACAAAGGCTTAAAAAAAAGCCTAAAACCAAAAAGTAATATATACTTACTATCTTGAATGAGTAAATACGCAGCTATATATGAGATGAGCAACACCATATTGCCGAACATTGCTGCTTCAATTTTTTAATTATAAAAAAATCTTTTTTTTACCAAAGAAAAAAAAAAAATCAGCTTTTCCCCATTTCTAAGGATGGTGTAGTGAAAATGGCCAACTCACCTTCAACGAAAAATTATCCTGAATCTTATGATGAGCCATATCTCATGGCCCACTGGTCAGAAAAGTTAGCCTGTGCCTGCTTTAGTGTTTCATGGAGAATAACTCTGGGAATAGCTACCCTCTTGTCTTCTACTGCCTGATGCAATACATGGAACAAACAAAACATTGCCCAGTGGACATTGTCGGAAAATTATCTCTGTGTGAAAAAATACGTAAAAAAGACTGATGGTCAAGATAGTTGCACATTTGCCATCAACACCAATTGTCACTGAACTTACATACAAGAAAATCAAGTCAGATGCTGATTCTCAAGGCAGGTAGACTCTCCCCATTTGGAAAACTTGTGCCAATCTTCCTACCTCTTATTCTCTGCTCCTATTTTGGTCTTATGCCAGACAAAGTTAAGCTTAAATGATCTTATAACACAGAAATGGCTAAAGAAATATAGTGCCAAATTATTCCATTTATATAATCTGTGGGGGAAGACAAAAATCTATTAAGGCTTTAAAACCGGCATTTTACAAGTATATACAAATATATAAAAAAAAAAAAAAATAAGGGGGAGGGCAAAAAGCAAAAAAACCCTAAAGTGGCGGATAAAAAAATATAACAAAAAAACAGAACAAACTATTTATTGCCCCTCATTCTTCAGAAGCCAATCAAGGACAAAACATATAAGTATGTATGCAATGACTAAAAAAAGGGGGGGGATAGAAAAAAACAAATATTACAATATAACTAGCAGTAAAAATCAGATTATATTTAGAGCGAGCAACCAGTCCTTCTGCTTACAGTGGGAAGGCTACTGAGACTTAATATAAATATGAATATCCCCTGATATATATATAATATATATATATAAAATTAGTATTTAGGTAACAAAGTTTTTGAATAATATCAGCAAGTTCTGTCTATCCAATGTTTTAAGTTTTTCAAATTTCTGAAGATCTGTATAAGTTGACTTGTTATTTGTCAAAATTTGTGTAATCCATGCAGATATACATTAACATATCACATCTATAAGTAATGTTAATAGAAAACAAATTTTAATAGATTACTCCAATATATATGTTATATAGGACACAATGCAAAGAAAGACTTAAAATTCTGGAAGCCATTATAACACAAAGGAAGCCGTCAACATTAAATAGGATATTTTTTGTCCATAGGAGATCATATATTGAAGTGTGTGTGTGTGTATATAATAAAAAATTGAAAAATCACATAAAAATTCAGTTTGGCCATTGTAAATGATGTCACTTTTAAGTAAGTTGAAATTGTTCCAGCAAACGAGAGGACACAGGAATTAGTGTTACTTAGCAAGAACAAAAACAAGATCTTTGACAACAAATTTAGTAACATTTGAAAGTACTCTGCGAGAGGGGTGAAGGACAGAAACAAATTTTGGAAAGATTACTAATTATATAAAACAATTTGTTTGAGAATTTGAAAAACTTAATAAAAAAATTGGACAGACAGAACTTGTCAACATTTTCCAACAAAACTTGTTTGAAAAAAAAAATATATATATATGTGTGTGTATGTGTGTGAACATTTTGTTTATTATTATTATTAGTGCTCTATCCCACAATATTGAGCACTCTGATTATAAAGAGGGCTTTCCTAAAAAGTCAATTTCCAGAAATACTGTGGTCAACTGTTTTTGGCAAAACAATTTTTCTTATGTATGTATATATAAAAGTTTTTATTGGATGTATATAGGTAGCATGTGTTAATGCAGACAAGTTTTGTTAAAGATAATAGATAAATTGTATCTGTTATATTTTTTAAATTATTTTTTTAATTGACAAACTAATTTCCATATCTTAGAATTGTTCTTTCTAATTTCCATGTATTAGAATTGACATTACAAAGGAATTGTTTACAGTTGATGTCACTTTATTTAATGTTTCAAATTTTCAATTGACCTCAGTCATTGTCAAGAACCAGAGTCCATTTTGTTAAAATCCTGTGATGACTTCATACCTCAAATTTAATTGTGATGTGTTATTTTAAATTTTTCAATATCATGTCAATGTGATCTTATTTTTTTATCTAAATATTTGTGATGTCATGAACGTTATATAGGTTTACAGAATTTAAATACATTTTAGATTGTGTGTTTCTAAATTATATATGATTTCGTGGATCTTGATTGTTTTAACTTCATATAGAATAGCTTCTCTAAAATTTTTAATCCTTTTTTGTACATATGTATACACACGCACACACACACACATATAAAGTGAGCATGTGTATAATATGTGCATGCCTGTGTATGCTAGTTTACCCATGCCATCAAAAATATTTTATGTCCTTCCTATTATTGGGGTCAGTCTTTAAATACATTTTTTTGACAATTATTTTATTGCTCTTTCATTGGCTTTTCACCACTCTTCTTCATAAATATCCCAGAACAGTCCACCATTTTTGTAACAAGGGCATTGCCACCAAGCATTGGTAGGGCAAGGGTGATAACTCCAATACACCATAAAACTACAAAGAAAGAAAGATAACATGCTAAGTTTGTGTATGCACCACCCACACACACACACACACACATACATATATATATTCAACTGACAAGGTCAACCTGTTATATTTTTTGTTGTATTTTTATAATTATCAAATAATTTTTTCTTTTAAATTGGAAAAATACAATAAACAAATAGACTTTTTCAGCTGAATTTAACAAAATTTGTTTGAATTAATTTTTTGTGTAAATATGTTTTTATATATATATATATATATATATATATATATATATTGTGTATATTTAAGCAGCAATTTTTCATTGATGCATGTTTCATTAAATAATATAGACAAGTTGAGTTATTTATTTATGTAAGCCGAAAGCTTAGATTGGATTTAAATATGTATCAATATGGTGATTTCCTTTCGTCTTTCAATGATAATGTTATTAAGCTTATCAGACAATATGAAAGGAACTTACTTAAAATAAATAGACACAACTTGTCTATATTATTTAATGAAACATGCATCAACATATATATATATATATACACACACACACAATATGAAAAAATGTTGAAAATGCAACTGGAGTCTTTAAGAATATTTATTTAGAATAACTTTATAGGTTTCACAGTTCTATGATTTTCAAAAGTTAAATTGAGATGTGTGGCTATGGCATGATCAGTTTTGCATCATGGGCTTTACATCAACCTTCTTCATAAATATCCCAGAGATGCAAAACTGATTATGACATAACTACACATCACTCCATTTCAATTTAACTTTTGAAACTCATAGAACTGTGAAACGAATTCAGAATATACTTTGTTTTTATAAATGATAGCTTCTCTCAAAATTAAAAATTTTACTGTTTTGGACCATTATTTTTATTTGTTACATAAAATCTACACCTGTATAATGTTTTTGAAAAATTTTTGCATGTGTTATGTTGCTGGATGACAGATTTTTCATGATAACAAAAGGTTTTTGCACAATATGGCTTTTGTCTTATTTCATTCTAAATTTCAAAACATTTTATCTCATTTTTTTTTTTTTTTTTTCTGTGTCCCAAATTCATCCATCACTCTTGACCCCATATCTCTTTGTTAAATGGTTTACCCAACTTTATACGAATTGAACTATTTTTATTTGATGTGTTATTTTTGTTTTTTTATAACATGACCTGGAAAATATGGTTTTAAAAATGCAGTTTCTTTATTAAATAATGTTGGGAGGTCATTTTTATTTATTTTTATTATGAACAATAGATAATCACTTTCACACCCACTCATATTCACCAATAGTTTCTCTCTGTCTCTCTCTCTCTCTAATACAAACACGCATTTACCTGTGTACTACTAATACACACCTTATTCCCATACAAGGTGAATACAAAAGAAATATACTGATGGATGGTTCGAGTGAGTATACTGGACTTGTTCAAATCTGTTGATCAAACCAGTTTATCCTTCTCACTCTCTGTCACTCTCTCCCTATGCAATAAACTGTAACTAAGGTCCACACAGCATAGTTGCAGAATAAACCTCCATTTGGCTCGGTAGGCACTGAAGAAATACAAATAGGTGCCTCCAAAGATTCACTGAAAAAGAGCATGCCATGATGAAGGAATACCCCAAAACTAAAAAATTTTTGTTATTATTAAGAAGAAAGACTAAAGTATTTTTTGATTATTTTAAAATAAATTTTTTATCCTTTCTAATGCATTTGAAATGTTAGTTAAAAAAATTCTTGTTTAAGTGGGTGGGCCAAAGATTAGTATTAGGAAATTTAACATCTTTTTGCCGTAAAAACACATTGTTTTGGAAATTCTTGCAAAAATCAAATAATTGTCGGATTTTAATTAAATTTTCAGGACTTATTCACAAATGAATTACATTATTTTCTAAACTTTTAAAAAAAAATCTTGGTAAATATATATATATATATATATATATATATATATACATACACACTAATATTCCGTGGTTATAGATTGTAATCACGATCCAATTCATCATTATGACCATGGAATATTAGTGTTTGAGACTTTTATATTATATTCTTGCTCTGTTCTGTACATTGAGCTCTACCTGGATCCTATCCTCTTGCATATATATATATATATAGAACACTGATATTATCTATATATTTTACATCTGTTAGCCCCAGCTTACTTAATTTTAGGAAATTTAGAGAAATTGAAATTCCAGCCTCTTAAAAACAGGATTCCTTGGAGAATTTCAATCATCAATTTGTTTTTGTCAAACAGAAACAACATTTAACAAAAAATCTGCTCTGAATTGTAAAGTAAAAAATTCAAAAAAACTATTACATTATTTAATTAGCAAAGCTTTTAAATGCTTTTATAAATAAGATATATTAAGGACACTATTGTCTTAATAAAAAAAATTTTTTTTGATGAATAATAAATTTTTACAAGAATTGTTTACATTTTTAAAAAATTTAATTAGAAAAGTTGTATTAATTTCAACCTTTTAGATGACATCATTATTAAGTGAAAACTATATTTACTAATCATAAATGATGAAGCTTAATAGAAATGATCAAACACGAATATTTTTAAAATAATTTTTTTTGTATGTGTATAAATGTGCCAATTTTTGTAATTATGGGTGACCATACACAATATTATCAGAAAATAAGAGTAATAACTATAGTAAATTTAAAGCCAAAATTTCTAAAATTCAATAAAACACTAGATTACAGAGAATTTTTTATAAATATTTTCTTAAATTTTTAAGATTACTGAGTACTTAAAAATTAAATTAAAAAGGCACTCACATTATTTTCTTAAATTATGTTTTACAGATAAAGTCTCTGTAGAACAACATTAGATCTGTCACCATGTTGTTGGCATGTCAACACAACTACTGTCAGGATAAAAAATGCATTTCTGCAATATTTTAAACTTAAAGTAAATAATATTTGTTTCAAATTAGATTAATTATACTTTAAATCAACTAATATTCCTCAAATAAAATTTCGGAAAAATACATTTTATTTTTGGAAGATTTTTTTAATAAAGAAAATTACATTGCAAAGAAAGACAACTAAAAAAGGGTGCTAATCAGCTATTTTAGCAAAAAAAAAAAAAAAACTCCTTCCAGTCAATTTAAATATAAAGTATTTTACTTATTGGAAATATTAAATTTAATCTTCTACTTTGAAATTAAAACTTATATAAATATAAAAGTGGACATTGAAGTCAGCATCCAGAGGCAACAAATTGCGTTTAACATGAAACAGACGGTCGCCTCTGACCGTTGATCAATGTCTACTTATGTATAATGGTCATCTAATTGTTTCCTAGCAAATGCCTATTGCAGACATCCACTCAACACACCTGAAACTATTCTGAGCAGACCTTAGTTACAGTTTCTGGGAAAAAACACATAATCAGGTGTGATTAATTTTTTAAAACAAGACTAGCATGTACAAAACCTAGCACAATCATTGACAGCTTTCAAACTGTTCCAGCTATCGAATTTCATTCACAAGGGTTGGGTCAACCCGTGGGGTATGGTTTTCAGGCACTTTCCAAAGGTGCCATGCAATGGGATCACTTTCCCAGGCCATGATAATCATGAATTCAACTCTCTGACAAATTGGCAATGGTGAGATTTGAACTTGGATCTCATGGCCAGAAAGCAAATGTTTGAACCACTCATCCCACACAATTTGCACTTGGTGGGTGTGTGTGTGTGTGTGTGTGTGTGTGTGTGTGTG
>OZ038507.1:24377254-24389754 GCA_964036315.1 Acanthosepion esculentum
TACATCTGGCCACCTAACTCCCCAGACTGCAACCCCCTTACTTATTATGTGTGGGATGCAGTTGCATGAAAGACCAACACAAACTTTTGTAACACCAAAGATGAACTGAAGGCAAGGTTTATGGCAGCATTCACCAACTTAAACAAGGAGACTGTCCAGAAGAGTTGCAGGAGATTCCGAAGTTGTCTGGAGGCCATGGTTGAAGCCAATGGTGATTTTACTGAATAAATTTACTCTTTAGTATTTCAAGATATTTTTGTGTAATTTTGGTAAATATATTTGTTAAAGTGAGATATCAGTGTTATTTTCATTTTTGTGTAATTTAGACAACAATTTATCCATCGCTTTCTGTCTATTAAAAACAAAAATACTAAAGAACTTTGGATTATTAACCTAACGGTTCTTTCCTATTTTTCTATATATTTTCACACACACACACACACACACACATATATATATTGTTCACCTCAATATGGTGCAATAGCAGACTTGTCTTGCTAGAACTCAATAGATTTTCAGACTTGTGCTTAGAAAACCATTATATATATATATATATATATATATATATATATATATATATATGACTAAAACAAAAGATGGTCCATGTGTGGTTCTTATAATATGTAGATTTAACCATAAAAAACATCAAAGACAACAACGATTTCCCTGTCACTGCATACTTCAACCAACCGTTCTGTAGCATTGATGACATCAGATGCATGTTTTTAGCATTTTCATTCTACAGCCGACAAGAAAGATATAGATCAGAGTTGAAATATATATTCAAAATAAAATTGCATTGAGGAATTAAACAGGGATTTGAGTTTGCTCAGAGAGTATAATTTCTGCAAGAAGCCCTCTAACCAACAACAACATTCCTAGGAATAGTAAGTCCAACTTCTTTGTTTATCCCTCGTCTCGTTGAAAAACGGCATATCAGAAAATTCTGACTTTAAAATCTTTCTCTTTGTGCTTTAATTTAATCAAAAGGCTAATATATAATAAATATCATCAGTTTTATTGCCAAGATTGTTATCATTCTGTTGGCTTTTTATTCCTCAAATTTTATCAACCAGCCTATTAAATCTACATAATGCTACTCATTTCCAAACACCCCTGTCTACCAGAGCAAGTTAATATGCTTTGATAAATTTCCTCAAGGAATAAAACATGTCAGCATGAAAGGTTTTCCTCTCATCATTTCTTTTATTAATATATATATGTGCGTGTGTGTGTATAAGATAAAGAACAAATCTTCAGACAACTAGAAGTCCTACCAGGATTTATTCTGAGCAAACACAGAAAGAAACCTGCAAGAACTCCTAGACAAAGTAGTAAAAGAAGGTGAGAATAAAATGTATGGTCACCAACAAGAGGAACAGCCCAACCTGCCTGCCATGAACTGGAGATGTTGAAATCAAGCAAGTACAGAGATTTCAATATCTGGGAATTGTTTTAACAGATGACAGAAAAATGTAACACTAAAATCCAAAGGTACATAAGAATAGCAAAATATGCCTTTTAAAAGCTAAGCAAAGTATTAAGAAACTGCTTATCAATCTTCCTATATCATAGTGAATGCTGGACATTTTTTATTGTGATTGTTTGTTTAGTTGCATATCAACTTCTTATGGGTCATTTAATGCTAAAATTTAATTTTCTTAGGAACATTGGTAAATTCTTTTACAAAAATGTATTTCTGGTAATTTTTTTATATTTTTACAAAAAAAAATGTATTGCTGGTATTCTTAATATGGAAATGTATTTTTTTATACTTTCATAGTGTTTTGACCCCAGTTAACTATTTCCCTATAGTTGGGACCTTAATGGGTCATGGTGCATCTGGGGAACAACAGCAATTAAGAGGTGGTTCCATGCTCCTCAAAACCTCCCAATCAGAGGCCTTATTGCTGGGTGTAGTTTATCGTCATACTCAGTATGACTGGACAATTTCCTAGCAGATGAAGAGGAAACATAAGACAACAGAGAATTGTTTCTACAGAAAGATGCTGAGAATTCCATGTGAGCAATGAGGAAGTTTAAAGGAAAACAAGAACAAAAAGGACACTCATACTTAGAAAGTGATAGTTGAAACTTCTGGGACACAGTATGAGGAAAGAGGGCCATGAGAACGTGACATTTACAGGACATATTGAAAACAAGAAGGGTAGAGAAAAACAAGTAACTTATTTAATGAGCTTGTGTAAATGGAACATAGAACAGGGACTGGAAGAGTTGGTAAGAGATGGACTTTGCTTAGAGCTAGAAATGAAAGGAAGTTGTGGAGAGCCCACTTCCTGAAGTAATTCAGCTCGTAAAAGAAGAATTTTGAGAAGATTAATTATCATTCCAGTGCATGTTTTGAACAACTGAGTAGATTCTTTGCCTTGTTTTAGTTTTCACAACTAAAGCAAGAAAAACAATCTACTCAATTGATCAAATGCCCAGGAAAACTGGCAAAAAGGCTCTTGTTCCATGAGGACAATGTTCCAGTGCACAAATCCTTGGTTTCAATGGCTATTCTGCATCACGGTGGCTTTGACGTGGTTGATAACTTTGCCTATTCTCCTCATTTGACTCCATCTATCATCTGTTCTCCAACATGAAGAAACACTTTGCTGGGAAGCAGTATCACAATGATGATGATGTCATATCTGCTGTTGATGACTTTTTTAGCCAACAGGATGAAAGCTTCTTCATCAACAGGATCCAAGCATTTGAACACCAATGGATGAAGTATGTGTAACACAAGAGAGACTATGTTGAAAAATAAACCTCATTTGGTCACATTCCATGAAAGGATCTTGGTCAGCCTATGCACTTTTTATCCGATCCTCATAGCTTTCTGAAAAACCTCTGACATGTACCTAGTTTTACTCATAATATTTGTGTGAACCAGCCTTTAGCACACTGCATTATTAATATTACTTCCCTGTTCACTACATTCTTTTTCAAGGTCTCTCAATTGCAGTATCCTTACTGTTAATTTCACTCAAAGTTGTTTTCTGTTGCCATAGCAGGATATGACAACACGACTATGAAATTCAAACACACTATTGTTCAAGGATCAGATTCACCTTCAGTGGCAGGATAAACTTTTTGTACAGCAAATGAAGTCATATACAGAGTGGTAAAGGTTAAAAGAAATTTTATTTGTTTATTAAAAATAAAATTAAACATATTTTGATTTAAAAAAAAAAAATAATAGCTTTTTGGTTTAATTTTTATTTATCCTATAAAAATGCATTGTTCATACAGAATGGACATCTAACTGGTTTAACATTATTACCTCAAAAAGCATAAAAGAATATATTAACCATTTGTTAGTACTGTGAGGTATTTGAACACCAGACAAAATTTTATTCCTTAATATTTAGTAAGTTAAATTTTCACAATTAGCCAAGTAACTTTCTGAATACCTCTGCTCAGTAACTACAGTTGCTGGTTTTAGTCACAATATATGCGTGAATTACGAGTTGTTTTATTTGTTTATTGGTGTGGAGGTATCCCCTAGAGTGATTTTACTATTTTTATCATATTTTGAGACGTCCCTTTTACATTATTTTAATGATACAATAATATGCAAGAATATGGTTTTTAAGTAGCTTGTTCTGTAGATAATTCTTGCATCAATATAGCTTCCCCATTTTGCCATTATGATCATAAAAGATGAACAACTAGGAACATGTTTTAGCAAACTTGGGCCTTTATACCTGCAAAAGAGCAATGTGTCAAACAGACAGTTTTTTCCCCTTGACACCGCTATTATTTTAACTACCTTCACTCCTCAACAATTTTTGTTTTAAAAAGCGATGATTAAAATTTTAATAAAACCTAAGCATATGATGAAAGTAAATTTTCACATTTTTTCTTCTTGAGAATTGACAACAGAAATAATAAACACTATTTAGTTATTAGCTTGTTTATTTACCCTATTTATTATATTGTTTGTTAGTGATAAACTGCACAAATTTAGGTGTGCTACTAGATTAGCAACTAGGTTTCACTATTTTATCATTGAACTAACTAGATGCAACTATAAGTTCTATTCTAATAATTTATTTTCTCATACTTCTTTCCTGTGGAATTCTCTTCTAGTTTTTTGCTTCCTTGTCACCTACAACCTTCAAAAGTTTAAATGCACCACCAATCACTGTCTTCTTGAATCCTGTTCTATTCGTCTTTCTCATCACTAAAGTCTTTTCATCCCTAATTCTTCTTGAATTCTGTTCTTTTATTGTCCTTTCTTCTCACTAAAAACTTCTCATTCTCTTTCACTCCCTGAGCTGAAATGATTAAAAAAAACAAATATCATTTTTTTACAGCTGTTCAACTTGTTATATCCATTGCTCTGACTCCATCACAGATTCCATGACAGACCATGATCAATTCACAATAATAGTATACAACTGATTCCCGTTTCATGATTGAAGTGAAATTAAATATTAGTTCTCAAAATTTTTTAGAGATTACTAGATGAAAAACAAAATAATATAGGATAAACTATATTTTATTATAAGAGTAACATTTTTTTTAATTTTATGAATATTCCTGAATTTTTTCATTAAGATTTAAGAATAAACTAAATAAATAAACAATGTTTTATGGCAAAAACAAGTACACCTCTGATTTTCTCACCCACTTGGTTTCCAGAACCATACTGGATTTCTTGTACTACTACTAAAAATACTACTACTAATAATAATAAATAATAATAATAATGAAAATAAAATAAAAAATATAATCATAAAAATAAAATAATAAAAATAATAATAAAAAATAATAAGAAGAAAATAAAAATAAAAAACTAATAATAATAAAATAATAATAATGATAAAAAAATAAAATAGCTGAAGCCAAAATCAGTTCCTTTTCCAAAGCAAAATGCTGATGTAGATCAGTTTGCAACCTACCAGTGGCTAAGGAGTTCAGGACTTAAGCGTGAGACTATCGTTATATATTGCAAGTTTACTGTAGCTTCAAAGAAGAAAACTGTAAAATGGCAGAGCTAAAATGTTGGGTCAACAATAAAATGCAATATATGAATTACTCTTATAAAGAACTGATTTTTGTATGTTTGTGTAGAGTGAGAGGCCATGGTTAAATGTAAAATAAATGACAGAACTGTCCAACAAACAGAATTGACAAAGTTTACAATAACAAGAAAAAGAAAAAACATTGCAAAAAATAATATAAAGCATGCAAACAATATACGCAAGGCAAATTAACGATAATAAGGAAAAGCAATAGTAATATGGCAGAAAGTTCACAAACTAAGAATTGGGGTTGACGCACATGGGCGAATTCAGATAAGTGAATGTAGCATTCTAATTTCAAGACAAGACAGACAGGGAATGAGTTGGATGAAACTGAGAACTAGCCTATTTTATTGGCTGAGAAGAAATTCCAGCATGCATTTGTGTACTTCTGCCTATAAATTGGGGAGGAGAAAGTGTTTTGCAGTCATTCCTAGTCAAGAGTGGAACCAACAGTTTGTATGTTTATTACTGTAACACTGCAAAAAGTGTACCTTGTAGCACAATTATTGCTTGGGCAATACTGTTAAAATGCACTGACTTGGACTGGAAATTGCTTTCTTCTCCAACTGAGCCACAAATACAGATACCTGTAGAAATTAGAAATTTCTGCAGAACTTAGATTATTATGATGCATAGATAATAGATCAACAGAAGAAACAAACATTTGGATACTTTCATGTTTGTCCTTCAGAAGACAAGGCTTCTTTAGTATTTTCCAGTTCATGCCTTGTGAAACAGTAAATTGCCATTCCATATTAAAATCAAATAAACGGTCAAAAAGTTTGACAAGAAGAGTTAGTCATTCATTTTCACAAGTCTAGCTTTTATTTTTATAGAAATCAATTCATGTAAAATTTGCACTGTGTATGATTCTGATTAGCTTGTAGATTTTTTTTGTTTTTTTTTTACAATAATATTCACCCTGTAATAAGCCCAAAAGCCACTCAAGGCAGAGGCTTACGGAGAAGAGGCACAGTTTATGCAGATATGTGGGGAAGATAATGTTTAACTCTAGACTTGAACAGATTAAGATTGCAGTGATTGAAGAAGCATCCTCTTGGAATCAGTTCCATGAATCAGAGGTCATGAGAAGAAGCTGCTTGAGTAGAACTTACTTCTCACTAAAGGAATACAAAGGAAATGAGGATGGTGGGTCTTAGCCCTTTTAATACTGGTATGACTAAGGAATGTAGTGGTAAATAATTAATCACCCACAAGGACGCATAGACAATTTTGAATTATATAGAGAGTGGAAAGTGAAAACTGCGCAGCTCTTGTCATCTACAGAAAACAAGCAATCTCTATTTCCCTAACGATTCCCTAATTCCAGGTTCTTTTTTGCAAGAAATTTGTCATATAATTGGACTAGCAAGTGTGCAGAAATATGACCTAAATTCTTAATTTTGAAAAAGTTTGGTGAAAAATTGATTTTGGGCCTGAAAACTGTCATGCAATATCTGTCCTCCTATATGGCAGTGAATGTTGGAACAATCTCCTCAAAGATGAAGAAGAGACTTGGAGCAACAGAAAGGTGGCTTTATTGAAGGATGCTTAGGATACCATTGACCGAACGTACAAACAATGACAACGTTTTAGAGAAAATGGAAACAAAAAGGAAACATACTTAACATTAGCAAGAGACAATTGAAATTTCCTAGGCATGCAATTAAGAAAGAAGGCTTGGAAAACCTGATACTCACAGGACAGATTGAATGCACCCACCTCTGTTCTTAACTGAATACTCAATAATAGGACGGCTCAGCACAAAGGGATTTTCGTTTTTTCATAAGTTATCTTGAGGGCCTTTTGAAGCATTTTTCTGGAAAATTAACTTGAAAGTTTTTTTTGCTTAAATTCTTCTCAGGAAGGCACAGAAATGAATGTTCTGTCCTGGGTGTGAGTCTGTCTTGAATCTGTCGGCTCTTTCTTCCCTCATGTTGATTTATGACCCCCTTGGCCTGACCAGTCCGCTTGAAGTTTGGTTGCTAATGCCTTCTTCATCTACTATTAACTGCTTTCCCAATGGTTCCTTATTTCTCTTTTATTTATTTTTTGTGGTTTAAAAAATTAACATTTTTTTCCTTGTCCCCCCCCCCAACATTATTTTTATTGCTCAGCAGTGGGTAGGAGTTGTCCAGACTGAGTGGGAAGGGAATATATTATTCTAATATCTTATTTCAAACTCTACTTATGTATGTATATATGTATGTATGTATTGTGCTTGTGTATACATTAAATGGCACAAGCACACATGTCAGTCACTCACAACACAGACATGCACATATACATGGCATATGCACATGCAAAGTTGCATGCAGACAGTGCTTGATGGACAGAGAATCAGTGCTTCTTTTATATGATAGATTCTGTTAAGACCCACACAGCTGCAATATGAGATGAGCCAAAAAACTGAACTGCTTAATCCTTTTTTTGCAAGCCAATGTTTCCTGGATTTCCAGTTAATTACAGGGGATCAGTTTACAAAGATTTGAAGCCAACAACCTCTGCAAAGACGAATGAATTCAAATTCAGGTCAACCAGAACATCGGGTAATCCAATGCTAAAGTGATAATGATGATAATAATTAGACTTTAAGGATGGATCAATAAATCGGTAGCCTGACACGTCATTATTTGCTGAATTTTGATCCAAACTTTTTACTCTTAATAATATTTGTCCTGGGTGAATTAGGTGCTGTGACAAAGAAGGAAATTATGCTGAAAAATAAATATTTGTTACATGAAATAGATTCATCTATCATCTTTATAGAGCTTTTGATTTATCTGTGTGTGCATGATGGGTGCTGAAAAGTTTTTAGTTTGATCAGGTGGCTCACCCGACCAAAATAAATAAATAAATAAAAAACTTGATATTTTATTAGTTTTTTTTTTTTATATTGGGTTGGTTCAAGAATATTTCAGCCTCCACCCCTCTCCCCTGCCTCATACGCATACAATCTTGATACAGCTGAATTTTGGCTTGAAATTTTCACTGTATAATGCAGCTAATATTCATCAGTGAATAAAGTGCAGTGACAATTGAAGATTATGTTGAAAAATAAATATTTGTTGTATAAAATATTAGGTTGAGTCATTAGTAATTTTTGTTTTTTAGGGAACCAGTTGTAATGAAGATAACTTTTCCTTAAATATAGCATAACAGGTGATGAAGAATGGGTTATGCATGACAATGTTCAACACAAGAACAAGGATAAATCTCCAGAACTGACACCAAATGCTAGGCTTCATGTTAAATTGTAATGTTGTGTGATTGTCGGGGTATTATTCATTTAGAGATCTTAAAACATAATGAAACACTAAATACATTTGGCAGCTGCAACATGTCCATAAAGTTTGGTAAAAAAATCATCCTGCATTTATCAATAGGAAAAATGTTTTTCTTTTTCATGACAATGCAAGAATAACAAAGGAAAAACATTTTTGGAACTCAGTTTGTCTGCTTTAAAACAATATTCACCTGACCTTGCGTCAACCAATTATTACTTTTTTCAATCACAGCAAAATAATTTGAGAGGGAATGATTTCTCTAATGAAAACCAGATTGAAGAGAAAATGTGAAATCGATAGGGAGCTAACCCGTTACCATTCAAAGATCATGTTTGAACTTGAAACCCTTACTAATCCAGGACTCTGATTGGCTAACTGCTGTCCAATCAGGATCCTTTCTTGGGGCCACACAGTAAACTTGATCCTGAAATCCTCCTCTTTTGCAACTAACATTTATTAAAATTGTCCTTTCAAATATTAATGTAATACAGAAGCCACAAATCCTATTTGTTCTGTGGACACTCTTCTAACAGTTACGTCTGCAACTATAAATTACATTTGTAAGCCTTCTTTTTACTTATAATGCATACACCATTTTCTGTACATTAAACCCAATGAATTTAAAATACAATTACATTTTATTCAACTAGCCAAATATTCATTAATTGTATTTTATTTTTTGAAGAATAAAGTTCATAAACCAAAAACGGGAATTATTTGTGACTCAACCCAATAGATACTTTGTCATCAATAGGCTGTGTTCATATTTCATTTATTTGTTAAGATAGTAATGATGGCAGCCGCTATAATACATTGCCTTAACTGGCGGGCAACAGTGGACACAACTGGTTTCAAATAACAAATGGACTGAAAGAAATCCAAAATTTTGGTAATCATTAGCCAATTTTAGCATTTAGTGATGCAGATGATAGGAATTATGCACACACTATATATATATATATATATATATATATATATATATGACATCAATCAAGAGGTGGCTATCTGGTATAATGCACCCATCACGATAAACATCCTTGTTATTGGAATCTCTCATTAAAAGACAAAAGAAATAATTCACAATTTTTGACTTAATTGATAAAATATTGTTTGATAAATTATTAAGCATTGGTACTTCTTAATGTGACACCCACCAATGGTCGAATCCTGGTTTACCACGGCCGCAATATGTGACACCCTCTGGTGGTCGCAGCACCAATATGTGACATCCTCTGGTTGCGACGCCAATATGTGACACTGCGCTGTCAGCCCGTGGTCAATTCCCAGTTGTGGCGCAAAGCTGTATGGTTTCTTCCACCAGTGTTTTGGGGTTGACTCTTTGTCGCTACCACCAGCCTGTGTCTCAGTGGATCTGGTCATTCCCGGTTTGATACCAGCTTCGTCGTTCCCAGCTCACCTCCAACGTCTGGTTACCGAAGTAACTACTTTGATCTCAAGTCCAACCTACCCACTTTGATTTCGTCTATCAAAGTCACAATCAGTCGTCGGGCCGTATTGTAAGCTGAATCTGGGGTGAAGGTGATATTGCACAAGTGTAAGTAAAAGAAACAATAAGACAAAACTCAAGAGGTTCAGGTATGTTGAGAAATAACAAATTATCTTTATCCGTCTGTTATATACAGGGGTGTGTTTCTCTCCCAGCCCATTTCTATGGATTTGTGACACTTTTGCGTTTCTTAAGCGAGTTTTGGTATCTTAAGCCGTTCGTCAATATAACTTGCTTTTGGTAGGAAGACGAAGTTGAAAGGGCGTGGATCTCATGGTCAGCTTCTGCGAGGCGCTACTCTTCAAGCACAACTGATCTCTGTTGATCTGAATCTGCGTCTCTAACTGAAACTGTTTAACTGCCTGGGGACGTTCGTTTATATGAATACCGACCAAAACCCGGTGTGGGGCCTGACATGGTTTGGGTTCCTCAATAATTCTGGATTCCCAACAAGAATTCTCTTTGTTCTTAGGCCAGGAAAATTAATTACTTCCCATTTTTGGAAGATTAATCACTTTCCATTTCGGGGGGTTCTCCCTCGTCCGTGAGGGAAGGTCAGAGGAGAATTATCCTCCTAGACTCTTCCTCTCTCACATTGGTATCTCATACCAATCCCCTCAGTGGGTGTTAACAACTTCTCCGCCTTTCTCATACATTCACCTTTGCCTACCACTCATGCTACCACTTGGCCAATGATCTCTTGGCAGTGTGGGTGTGGTCAGACTGGCCCTCTTTAAAATTATTATCCAGAATTTTGTTTACAAAATCCTCTTTTTCTTTTTCGCATTGGCCAAAACATTTTTTTCACAAACCCCAGATTGACAAATAATTCTTATCACATCTTTCTTTTGGGGCCACCCAAAATTCACTTAGCCAGGACTCTCTACCGACACATCCATCACTGTCAAAGTTTGCCATCTGGGCTCTCTACAAATTCTACTTTTAACTGGGGGTCCATGTTTACCTGAGAATCAAATTCTTTATTTTTCTCATGCCTTAAAATCCTCTTATCGCCAGATGCCCAATTTTGACTATGCTGTGTCTGACGTCAACAGTTTGAAAAAGTAATAATAATACTTTTCTCCACGATTTCCTTTCTCATGCCAAAACTCTTACACACACCAGATGGTCCCCCTTCGCTGGACCCAAGAATCAAAAATAAATGATATCTCTGAAAGATAACCAATATTGATTCTCTCTGCCTGTATCGCGGTTGTCTCAAGCCAAAATTTTTTTATGACCGTCATGTGCCGGCCGGCTTTGTTTTTCTTTCTGAATTCTGTTTCCTTTGGCGCAACATTCCCTTACCATGACATTAACCAATTTTGACAGAATCCCAAATCTCACTTTTTCTTATGGATTTTCTGTCTTTTGCGAAAAGTATCCTTTTTTTTCTTTGTAAATAAAATAAAATCTTTTCTTTTTTTAACGTCGCTCATTCTGTCTTTCGATATAGCTCTTTCTCGCCTCAAGTATTTCTCGTTCTTAGTTTCTATGGTTAATTAGTTAGCCAATTACCATAGCTAAATAGTGTCACATTAAACACAACAATGAATTTCAACACAATTTAGTTTCAGCTTTGCTTTGTTTAATGGAACTGACAAGGTAAATTTAAAAAAAAAAAATGAAGAAGGAAAAATAATAACATGAGAAATATATAAAATGTATATACGAATATATGAATAAAGACAAAAGGAAAACTTAGCTAACACAAGGGTATTTGCATATAAGTGGATATAATGAACCCAACCAGAATTGGAACTTGGCTCTCTAATTAACAATTCTAAGCCATTATCCATTTCACCATCTGCACATCCAAGCTTACAGCATCTGGTATTCCCAAACAGCCACCCACTTAGGCATTGACCAGGCTTGATGTTGCTTAACTTTGGTGATCATATGGGAACTAGTGTTGCAACATGATGTGGCTGTTAGCTTAAAGTCAAGGTACTTTTCACCTCATGTTTCAAATGCAAGTTAACTTTTTAATTTATTTTTTTTAAAGGTAAAACAACTTTTCACACTATCACTTTTCAAAATTTAAAATAAAAGCAATCTTGTTTTGAGCAGTGGACGAAAATAATTTTTACTTCACAATTTTCTCTGTTCTTTTGTTTATAAAAATTTTGATGGTAAAATTTACTCTCGTACATGTTCTTTAATCTTTAAACAATTTTTCCTAACTTTACTTACCAAACTTTTTGTTCTTGCCTACAGGATTCAAATTACCATTCCAAACCACTGAACTATTGGGGGATACCTTATTGTAGAATAATGGTTAGATTTTTGATATCATCATTACTGAAGAGTGACTGATCCTTATTCGGTGACCTTGTACCAACACTAAGCTAAATTTGATGATACATAAAGCTATCGCTAGATTTTAATTTCCAGAGCAAGAAATTATTTTATGTTGAGCAAAATCAGTAAATGATGACCTTGTGTTTCTTTTGTGGCTTCATGGCTATGCCTATAGTGTTGTCAATTCAATCCTCAAAGCCTAACTTGAAGTTTGTACAAGACAATGTCTTCTTTATGCCACATGCCTTCAGGGCATGGATAATCATGGCACTCCAAAATTTCCTATTTCTTGTGGCCATTACTAGTTTTTCCACTTTTGCTAAGCCTAGACCATACTGTCATCCATTCAGACAAGCTCGTCAGGCA
>OZ038507.1:24396838-24406838 GCA_964036315.1 Acanthosepion esculentum
TCCCTTTTGCTTACTATAATTCATTCTGGTTTTTTATCATTAAAGCTTATTCATTTCTTGTTTTCATCAGCTGCCTTGTCCAATATTTCTTTCAATTTCTACCATCAACCTGCATAGTATACATAGTATACTAAGGTTACATCTGCTGGTAAATCCTGGTATCTCCTTACATTCTCTTATGTACAGGTTAAATAAATCTTTACAATATTCCTTTTCCTATTTTGGTGCAATCAATTGTCAATTTGCATACAAACCATCTGTTGAGATTGCAAATTATTTCTATACCCTTTCCATGTTGATCAAGCTTTACTAATATTTCTATAAGTTCTTCGTGTTGAACATTTATCAAGTGTCTTTTGTGCAATCTAGGAAAATTATAGGTTTTTCTGCATTTCTATTGTTCATACTGACAGCATTTTGACCATGATAAATATTTCATTTTTTAATATCTTGTACAAACTCGTTCTTTCACTATTTCTGGTCTGATTCTGATTCAAGCTCAATTCCTTGGTATCCTAATTAATTCTTGTTATGTGGCTCAAAGCTAGTTGTCTAAGGCAGCATTTGTTTAAACCTACTGGTTTCTCTAGCAATGCTACAAAAAAAGTTTAATCTCTCTAATCAACTCTGAATGGGTTAAGAATCTCACTTCACGCAACCTTCTTTCAGATAAAAAATATGGCTTTCGTTTCTCTAGATCTACATGTGTTAACAGTTATTAGTGAATTTGTCTATCAAGCTTTAGATAAGAATGGCAAGGCTCAGGCTGTAGCTTTAGAAAACTGAAAGGCATTTGGTAGGATTCACAAGCTCAGAGAGTTATGGTGGCTCTGGCTGAATATTTGACTTAATCCAATTGTTCTTAACAAATCATGTAATGAAAGTTGTATTGAAGAGCCTCACTTCTAAATCTTTTCACATAAATGTGGGGGGTCTCTAGGGCTCTATCCTTGGACCTATGTTGTTTCTTATCCTCATTAACAACTCTCCAAATGTCATCCATTGCCAATTCAGTTCTTATGCTGATGACAACTATTTACTTCTGTCTTCATAGTAAGTCTGATATGTCCAACGAAGTAAAACTGGCAGTTGCCCTCATAAAGGACCTCCAGTCAGTTGTTAACTGGGGCAAGAAATAGCTTGTAAATTTTAATGCCTCAAAAATAAAACTCATCTTTTAGTCACTATAGAGAATTACTTTTGCTTCCCATCAGCATGGCTGGTGCTAACCTCAGTGTGTCTTCTTGATCTTACATTTTCTGACATGAAGTGGAATGATTATATTGAATTAATTTCTAGGTTTGCTGTGAGGAAAGTTGCTTCACTATGTTGTGCCAGACAAATTTTCTTATAGTCCAACTTGTACATTTATAAATTCACCATTCGTCCATGCACAGAATATTGCCGTCATATTCTGTCTGGTGTTCCTGTAATATATCTAGAGAGTTTTGACAAAATCCAAAGAAGGGTCTGTAATGCCATCAGTCCTGACCTGGCATCTCGACTTCAGTCACTTTCCCCACTGCTGTGATGTATCTTCTTTGTCTTTCTATAAATAGTTTTATGGCAATAGTTCTAATGAGCTCTCCTTCTTGGTATCTCAGCCGCATAAATTTAAGCATACTACAAGATTGGCTACTAGGTCACATAGTTTTACTGATGAACTAACTAGATATAACTGCAAGTTCTATTCTAATAGTTTTTCCTCACACTTCTCTCCTGTGGAACTCTTCTGGTTTCTAGCTTTCTGCCACCTACAATCTTTAAAAATTTAAATGCAATGCCAATCACCATCTTCTGCTTTCTGGAATCTTGTTCTTTTATTGTCCCTTCCCCGCACTAAAGTCTTCTCATTCTTTCACTCTCAGTAATTTCTGGTGTCTTAGTGGCATTATCACCTTGCTTAGGTGAAATGATTATACCCCCCACTCAAAAAAAAAAAATTAGATCTTCTAGTATTTTGTCATTGTTGTATAATTCATTTGTCCCTTTTCCATCCCCAAAGTTATCCAAGACTGCCTGTACTTTTATGACAATATCACCAAGTTCTGGTTTTTGTTTTTAAGAATGGCAGGGAGGCTAAGTTTTAGAATAATTATACAGCTGTTTCACTATCCACAGTGTATTGGTTCTAGAAATCCTGCTAACACCAAGAACAGCTAATTGCCAAGTTCCTCATTAAAATAAAAAAAAATAAAAATATGGCATCGGCTTTGCATACAAACTAAAGCACATCCTCCTATGTATACTTTCAAATCATTTATAACTTGCTTATATCTAATACAACATTTATTCTGTAGGTGCGCCAACAAAAACCTGAGCAGAGTTGTTAGAAAGAAAAACAACTTTTTTTTTCTTAGAAAAGTAAAGTCTAACAGACTGCATAGCAAAATAGATGTGATTCTACTGAAAATTATTGAGAATACCATAGACAGTACATGCGAGCAATGACTGATTTGTTTTCTATGTCTTATCAACTCTTTGCAGGTTATTTAAAGTCAGAAAATATTTTTAGATTTTAAGAATTTTGGGGATAAGATAATGATTTAGTGATACTAGTCTTACTAATTAACCCATAGTGGGGGGAAGGAAAGTTGGATTCTTACCTTTCCCAAGGGTATTTGTGTGAAAGTTAATACAACAAACACAACTGCAATTGGAACTTGGCTCTCTGATTGACAATTCCGAGCTATTATCCATTACATCACTCACACATCCAAGCTTACAACACCTGGTATTAACAAGCAGTCACCCATTTAGGTACTAACCAGGCTTGATGTTGCTTAACTTCAGTGATTGTATGGGACCTGGTTTTTCAACATTATATTGCTGTAAGCCTGTGCGCAATGAGGAAGTTTTAAGGGAAATGGAAACAAAATGGACATAATCAAAAAGAGTTGAAATCTTTGGGACACATGAGCAAAGAAGGCTTGAAGAACTTGATACTCAAAAGGACATATTGAAGGCGAGAGAGGCAGAAGAAAATTGTGGTTAACTTAATTAATGAGCTTGTGTAAATTTATAGCAGAAGATGAACTGGGAGAGATAGTAAAGAAACAAAGAGCTACAAAGGATAGGAAGTTGTAGAGGACCATGATCACCCACGTCCTGAAGGGACATGGTGTGTAAAAGAAGAGTAGCATGAAAATCTTTGTGCCATTAGGAAGAAGGATGGGCAATAATTCAGATATCAGAATATGAGGTCTGATAAAAAAAAAAGTATCAGGCCTGGTGCTATAAAAAGAAAACTACAACACATATCAATTTGAAATGTAATCTCCTTTGAAGTAGCCCCACCCCCTTCTGACGACACACACTTTATCCAGTATAGCTTCCATTGATGGAAGCATTCCGGAAACTTTTAGGATAGGGATCTATAATCCACTTTCAAGAAAAACACTTGTGGATTGTATTTAATTAAATTGAATTTAACTGATTTCAGGACAGTTTATGTCCAACTCCAAATGCATGTTATACTAATTTTAAAAGAAATAAAAGTTTACTCACCATGTCTGTGTAGATTTCAACTGCTTTCAACAAACAATTAATGGATTCTGTCAAAGAAATAAAATATCTATTTGTTTATTCAAAATTAGTTTAAAAATTAATAGAACCAACAATTGTTTATATTTAAATTTATTTAAATTAGCAATGCATGATAAATTCATTATAGCAAAAACTAAAAAATGCATAATGTAAGGTAAGGTAATGCTAAGGTAATGGTAAGGTAATGGAAGTTTATTGTCCGGTATTAAATTGTTAAATTATAAATAGTTTCAAATCATAGAGTAATAACACATTATTAAATAAATGATTAACTAAATTTAAAAGAACTTTATTAAAAAAATGATTAACTGAATTGAAAAAAAAATATTTATTTATTTTTAAAATTTAATAATGTCACTAAGTAAAAATGAAACAAGGATGCCTACTCAAATGACATGATTCTTCTAAAATATAAAATTTTAAATGACTTTATACAGTGAATCCTTAATACTGAGGATAAGTCTTTTGTAAGTGACAAGCTGAAATGAAAATCAATTTTCCCCTAGGGTCAAGGATATCTAAATAAGTAATCAGTTTCTCCTGCACAAAACATTGTCATTAACACTACAAAATGTAAAGGACGGATTGGAGCATTATACCCCCCCCCCCAAACAAACCTTAGTGGGCCTGGGTTTTTATTTTTAGCTGTTTGGAGGTTTTATTTTATTAAAATTTAACTTAACTGAAAGTAAAGATTTGACACAATGAAACACAGTAAATTCTACAAAGCAAAATCTTCAAAGCAGCCACCCATTTGATCAAAAGAGAATAAAACAAATAGATAAATAAACAAAAACTTTTGGAAACAAGTGTCATTTGGCCAGAAGGTAGACAGTGCGACTTGCAGGCTTATTTAAACAATCACCGTTAGAACTGAAGGTAGTTCCAATAAATCCTGTTGACTGTCCATCAGAGAGTTCCAATGCTGCCAGTTAAAGAGTAGTTTTAAGCCACCTGTTGGTGAGCTGCCAGCTGCATGTCATGATATAGAGATGGGCAGAGGTTCTGGTGGGAGAGAGAGAGAGAGATCATGTTGTTTGAAAGCAAAAGCTGATCCATTAGTCTATCATGACAGAAGTAGCAGAAGCTACCCCAAGTATCGCCTACCTCCCATCCAGACAGCGAGTCCTTAAATATGCAGCCAAAAATTTCCCACCGTGACGTTAATGTCACCTTTTGTTTCCAATGGCTTTTTCTCAGTTTTTGTGAACACTGATGCAAATGAGTGTCAGAACAGTGTGGGGTCATTTGCCCCATTGGCATGAGATAGGGACCTGTTTGCTGATTGTAATTAACTAATGTCAAAGCAAATTTGAAGATCTTAAATTTACTTAATATATACATGATAACCTAAACCCAAGTAAATTGGGAGGAAAAAAAAATTCTTGTCTGCAATGTGGCATTCCTGCACAGTTTTATAAACTCTTCATTTCTTGTGGCACAAATGAACACTGTCAAATGGTTTGACAATTGCAACTCAAAAACAACGTATATCTAATGTAATAATATCAGGCAAAAAATGCATGAGTCTATTATGAACGGAATGCTTCAAAGGGTATCATACTGTTTAAAATATTAAATTTACGAACATAACATGTGTTTATTTCCTTGTTTTATTTCTTATAATCTAAAAAGAATTAAAATATCATTTTTATAGTTTTTGTAGATAATTAAAATGAAAATAATCATAAAAAAAACACCATTTTAGCCAAGTGTGTGGCCGCTTTGAAAACCTTACTTCGTAGAGCTTACTTCTGGTCATAAAAACACAAGACACTTCAGACTCATAGAATCATTTAGGGTTCACAGGTGTTAAATTAGAAAAATTATTTTACATATGAGTTATTAAGGGTAAAAAAAAAAAAAAAAAATTAAAAAAAAATAAAAAAAAGGAAAAGTTTTCTTCCAATTGATAGAAATGTGTGTTCATTTTGACTTACCATTTGGATCAGCTTTCTTGAAAGCATTTCCAGCATCAACATAATGGGTAGCAGCTTCATGCCTGCTCTGTAAGGTCAGTTGAAGCTGAGCAGCCTTACAAAAACACTGACCAGCAGCTAAAAAAAAAAAAACAATGAATAAATATAATTGATAAGTAATAATTTTTAAGCAAGTAATTTTTTTTTTTTTTAACATCTGAGAATTTTATTAGAATGATTACATTTTAGTGGGAACATCTGTTTGAGTCTTCTTTATGCACCATGTCCCCTTGAGACATGGGCAATCATGGCTCTCCACAATTTCCTGTCCTTTGTAGCTCTTAATAAATTTTGTCTTTTTGTTATTTCTCCTAAACCTAACCCACCCATCAAATATGTTATGCGCTGCCTTCCTCTTTTTGGGGTTTGTACTTCTTTCATTTGTTCTTTGATTTGATCAAAGTTGTATGAAGTCTTCATGACACTTTATAATGAAAGGTTAGCCATAATTTCTCTGAGAGTGAGTTCTTTATTTTTTTAGTCGAATTATTACACAATCCTTTATCATTTTTGTCAGGAAAGACAATATTCAGCCAATTCACATAACCCTCTGAAAAACATTTCTATTGACTACTGGCTTTTGCACTTTTCAATGAAAATTTAGCATGTTTATGGACTACAGTTCTTTTGGTATAAAGTATGCGTCAAATTTTCTCAAAATTAAATCAAAATTCCTTTCATCCTCTTTTTGAATGAAAAGGATACTAAAATCTTTTTTGCTTCCATTCCCATAAAATATAATAGGGTATTAAGCTGTATTTTGCCAGTTTCTTCAATTTCAATGCTATTCTAAATCTCTCACACTTTTGTGAAGTCAAACATCTCTGGTGGTTGTAATCTGAACATTCTTAAAAGAAAATACAATCCTTCATTTTTTTTTTTTTCAGTCAGAATCCCAATCCTGACACCAAGTTTTATCTTGAAATACTTGTTTCAAGTTATTTAATTCCACTGAAAAACTATTTTCTTTAAAATGTAGAGGATTCATTCTTTTGAAGCCATTTTCAATGATTGATTTGAGAGAACAGCTGCATATAGCTGAGTGTTTGAACATTTCTGAAGTAGTTGGATGTGCTATGCATCATATCTACAGAAGAGAGTAGATGTTACAAGGCTATGCAAGAACATGACTATATATATATATATATATATATATATATATAAAAAGAAAGAACAGTAAGATATATAATTCGGTGTTCTTGTTATTTTTTATTTTTTATTTTTACAAAACAGTGCTCAATGTAAATTTAAATTTACAGAGCATAAATATTATAAATTAACTGATTTAAAATATGTTTTTTTGTCAAAAATTTTCCTTAAATAATATTTAAAAATAAAATTAAAAAATGGGAGCTGGTAATATACATACTTATATTTGATATGAAAAAATAATTTTAAATAACGTAAGTAATTCTATTACATTTACTTGGTTTTAAAAAGAAATATAGTCTATTAGTAAATAAGAGTAAAAATATTTTAAAATAGTAGTTTAATAAAAACATATTCTAACGCAAACACAACTAAAAAGAATCTAAGTATACAAGAAAAAAATACCGAAAAATTTTTTGTCGTTAATAAAAAAACCCAGATGACATGCATTTAACAGATATCAGAATTTGTTGAAAAATACACCCCTACCTCCCTAAATTTAACCTCTTTTTTAACGTAACTCATAATTGATACAACAATAGTTAATAAAAATGAACATGCTACTGCCCCTGTCTGAATGATTGGATTTCTCTGTATCCTTGGAAACAGAAAATCATGAATTTATATGTGTGTTTAAAACTCAGTAAATTTAAAAATAAGTTATTCCAATATTCACTTGAAGATGAAACGGAACTAATGCTTTCAATTTAATTATTTAATTAAATTTAAAGTTTTTAGCTTCCATTTTTGAAACATGGTTATTACTGTGTAGCGAAAAAAATTTTAAATCAGTTATATATATATATATATATACATACATACATACATACATATATACACACACATACATACAGTACAATGGATAAATTGCTGTCTAAATTAAGCAAAAATGAAAATAACACTGACAGCTCATTTTAACAGATATATTTTTTTAAATTACAGAATTTTGAAATATTAAAGAATAAATTTATTCAATAAAAAAAAAAAAAAAAAAAAAAAAAATATCACCATTGACCCCAGATGACTTCGGAATCTCCTGAAACTCTTCTGGACAGTCGTCTTGTTCAAGTTCGTGAATGCTGCCATAATCTTTGGTATTACATGGAGTTTTGTTGGTCTCTTGATCAACTATGCCCCACATATAATAATCAAGGGTGCTGCAGTCTAGGGAGTTAAGTGGTCAAATGTAAGGGGTGATGTGGTTGCAGAAATTGTCTGACAGCCATGACTTGGTTTTCCTGCTTGTGTGGCATGGTGCAGAGTCCTGTAATCACCATTGGACTCATCCAACTCCTTCAAAATCCTTTATACTGCTTCAGATTGTCACCCAAATACACTGAAATGTTCATATTGGAGCCTCCAGCACAAATACCAAGCAGCACAGTATTCTGTTTCCAAATTTATGATGGAGTGAATTGCATCATATATAAAATATGAAATGTCAACAATTTAGTCATCACTCACTGTAAATATAGATTTCCATGTCAAGTCTTACTAAGTGAGTTCATAAGGCAGTTAAATGCCATTGGCTATGCAAGAACATGACTATATATATATATATATATATATATATATAAAAAGAAAGAACAGTAAGATATATAATTCGGTGTTCTTGTTATTTTTTATTTTTTATTTTTACAAAACAGTGCTCAATGTAAATTTAAATTTACAGAGCATAAATATTATAAATTAACTGATTTAAAATATGTTTTTTTGTCAAAAATTTTCCTTAAATAATATTTAAAAATAAAATTAAAAAATGGGAGCTGGTAATATACATACTTATATTTGATATGAAAAAATAATTTTAAATAACGTAAGTAATTCTATTACATTTACTTGGTTTTAAAAAGAAATATAGTCTATTAGTAAATAAGAGTAAAAATATTTTAAAATAGTAGTTTAATAAAAACATATTCTAACGCAAACACAACTAAAAAGAATCTAAGTATACAAGAAAAAAATACCGAAAAATTTTTTGTCGTTAATAAAAAAACCCAGATGACATGCATTTAACAGATATCAGAATTTGTTGAAAAATACACCCCTACCTCCCTAAATTTAACCTCTTTTTTAACGTAACTCATAATTGATACAACAATAGTTAATAAAAATGAACATGCTACTGCCCCTGTCTGAATGATTGGATTTCTCTGTATCCTTGGAAACAGAAAATCATGAATTTATATGTGTGTTTAAAACTCAGTAAATTTAAAAATAAGTTATTCCAATATTCACTTGAAGATGAAACGGAACTAATGCTTTCAATTTAATTATTTAATTAAATTTAAAGTTTTTAGCTTCCATTTTTGAAACATGGTTATTACTGTGTAGCGAAAAAAATTTTAAATCAGTTATATATATATATATATATACATACATACATACATACATATATACACACACATACATACAGTACAATGGATAAATTGCTGTCTAAATTAAGCAAAAATGAAAATAACACTGACAGCTCATTTTAACAGATATATTTTTTTAAATTACAGAATTTTGAAATATTAAAGAATAAATTTATTCAATAAAAAAAAAAAAAAAAAAAAAAAAAATATCACCATTGACCCCAGATGACTTCGGAATCTCCTGAAACTCTTCTGGACAGTCGTCTTGTTCAAGTTCGTGAATGCTGCCATAATCTTTGGTATTACATGGAGTTTTGTTGGTCTCTTGATCAACTATGCCCCACATATAATAATCAAGGGTGCTGCAGTCTAGGGAGTTAAGTGGTCAAATGTAAGGGGTGATGTGGTTGCAGAAATTGTCTGACAGCCATGACTTGGTTTTCCTGCTTGTGTGGCATGGTGCAGAGTCCTGTAATCACCATTGGACTCATCCAACTCCTTCAAAATCCTTTATACTGCTTCAGATTGTCACCCAAATACACTGAAATGTTCATATTGGAGCCTCCAGCACAAATACCAAGCAGCACAGTATTCTGTTTCCAAATTTATGATGGAGTGAATTGCATCATATATAAAATATGAAATGTCAACAATTTAGTCATCACTCACTGTAAATATAGATTTCCATGTCAAGTCTTACTAAGTGAGTTCATAAGGCAGTTAAATGCCATTGGCTCTTCATGCAAGAATTGGTCTACTGAGTTATCAACGCCATCATTATAAACGAAGTGATCAGAAAAATTCAATTCTTAGATATGAGATAAAGCCAACGCCACACACACACACACATACATTATGTGTATGTATATATATATATATATATATATATATATATATATATATATATATATATATATAATACACACACATATGAATAAAAAATAAAAAGGTACATTGGAAATCCAACTT
>OZ038507.1:24411838-24596540 GCA_964036315.1 Acanthosepion esculentum
AGCATCACTTTCAACCAGTTCTACAAATCTTGCACTATTGCATCTTCATCCTTATTGTTTTGATCATATTTGGCCAGTGCACACTTCAGAGAGTTTTCAATAGAACCAAATTATTTCACTATTTACTAATTATTTCTACTTGTAACTCATTAAGCCAAATACTTGACATTAATGGATTGAAGAATTAAAAGTGCAAATAATGTATTATAATAATATTTTTACATAATCATGTAAAAACTTTTTAACAAGCAGTGGCAAGACTTCAGTCTAAAGTTACTTATTTCTCTCATCCCAGTATTTGATTTCCGTTTTAAAATAAGTTATCGCAACTGTTGACACACTATAAGCAATAATTATATTTTCACCATTATGTTTGTATTGTGATTCTCATAAGGGTAGAAATGGGATGCAACTAAAATGCTCAAAGTCTACTGTCACTCTTATATGAGTAGGGTTTTAAAAAAAGGGTTGCAACCAGAGTGCCCAATTGTCTTGTGTATGACGAACTTTATCTGGCAGTAAGGCCTCTAATCAGGAGATTGGAGGTTTTGAGGAGTGTGGAACTACCTCTTAATTGCTGTTGTTCCCAGGATTACTCTGACCTGGGGTGGGAAAACCTGTTAGGGACCCACCTATGGACAAATAGTGAACTCCAACACAAAAATCAACAGTATATTTTTATAATAAAATGACCAACAATACATTTTTATAGCAAAAAATGGCAACCAATGCAACACTAAAAAAATATAAAAATATGTTTTTATACTAAAATTACCAACAATACAGTTTATGATCTACAAAATTATATATATATATATATATATATATATATATATATATATATATATAATAAATAAATTACTCTGAAAGTATAAAATTATATACAAAATATCTGTAGTTGTAGGGAATTTATTGTCTTGCTTGGAGAGAAAAGGAAGAAGAGTGAGAGAAGAGGAGGAGCTGGGGAAAGGGAGAGAAAAAGAGAAGGAGAGAGAAAAAGAGAAGGAGAGAGAACATTACTCAAAAGTAGTCACCAAAATATGTGAATATAAACATTCAAGGTCATTTAGTCCTTCATCTCTATTGTAAAAGATACAAATGAACAATGAAACTTACTAGACAGTTACTTTTAGATGTCATAGTTGGTTAGTTATTGGGCTTAGTGCCAACAGCATATTGCTAAAGACAGAAAAATCTGTCTTTTTTGTACAAGACCAACAGTTTATAGATTAAATGGCAAGATGTCGACATAAGAATTGGTTGACAGATGAAATCTTGGTGTTCTGATATTTAAAAGATTCTGAGGCCAAATTTAAAATCTTCATTAAAATGTGGAAGAGGACAGGACATAATTAGCAGTGTAGATTATTTGCATGTGAGCATGCACACAATCACAAGTCCCATAACCAATTAGAGCCCTAGGAGCACCACTTGCAATGCAGCCGTAACAGAAGTGGTGTGTCTTGGGTAAGATAGCCTGACAGAATTCATCCCTCTCTAGGATGGTTTGAATTTTTCTTCACCTGAATGGATTGACCAAACAGTCTTATTGTTGACTAAAATATATAAAATCTTTTAAAAAAGTTTTTCAGAAAATTAAACTTCTTATGTCCATTAAATATTTTTACTCTTTCGAATATTGGGGAGAGTTTCCTTATAAAACTTTTGTTTAAAGGTAGTGTGGAAAGTCAGCATTTTGATTATATCATTATTTTCCCTTCTAGTTACATGTGTTATCCATTGTAGTTGTTGCTATTGAAAGTTTTGAATTGATGTGGTTTTTGTTTTTTGGTTAAGTTCTTTGTGATTTTGTAATGCTAGTCTATAAACTGATGAAGGATTGTCTTCTTTCAGATTTAAAGGATACATTTACTTGAAGTCATTTTTAATCATTGATCAGAGAAAACAGATGATAGTCTAAACATTTTTTAACAACATGTGCGTGAGAGAGACACCAAGCAAGTTTTGGGAAGTGTTATAGAACAGTAGATCAACTGACAAAAAAAACAAAAAAAAACTATGGCTTTAACTGATTATGAAAAGACATTTGACTCTGTAGAACACTCAACAGTCTTTAACTATTTTATTTATGGTAATGGTGAAATTTGCCATTTCCATACAGTACATATTCAGCATTCATTGCCTAAACTGTGCGTTACTGTCTGTCAAAATTTGTAACAATTTTTTTCCTTAAAACAGTTTTTCAAGAAATTATACCTCAAGTTATTACTATTCATAGAAGTTTCCTTCCAAACCTTTTGTTTAAGTCAGTGTGGAAAGTCAACATCTTGATTATACCATTATTTTTCAAAACACACATTTTATCCTCATCAACAGATGATGTTGTTAAATCTTGAAAGGAACAATGTTCAGGAGTGCATTCTTATGTAAGGAGTTGCATAGGTCCAGATACTCCTTGATATCCCTGGCAGAAACCAGTGGTAAGATGAGGGTTTAGGATGACTGGTGGAGGATCAGTTGCAGTGAATTGTCAAACCAAGCTTGAATGCAAAGAATGTCCTCCTTGACAACCCATCTATACACAACTGGTTTTAATTCTCCTAGGCTGGCTGCCACCCAAGGCAAAAGAGCCTAATCTGTCTTGCAGATGAAGGAAGATGGATTCATGCCTTTCTCAATGGCATTAATGTAAAGTGAACACAACAGAATAGGCTCAGCTTGTCAATTCCACCTTTTCCTGATAAAAATTAGACTACCCAAACATCCATATGCATTTTATAGACAGGCCACCTATGACCAGTTTTACATTGTTATAGAGAAGAAAGTTTCACAAAAGCCACCACCCCCTCCCAAAATACAGGATATTTCAAAAGTCTGTGTCACATTACAACACTGTATATCTTAACTATTGAGAATATCAAAACACAAATTATATTTCCACATTTCTATACAGGTTTTTACAGGTGTTCAATGTGAGTGAGCACTGTCGATTACATAACACACATCCAAACATTAATCCAATTCTTGTCAAACACGACCAAGCATAGCGTTGTCAATGGTTGCCAAGGCTTCAGTTATTCGCATCTTCAAATCATCCATGTCTCTGGGAAGGAGAGGTACGTACATGAGGGCTTTCACATACCACCAGAGGAAGAAGTTACATGGCGTAATGTTTGGAGACCTAGATGGCCATTGCACGAACAGTCTGACCAGAACATGCTAACCATCTGTCAAGCAGAATGGTGTTCAAAAATTAAATCTAATTAACAGAAGAAAATTTGACACTTTTAGATTTTAAATGGTACCAGTTCAATCATGCTACCATTTGTAGTTCATGATATAAGACTTCTTAAAATGTGACACAGACTTTTGAAACACCCTGTAGATTCTGAGGGAAGAGGAGGATTGTTATAGCTTTTACAAGTAACTTATAAATTGAAATATTGAGTAACAGATAAAGATCAAATCTCTTCTGTATTTTCTATCTTTATATAAGGAGGAGGGAAAGATCAAGTTCTTTGAGAAGAAATGAAACTGTAATGCGAGACAAGTTCATTTTGTTACAGGGAAATCTTAGATAATTTTCTTTGAGCTGACAAGAATAGAAAATACTGTATGGGGAGTGAGGAAGAGAAATTAATAAACACGAGAGAGAGAGAGAAAAACAAACAAACACACTGTACTTTACCAATGGTGAGTGGCCTTGTGCCAAGCTAAACAAAGGTTATTAAATATCTATTACCCATGGAGGAAAAAAAAAAAAAAAAAAAAAAAAAAAAGGTCTTTTGGGCTTACTCTCTGCATTTAAAATTATTCAAAGTGAACTGAATACTCAAGGAGTACATGAAAAAGTTGACCTTCCCATATTCTATGACCCAAATTTTTCATAAGCTATTTATTAATGAATGTAACAATTTTTTTTTTCTCAACTTGATAGGATAAGTGTAGAATTGAATTTTCAATCTTCAAGAATTTTAAAGATTTATTCCTAAATTCTGCAATTATTTTGCAATCATCTTTCAAGATCAGCAGCAACAATGTACAATCCAAAAGACAAAAATACATTAACATTTGTTAAATGAACACTTCTCAGTTAACTCAATACTATACATGTTAAATGTTAAAGACAGACTAGACACAAATGTACACAAACGACAAATGTAACAGTCTACATAGCAACACTACTGTAAACTTTCTGTAAACTTACTAACTAAAAAAAACAAAGGACTTGCAGGTGTATACTTACACTAGCTTAAAAGACACTATCAAGCAGCATTTAAGGTATCTCCTGTGGAGGGCTCTTAATTGAGTTTTCATTACAATAGGTAGGGAGGAGTAGATGCGATAGGTAAACTACAGAAGAACTCAAAAGCAATCACTGCATTTAAGCATTGTATTAATATTTGAGTTACCTTTTAAAAGTTCAACAATAATTCTTCTGCCGCCACTTACTTTAAAGATAATTTGATATACCTCATTCCTTACTTTCCGTACAATTATTTTTACTTCATGAGTAACTTTTGCTGGATTTCACAATTAATTTCAATTACTCCCAAATTTATTTCCAAGTTATAAAAATTGTCATCATACCCCAAAAATTTGTTGCAAAAAAAAAAAAAAAAAAAAAAAAAAAAAAAAAAATCCCTGTAATGAAAATTTGGGAATCCAAAATTTCAATATGGTGGGTCTGGATTTGCTCACAAAGTCAGCCTAATTCCAAAATGGTATGATATGTTGGGCTATGCCCTCTAGGAGTAAAGTTGAAAACACGGGTCAATGCTATTTTGAAACACTGTAATTTGAGGACGGTAATTTTTTCATTCGAAATGAATGTGTATGCATGCAGTGTGCAATGGATAAATTGTCTAAATTAGGCAAAAAATGAAAATAACAGTGATATCTCATTTTAACAGATATATTTATCAAAATTACATAAAAATATCTTGAAATACTAAAGAGTAAATTTATTCAATAAAAATCACCATTGGCTTCAACCATGGCCTCCAGACAATTTTGGAATCTCTTGCAATTATTCTGGACAGTCACCTTGTTTAATTTTGTGAATGCTGTCATAATCTTTGCCTTCAGTTCATCTTTGGTTTGGTTTGTTGGGTTTTATGGCAGATCAACCTCAATGGGTTATGTAATGCCAACAACTTTTTTTTTTTTACCTGGTAATATTATGTTTTGTCAAAAATCTATTTCCGGTAATATTTTGCTTTGTCAAAAATCTATTTCTGGTAATATTTTTTTCCCTCAAAAATGTATAGCTGGTAATATTATTTTAAAACATGTATAGCTGGTAATTTTTTTTTTTTTTTTTTTCTTCGAAAAACGTATTGCTGGTAATAGTTTCTTTTCAAAGTATTTTGGTATTAAAACCTATTTTTACACTTTTATAATGCTGTTTACCTCAGTTTCAGGGTTAACTATTTGCCCATAGCTGGGACCCTAGCAGGTGCTACCACTCTGGGTCAGGTTGGACATGGGAAAACCAGTAATTAAGAGGTGGTTCTACGCTCCTCAAAACCTCCTGATCAGAGAGGCCTTGCAGTTGGACGTAGTTTATCGTCTTACCTAGGACACGGATGTAGTTTATCGTCATACCCAGGACACAGTTTATCGTTGGTATTACAAGGAGTTTTGTTGGTCTCTTAATTAACTGCACCCCATACATAATAATCAAGGAGGTTGCAGTCTCGGAAGTGATGTGGCCAGATGTAAGGAGTGATGTGGTTGCAGAAATTGTCTGACAGCAATGACTGTTGCATGTGTGGCATGGTGCTTAGTCCTGTTGCCAGACATAGGGCCTTCCAGCAGCCACCCTCTTAACCCAGGGCTGCATTACCTCCTCAGGGCACTGAATATAGGCCTCAGTGTTGAGTCTGAAGCCCTCACCAACAAATTTGGGAGTTCTTTTCTTATCAGAATGATCAGAGTGAGTTTACTGAGCTGCTGTACCTTCATAATCACCATTAGATTCATCCAACTCTTTCTGAATACTCTGCACTGTCCTCAGATTGACACACAAACACTGAAATGTTTGTATTGGAGCTTCCAGCAGTACAGCATGCCAAATTTCTAGTGGTGTGAATTGTGTCATGATGCTTTTTTTCTCATAGATGCTGCCCAACTGACCCTACTATACTGTGCAGTTAACAAAATCAAAAACAAAATGCACATGCACAAAATTAAAAATATAAAAAGTTGACAATTTACCCATTGCACCATATTGATTGATTGATTGATTGATTGATATTTACGGTATATCAACCTTGATTGGTTATTGAATGCTAACAAAAATTTTTATTGCTGGTAATATTTTTCTTCAAAAACTATTTCTAGCAATATTTTTCCTTTTAAAATCGATTGCAAGTAATATTTTCCAAGAACGTATTGCTGTTAACGTTTTTCCAAGAACGTATTGCTGTTAATAGAGTATTATTTCTTTATTTTTTTAACCAATTGCGGTTTGATCATGTCTGAAAACCCTTTGCAACACGAAAGGAGACACTTTCGATATATCACCCTCTACTGATTCTACAACAATGAAAGTTGGAAATTGATTTTTTTCTATTTCATTTTTGCTTTCAGAAGTCTCATATTGTTTCTTGGTTTGCTTATAAGAGATAGCCATATAATTTTAATCTTTGTATTCGCTGTCTGTGCTCCCCACCCACCTCAGAGTTTCTTCTTAAGGGACGCTATCAGGGGCGACTAATCCCATTCACCCTAATCTGCCAGGGCTACACAGTATAGTTGTGATGAGAGTGGACACGAGCACCCACACTCCCCCACCATATCTATCCAAGTATAGTATGATGTAAGGTTTCATGGCCCTGTCAAACACATTATCTATCATCCCAACTAGCCCTTGCCACTATGTGACTAGCCGATTGGAATGGATTGGGCTATTCCATCCACCAGTCTATCCCAGATAGGGACCAAAGTGATGTGTTGTGGAAACTGCTGGTCATTTTATACCAGATCAGGAGTTACTCAGTCACTAGGACTGTCCACAGGCATCATGAGTCACTTAGTCATTTAGGGGAAATTTTAGTTTTTTGGAATCGGGTTTTGTGAATGTGCATTTTATATACTGCAATTTGTGTGGATGGTATTATTATCACAAAAAAACACTTCTTACACATTCCTAGTATTCCTACTCTAGTTCAAGGGAGAGGGGATATTTGCCCATAGCCGGGACCCTAACGGGTGCTACCACCCTGGGTCAGGGTGGACCTGGGAACAGCAGCAACTAAGAGGCGGTTCCACACTCCTCAAAACCTCCTGATCAGAGGCCTTGCTGCTGGATGCAGTTTAGCGTCATACTCAGATGGCCATTGCACCAGATATTATATATATATATATCTCTTTTTCTTCTGAATCTAGGTATCATTATTTTCCCTTCTAGTTACATGTTATCCATTTTTGTTGGAAGTTTTCAAGTGATGTAGTTTTGGTAAAAGCCTTTGTGATTTTCTAGTGCCCGTCTATAGAGTCTGATGAAGAATTGTCTTTTTTAAGACCTAAATGATTCATTCATTTAAAGCCATTTTTAATCATTCATCTGAGAAAACAGTTGTATACAGATGATAGTTTAGACATTTCTGAATAAGTTGTGTGTGTGTGTGTGAGTGAGAGAGACCATGCAAGCTTTGGAAAGGGTTATTTTAGACAAAATAAAAATACCAGAATTTCTTATATATAATAAAAAAAAATTTATTTTTGCTATTTGACTTTCATTGGTTAATCTATATCTCATTCTCTGATGAAGGTTTAATAAAAGTGAAACATGTTAGACTGATAAAGGTTTCCTGGATGTGAAACAGAGCCCAGTGGATAAAGACATTGATTAGATTCAGTAACCAGACCAAAAGAGTTGTGAGTTCAATACCAGGCCACAGCTGTGGTGAACCAAACTTGGAGAGTTGAGTTAAAGTGAAATAACTGACACATCCGGAAGAGGCATAGCATGAGGAACTAGAACAATTTACCCCAGTGGACAAAATTCCTCAAACCTACAAATTCAAAAAAAAAAAAAAAAAAAAAAAAAATCAGAGATATATATATATATATATATATATATATATATATATGTATGTATGTATGTATGTATGTATGTATGTATGTATGTATATGAGAAAGAGAGGCAGGGGGAACAGCCATGCATTAATTTATAACCCTAAAATACAATGTACTTACACATTGTGTTAAAATACAATTTATAATGTATCAATTTATACAGATTTGTCAAATTTTGCAACCATGTCCAGGCACAGAAAAGTTAAGTATCTATTGATACTCATGGAAAGCAGCTTTTTTTACTTTTTCTTTTTTTGGAGAGGGGAGGGGGGGGGTCAATAATTATACTAATTACCAGTTCCATAACCAACAGAATGTGCAAATATAAACAGACAAAAACTCTTCAGCCTATAATCATGTAGGAGGAAACTGGCATTTAATTCAATAGCCATCTGCATCTTATTGTTTAAAATAATCCACTCATCAGGATTTGTTGAGGTGGGTGGAATTTTTAAAGTATGGAATAAGAAATGTCATGGTGAAATATCCTAGCAATTAAGACATTGAATGAAACTGAAATGTTCAGACCAAATTATTTTCAATCACTTCAGCCAAATGGGAAAGCAAATGTTTGATTTCACATTCAAATAAATGTTTCCCCCCTTCCAAAGTCTGAAAGTCCGTTTTCAACTTCTTTGTTTCCAAATGTTCCGTCACTTATGAAATGTTCTAGTGACCGAAATAAATCTGTCAGCGGCAAATATAGTTAGTATGGAGAATGTGGGAAGAACCTACCATCTTAACAATGTTTGTTTTGCAGAGTCTACCCTTGCATTTTCATGCTGCAATAGGACACCTTGTCTCTCTACCAAAACAGGATACTTTTAACATAATGGTTCATTTACCCAATTGGGTTACTGGCAATAAAGACTGCAATAATGATTGTTCCATGTTCCAGGAGCATGTGATAAATGACACCTTTCATGTTTCACACATGAAGCAAAGACTTTTATAAATGGAGTCCTGGTCTTGGTTTTGTCACTAGTTTCTCATTTTGTGAAAACCACTATCTTTTTCATTTTCTGTTGACATGCAAAACCCATTTTTCATCACCTGCATCACAATGCAAAAAATGAAAGTTTGGCATTCCTGGTTAAAAGACGGTTGCAAATGGTGGAACATTGTGTTTGGTTTTCAAGAGAAAGCTCATGAGGAACCCAAATTCACTCTTAGCAAGTTTTCCCTATTGAACTCTGAAATGCATCTATAAACAATACATTAAAGGATAGATTAGATGATAAACTAATTTCAGAGGCACATGCCACCATTCAACATTTCTTCTGCCATGGTTGGTTGGTTCATAATTCATAGCACTAGCAGTGAAATATGTAATTACTTTCCAAATACCCTAATCTGAGTGGCTAGACTGTTTGCTTTCCAACCAGGAGAGCTGGGTTCAAATCTCACCATAGTTCATTTGTCAGAAATGTGACCTCTTGAGGTTATCCCAGTATGCAACCCCTTTGAAAAGTACCTGAAAACAATAGCACAGATTAATTGAAATACTTGAAAGTGAAATTTGGTAGATGAAACTGTTCGGAAGCTATTGATGGTTGCACTAGCACAAAGTCACAAGTCATTGTGACCGAGGGTTTGAATGTACTGCCATTGTTCAAACTACTGATCATTCCAGAAACTAACTAAAGCACGCTCAGCATAGTTGCCATACAAACCATATAAACACTGTGGGTGTTAAACATATGTACCTGAGCAGGTATCTGCAACAAGGACTGGTTAGCCACTCTAGAAGACCGGTGTTCTTGGAAAACGAGAGTAGCCACACATATGAAAGTGAGGGTTTTACACATTCTGGATTTTCATTCATTATCAACAACGTTATTCCCAAGTGGTCACCCATCTAGGTACTGACCAGACTCGATGTTGCTTAACTTCAATGATTATATGGGAACCGGTGTTTTAACGTAATATGGCTGTAAGTCTCCTTCATTATTAGAAAAGTATAAAATAACATTAAAGTAAAACAATTATGAAGAGAAAGTTATTGGGGGGGGGGGTAAATATGTTGGCGGTATAGGTCGCCTAATAGTTAAGAGTTTGGAAAATGAAACTGGCAGAGTTCAAACCCCAACTGAAACAAGTGTTGTGTTCACTATGCACTAATGTGCTTAGGAAAGACATGAACCCATCTTTTCTACTCCCAATCATGGGTAAAACAGCAGTATAGACAGGACTCTTTATTTTTGTTTGGAAATCAATACAAGAGATTGATAGCCAGAGAATGGAGCCCCTTATTGTAGAGCGGGAAGAGCATGAGTGACTAGCAGATCACCTTAGTCACTTACTGGACCCTAATCTGTCACCAGTCAATGATGTCCTGCCTCTGGATTCAAGCAGTTAGAGACAACAGCATGAAGCAGACTTACGTGTTCAACTCTTCCTCACATGAAATCAGGGAGGAACATTAGGAAATGTGTGAACACTATCAAATATTCATAATAAAAGTGGCTTGAAATTCTGAGATTAACTGTTTTTAATAACACTTTAGGTGAAATTTTTCAATTACAAAAATTGAGACTACTAGTTAAAAATTAGAAAAATGAAAATTCATACAAAAATTTTAACCAAAATAGTGAAAATGAGACAAGCAACAAAAAGTGGAATGAAGTGTGTAAAATCAAAAGTTGTAAGATTTAGAGAGAAGCCATTTTATCTGTAAGCAGCTTTGGTGACCAAGATCAAATAGGCATTGCTACAAGCTCCCATGGTACATAAGAGCTCAAGTTTCTGTCTAAACTTCTAATTTATTATTTAATTTGAATGCAAAATAAGAGCTAAAAGTGATAACAAAAAAAAAAAAAAGAGGGGGGAGGGGTAGGAGTGAATTTAAGGAATGGAATCATTAATATTTCATATATACCCTGTGTTTATTAGGTCATTAATCTCTCTACCAGCCATGAAACTGGAAAAAAACCCAAAAAACAAAACTTTTCTTTGTAAGACAATCCAAATCAAAAGACATGAAATATAAAACAAATTTTTAATTTAAAAATCAATAACAGATTTAGAGAATTCCATTTAAACCTTCAGTAGGATAGGTAAAAAGTCAATCAGCTGTCAGTTTTACTTCTGGTACACATGTCAGTAGATGTCCTTGTTTAAAAAAAAAACAAGAGTTGAAACAAAGTCTTAACATTTACAATGACAAGAAGTAACATAAAATTAAAAAAATCTATTGCTAAAAACTTACTTTGTTTACATCTTGAGTATAAAAATGAAGTTAGCAGATATAGACTTTGAAACATCCCAATGAGATATATGTCTTTTCTTAACCATTAGCACACTGCATTATTAATATTACTTCCTTTCTACTTCATTGTTTTTCAAGGCCTCTCAATTGCAGTATCCTTATTGTTAATTTCACTCAAAGTTGTTTTCTGTTGCCATAGCAGGATATGACAACACAATTATGAAATTCAAACACTATTGTTCAGGGATTAGAGTCACTTCCAGTGACAGGATAAACATTTTGTAAAGCAAATGAAGTCACATATAGAGTGATAAAGGTTAAACAGGGTAATTGATTGTTGATTTCCTGTAATGGCTTCTCATAGTTAAGTGGTAAAGCATGCCTGGCTTGAAGGTGGTTTTTCAGGTTAATGGGAATACAGGTTCAATTCTTGTCAAGAATTTTTTTTTTAAATAAGAAAGGACAGATGTTCATTTCAACATAGCAATAAGAAATAATGCCAAATTAATACACAATGGATATTGAGGTCAACACCCAGCATTGACTGGCTTTCATGCTGTTTAAGCATTAAACAGACTGTCAATGCTGGGTGTTGACCTCAACATCCACTTATATAGTTGTCATTACATTTGATATTATAGCAATTAGAAATAGTGTCAATTTAACAGATATAAGTGAACTTTGAGGTCAACACCGAGCAGCAACAGTCTGTTTTATGCTGTTTAAGCATGAAACACACTATTGTTGCTTGGTGTTGACCACATTGTCCACTTTTATACTTACATATGCTCTATCCCTGGTATTGAGCAATTTAACCCATAAATATAGCATACATTAAAAACTACATAACTCTAGACCACTTCCAAGCAAAGGAGGAATTACTAAATAAATCCTCTCCAAAGGTTACTCCACGAGTTGAAATATAAGAAATTTAACCTAAAAGAGTTTTAAGTAGAAGATTAAAGTTAAAATTAATTAAATTGTCAAAGTCAAAGCAACAAATAGAGAAAAATAAGTAATTTCACCCTTTATAAGGACCTCAATTTCTATTTTCATTAAAAACTAAATTTAAAAAATAAAAAAAATTTTTTTAAAAAAATAAAATTTTTTTAAAAAAATAAAATAATTTTTTTTAAAAAATAAAAATAAAATTTTTTTAAAAAATTAAAAAGTAAAAACAAGATAGTCATTGGGTGTGCAAGTTACAGAGAGTAAAATCTTTGTGATAATTATAGCAAGTGATAAGAGAACCAAGTTCAAAAAGCAAAGTGAATTTATAATACATGATAACAAAAACAATTTGTAACTTCTCACAACCATACATATTGAGTTTTATTTATTAAAAAACTGTGACACATTGTAGGAGGATTTTTGATAACATAAATGACAAGAAAAATATTCTAATTTTCCTGAAGCAAGGAAGTGTGAACTCAAGAAAGTTGCCATGTCAGCATAAACTCATAAATTTAAGCAAAAAGACAATCGATATAAAATATGATTTATTTTGAGAATCTAATTAATTGTACAAGACAAAGCTGTGATCTGACAATAGGACCTCTATATGTATGTGTTATTTATTAATTTAAATGTCAGTGTTTTTGGTGTGTGTGGGGGGAGGCAACATGTATATTAATTATCCGTTCTATATATTCCAACAGAATGTGGAAATACAGAGTGTGGCAAAAATACCTCCCACGTAATGGTAACACATTAGTGGCAATGGTATCTTCATTTAGCTAATGTTGTACCATAATGTAAGTGATATTTCTACCATTCCCTGTATAAATAGACAATTCTTCAACCTATAATCATGAGGAGGAGGAAAGTGGTAATTAATTCTATAGCCATCTGCATCTTATTGTTTAAGCCCTTAAAATAATCCATTTTTTCAGGATTTGTTGTCTTGTGTGATTTTGAAAATACAGAATAAGAAATTTCATGGTGAAAAATTACAGCAATTTAGTCATTGAATTCCACTGAAACTTTCAGACCAAACTATGGAGACAAGAAATTGAGTTTATCTTTGCCTATTTGGGGTTTGGAAAGTAATTACATTTAATGAGAAAAGTTAAATTTATTTAAATATTATCAAATATGTAATTGCCTTACTTTTCAATGACCGTAGCCCAATGGGAAAGCAAATCTTTGATTTCACATTCAAAGAAATCTGCCCACCCCACTATTTCCAAAAACTTTGAAAGAGTTCCCAGATGCTCTGTCACTTGTGGAATGTTTTTGTGATAAAGACAAACGAAAATCTGTAGATATTAAATCTGTGGAGTATGAAGGACAGGGTTTATTATATGGTTTCATTTTTTCTTTCTTATTTCTTCACTCAGTTGATTTATCAGTGTCTGGTTTTCAAAGCTTGTATCCTCGAGAGGAATTTATAGTGATATATATAAAATATACTACGCACACACTCTGTGTGTGTGTGTGTGTGTGTGTGTGTGTGTGTGTGTGTGTGTGTGTGTGTAGTAATTGAGGGGCAGTGTTCAAATTAACGGTGACCCACCTAGTGCCATGCTAACTTGGACCCATTGATGCATACTGATAAGGCTATCAAAGAGGGTTTATATATATAATACGCCACATACATTTTTCAAGAATGCTTTGTTCATTTTTAGAAATTCAATTTAAACTTTAAAAGTGATAATTAAAAAAAAAAAAAGAGGGGGAAGTCTTGTAATAATTCATTAGTCATGAAAAGAGGGTTTTTTTTTCTTATTCACATTACATCCTTCATTTATATTATTTATGATGACAATTAAAAGCTTATCTAATTAAATAATTAGATTGTTTTAATGCAGTTTTTATGTTACAATTCAGAGTATATCTTGTGGAATTTGGTAATAACAAGAGGAAAAAAAAAATTAAAAACAAAAAATATCTGATGATATGTTGCTCTTAGTAGGATGAGAAATAAACAGAATCTAAAATTATAGATTAAATCTAAAGACTGTCAAGGATTACTCAGACCTTCCAAAGTTTACACAAAAAATATTGTGCTTTGGGAACTTTTGGAGTAAACATAATTTTGGTTGAAATATGTAACATTTATGAGGATAATATATGGATATCTTAGGTGTTTATAAATTGTACACTCTTCAATTATAAACGTTAAACTATTTTAAATTACAAAATTGTACTTGGATTAAACAAAAATTACTCACAATACATATATTACTTATAATACATTCCTTCTTGCCATCAATTTTGACAGCATGGGTATGCTAGTATGAAAATAGTTACCAATGTCTTTATAGTTTGTTTTTTTTCCCCATAAAGTATGATTACTATTTTTGAAGTTTCAAAGTACCTTTTTTTTTTGGTATACACTGGATAAATACCTGTACTAATTCTATGCAAAATTCTCCTGCATCTTGCCAAAGGTCTGTTACTACAACATTTTCACCTGATGTTTTTCTAGGTTTCACATTTTCAAGTGAAAACATTCATCAGTTGTTATTTGAGGAACACCCAACTGACAGATTACCCATTACCATTTCAACCAGCTTTATAATATTCCATTCTGTAGCAGTAACTCTTGAGAAGGGATAAAATAACTTATGGAACATGGTAGTTGAATCAAATGAAACATACTCTATGCTTTGGTTAAAGAATGAATTGAGAAAACTCAATCTATACAATAAGGTTTAAAATAATTGTGCTGGTGATGTAAGTAAAAAAAAAAAAAAAAAGAAGAAAAACTGGTAAACTAAAGACTGTAATTTTGTAAACCATTTATCCTCGATAGAGGTCTTAACTGCTAACAATGTGGATAATTTTTTTTTTTGTCTGAGATTTTCTGGTGAGTAGGCTTTATTTTTCTCTTGTAGGGTGGGTTGGAGAGGGAGGGCTCCTTCAGACATTTCTTTCAAGGGTGTTAGGGAAAAAAAACAACTGTTTGTAAATTGTTTTACAAGACTATTACAACAATGTATACTTCCTTAATAAATTATTCTCTTCATAATCAATACTGGGAAAAAAAAGTTCAAGGTAAAAACATTTGAAATTAAAACGCATAAAAGTTCTATCCAATTTTTCTGTAAGGAAATTGGATCTACAATTTGACCAGAAAGCATCTCATAATATATATATATATATATATATATAAATAAATAAATAAATAAAAGGCAGTGTGTGTGTGTGTGTGCAATGAATACACGGCCGCAATTTTTGACGGATTTGCACCAAAATTTACATGCACATGCTCCAAATCAGCGGGAAGGCCAAGACTGACTTTGCATTTCCCAACTCCCATCGATAGTGGAAATAATCGATTTTTTCTTGCTTCTACGGCAGTTTTCATGTAGTTTGTGGCCATTTTCTACTGGCCAGAGTGAGAGCCACGAATAGGCAGAAAGATTCTATTGGCCAGCGTGAGAGCCAACAGCTGACTGACACGAATGTTAACTAGCATGCAAAAAAAAAAAAAAAAAAAAAAAAAAAAAAAATCGATAGCTGCATTCATCACAAGTGGGAAAAATTTAAATCTGCATGGCACTCTACTCCAATTGACTCATTCGCTTGCTTAAACTCAACGTTGATTCTGATTCCGCAGAACTGGGTTGGGTGTGAAAAAGTATTTGTTGTTAACATTCTTTTTTCATTCGGTTTTTCCAGTTACGAGTCCTTTTTTAAAGCTGATCGTTTTGTGTTGATTTGTTTAGTTCTTTTTCGTAACAGATTTAATGTTTAGTATAGAGCTTAGAAATAATTTGCAGTGATAGATAGGCAAGAAGTAAGGCATGTAGCAACATCAGCATCGCAAAGGGCACTCCTTTAAAGGCAAGGAAGGGCAAAAATATTTTAAGTCAAGTGATAGCGATTGCTGTATGAGTCATACGATTTTTGAATCAAGCATGAGCAACGCCGGACCATGCTGCTAGTATATATATGTGTGTGTGTAAGACAAAAAGAAAAATTCTTTACCAATGCATTTTGTCCTCTGATGGAGTTTATCAAGGTAAATGTAAGAATGTTATTTTGCAACATGTATTTATAAACAGAAGTAAAAAATATTGTTAGTGTTCCAAAATTTTTAAATTTGAGAATGCTCATAAATATTCTTCAGGCTAAATGTGAAAGTCAAAGTAAACTATGGAGGTTGCTAAGTGATATAATTAAATGCCTAATAAATGGGAGTGAGTTAATGTTATTATTGATTTTTTTTTCTTATTTGTTTATATATTTATTTATATTAATGTAATTACTATTTTAATTTGATAAATTATTTATGTATTTATTTACTATAAATAATAGGTTTTTGATTTAACCATTTTCTTTTAATTTATAAAAGAAAGGTTGTAGTCATATATGTTGGCTTGGGGAAGGAGTATTTCTGTTCCCAAGACAACATACATGACCAGATTTTTTTTTTTTTTTTTTTTTCTTAAATAGAAGAAAACAGTTAAATCAAAAATGTTATTAGAAGCACGAGACCAGATGTGACAGCAATATTCATTAATATTAATATGATAATAATAATAATAATAAAGACTGGCATTAAAGACAGAATCTATAAACTTGTGTTACAAACAAGGTACAATAAGCATTGCTTATCAAGTTTGGGATATTAAGTTTTATCCAATTTTAAATATTCTCCATTTATGCTTACTCGTATATCTCATATATACCAGTTAATTTTGTTGGATGTAATCTGTGTTGCCAACAATAGCTTGTAAATTTATTATTTATTAATGTAGAAGATGGCAGCATTTTGTTTGATGATATTGTCTCATTTCTAGTCTTTATAAATGTAAAAGTTAAGACAATAGTTTAAATTGGCATGATGATAAAAGACCAACTAAAGAGTTGCATTCATGATAGGATTTCAACCTGAAAGAATTTATTGTCTCACCGTACTGTTGATAAAAAAAAAAAAAAAAAAAAATTGAATACTCTTTATAACAATGAAAGATTGATTTAAAAATTTATTATCATTTTTTTTTTTTTTTAAATTATAATTTTAACCATGAAGGCAGAAAGACATTTCATGTACATTTAACAAAAGGCTTTTTGGGGGCAAATTAAAACATTTTGAAGACTTCATTTTATTATAGAAAATTTCACTCTCATTTTTTGATTAAAAAAAAAAAATTAAACTAAACCAGAAAACAAAATCAGGTCACACAGTATAACTAACCTCCTAATAAGGTTGAAATTACATTGAAATGCATAGCAAATAAACATTTTAATAGTTCATAATGGTTGATGTCAGTTAAGTTTTAAGATTGCCAATTTAACACATTTCATAAATTTACTTTCTTCATTTTCAGAGTAACAACTTGCTATATTTGGTAAGTCAAATGAATCGCTATCATGATTTTAAACTTCATAAAATTACTAAATAAAATAAAGAAGTCCAGTATGCTATAATCCTTTACATAGAGTTGTAGACACTCAAGATGGTGAACAGATAATACATGTTATGGGTGTGAATTCAGAGTTTTTTTTATCTCTTAGAATGGCTGCCATCTAATGCTCAAGAACTACCCTGTTATTTAACCCATAGCTAGGACTCAAACCTTTCTCAAGTGTATTAGTACAAAGAGAATGTAATAAACACGGCCAGAATATGGCTTGTTGATTCCCCTTTATGCTCTGGTAACCATTTATGCAGATGACAGTGTTGATAGCAGACACAGAAAGGAAAAATACAAAAGCTCCTACAGAAAGCAGCAAAGGAAAGTGAGAAGAAAGGACTAAATATAAACTACAAGAAAACAGGACATATGGTTGTCAGCAAAAGAATGAGCCCAAAATGCAAAAATTTAAATATCTGGGAAGTGCTCTAACAGAGGATGGAAAGTGCAACACTTAGATCTAAAGATGTATTCCAAAAACTAAGCAGAGTATTAAGAGACAAAAAAACTTTGTTAAAAATGAAGAAAAGAATGCTGAATTGTCACATGACATCTATCCTCTTATATAAGAATTCTGGACAATCTCGTCAAAAGACGAAGAGACTTGAAGCAACAAAAATGTGGTCCTACAGAAGGATGCTGAGAATACCATGGACTAAACATCTGAGCAACAACAAAGTTGTAAAGACAATGACAACAAAAAGGAGACTTATACTTAACATCAGGGAAAGAGAGTTGAAATTTCTAGGGCACACAATGAGGAAAGAGGGCTTGGAAAATCTGACACTCACAGGACAGAGGAAATCAGTACGTAAAATACTTAATGTGCTCGAGTAAATGGATGGTAGAACAGGGTTTAGGAGAAATAACAAAAAGACAAAACTTATTAAGAGCTACAAGGGACAGGAAGATGTGGAGGGCCATGATCGCCTACAACCTGAAGGGACATGATACATAAAAAGAAGAAGAATCATTATGTTACCTGCACACTGATTAATTACTCAAAAGAATTTTAAAGCTCTCGTTGAAATTAAACCCAGTCATGCAAAAGATACTAAGCAATTTAACACGTATAACAATGGAATTTTTATCACATAACTTGTTCATTATTTATGGTTGACAGGACTAATGTCCTCATCTTTGTTGTTATTACCACATTCTGGGCTTGTGCACCCTCTGATCTTCTTCAGGTGTTTGTCAAGCCAAGTAACTTTCAGGGAATTTCAAACTGAACCCTTTATTTAATCTATAGGGGATAGATTGTTCTTATTCTGCTGTCCACATCTAGGTTACTGCTCAGTTATCACCTGTCCTGTTTTCATTGAGTCTAAATCTGTACTACCCGACCCAGAGATTGAACTCCCAATTATTATATCACCAAATTCATGAGCCAATGCTTCAATCCACTAGAATATAGTCATGTGGTAACCAATAATGGAGTAGTACAAAATAAGAACAAAATGAGATATCCCTAGACATGGACAGTGGGACAAGAATAATTTACCCCCCATAGATTAAATAAAAGTTCAAAGTTTCCTGAAGGTTACCTGAATCAATAGATACCTGAAGAAGATGAGAGGGTACAACAGTCGAAATGCTGTGATAATAAAGATGAGAACATTAAACCAACTGTAAAGAATAAAAATAATAATTCCTCATCCCAGAAATTTAGACAGAAGGCAATCAAATCATAATAAAAACAAAGATAAGGATAACAATCTGAATGTAAATAGTGTAAATAATGATAACTCCTCATCCCAGAAATTCACACAGAAATAAATTCATGTCCAAAAAAGAATTCTTACTTAAAAACCAGAGAATAGCAGATTATGGGTTCAATTCCTGTTGATACAACATGCAATCATTTTGAACTCAAAACAAGAATATTCAAATCAGAATATGCACTCCCCTCGGGATGGAATGTATAGGGATGAGGGTTCCATTACATCTGTACTAGATGAAATGAAAATTATTTTTAAAATTCATATTTTTAGCAACAGATATTTTTGTTTTTAAATTTAGACCTGTTGATTCCAATTTGGTAGGAATGACTGCAATCACTTGCCCCTTCCCAATTTATAGCCAGAAGCACACAAATGCATGCTGGGATTTTTTTCTAACAAATAAAACAGGCCAGTTCTCAGTTTCAGATGACTCGTTCCTGGTCTGTCTTGAAGTCAGAACATTACATTTGCTTGTCCAAACTTGCATTTGTGCATCAACTCTAATTCTTATTTTGTAAACTTTTTGCCATATTACTGTTAATTTGCCTTGCATATATTGTTTACTTGCTTTATATTATTTTGTTGCCCTGTTCTTTTCTTGCTATTGCTTATTGCAAACTTTGTCAATTCTGTTTGTTGGACGGTTCTGTTACTTATTTTGCATTTGACTATGGCTACTCACTCAACATGACCCTTCAAGCTCTAGTCTGATGAAGTGCTCTTGTTATTTTTGTAGTGAGAGAGGTACAAACTATCCTGCAGAATTATATCTAAGCCTCAAAATCTTAAGACCTAAGTCACAAACCAATATTTACTATGTTTGTGATAAAATGAATAATTTCACTATATAAAACAAGTTAAAAAAAAAAGTAAATTTCTGAAATAATGACAACATTACATGAAAATTTAAAGTGATTACATCAGTGTACACATTATAAAATTTTGCTAAAGTTTAAATTTCATGACAAATGTTTTTCTAATTTTTTAAACAAATCTAAACAAAATCTAATATGATGATAATGACAAGCTGATCTTTTTTTAGCAATAAGACATTCATATTTTATGGTAGCTTGACACCAATAAGTAAACATTTCTGTTATAACAACTCATAACTCATTTATTTCTTTTGTTGAATGCTAGCTTTCTTTGGATATTTCTTTTTTTTAACTTTAAAATAATTTAAAAAGGATTCTTTCTTACATGCAACAATAGAGTTAATTCTATAAATAAAAAAGCATAAATTACTCACGCAGAAAATATAACCAATGCAATTGCATAATTAATCAAATATGGCCTTAATTTTTTTTGATGGTATGAGTCATGAATAGCTTTCTTTGGATATTCTTATTTTTTAATGAGTTAAAAGGCTGATTTCTTTCTTACATGTGACAATAGATTTAATTCTATAAATAAAAAACAGATTACTCATATAAAAAATATAACCATTGCAACTGTAAAATTGTTTAAATATAGCAATCATTTTTTTGATGGAATACTTGTTAACTTTTTGAGGGGGTGGTCCTATTAATGATTTGAAAAGAAGAATTCTTCCTTATATGTGACAGAGTTGTAGAGAAAAAAAATCCTATATTATTGCTGACAAAAAGATCAAAAGTACTTGGGTTATAAAAAAACTATGGCACCTTCCTTCATGAATTTCATCTTAACATCAAGAAACTGATTAGAGAACTGGAAAGGATCAGAATAAAAATAAATAGACAATATGTCTATATTATTCAATGAAACATGTTTGAATAAAGATATGCTATATATATATATATATATATATATATACACAAAACAGAAGCCTCATAAAATATTTAAAAGTAAAATGGTCCCAACAAAACAAACTATGTTCTACCTACCAACTATCACAACTGTTAATTATACTGATTCTTGTAGCCCTACCTAGGATTGAACACACCATCCTTGGCTAACAAATTTCTGAAGATATTAAGACTCCCACTCCTCAGCTTAATGGATGTGTTCTAAACAATGGCAGTAGCTTGTCTTCCTTCCTGCCAAAGTTGATTTAACCTTTAGACATTATTTAAGTTTACTGAAATTTCTCCTCAGGGTGAAATTTTCTATTGTTTGGTGAAGTGCTGCCATTCAATTTGTTGATCAAGATCTTGTTTTAACAACTAAAATGGAAAAGAATTTATCCAAGTTAAACAAACTTTGTTACAACTAATTCTAAAACAATAAAAGATTTAAATACAAAACAAAAACTTGAAGGATGAATTTCCAGTATCACCTGTAATAATTGCCACAAGAAATACATAGGAGAAACCTGTAATGAGTGACCAAAATTTTGATTTAAAAAATGCTCCATTAATTAAAAGAGAAAAAAATTTACTAAGCTGAAAGTATATATAAAGTGCTATAATTGCCAGATCATCTACAATAAATTTACATACAGGTTCTTACAACATTTCACCTTTCTTGTCAGATCTTCTATTGTCATAATGTAGGATAGTTAATAAAAATAATAAAAACAAAAAGAAACTAAAAATCAAATTGACTAAACTATATACCCAGTCAAAAAAAGAGGAAAAAAACTGCAAAAATGTACAGGTGACTTGACCTCAAACAAACACGAATCGGCATTTTACTTTCAAAGAACTATTTTGTTAAAAACGTCTTCAGATGTTTCCAGTTATATCAAATAAGAAGATTGATTCGGGCAAGTTAATTCTTGGATTAGTATCTGAAAGTATTTTACACACACGACATTTAAAAATGGTTAAAAAGAAAAAAAAAAGACAAGAATTTTCATTGTGGAAAATACAATAGCAGGTCAATTTTTTTTTCACGCTTAATGCTCAAACTTTACGACAGTCATTTTTCAAATGAACATACAAGACAAGAAGAGTCACGTGATCATTGCCGTTTCAAAGGTAATTTTTATCCGCAGTATTTAAACTTTTAAAATTTGAATTAATTGCTTACTTTTTAAATGGATTTTTTTAAAATTTCGTGGCCTAATTAAAATAACATGAAAAAAAGATCTTTAATAAATTAGATAAAACGGTAAATTATTCGCTTCTCCCACTAAACTTTTCTATTTTAAAGCAACAAGCACTTTCTTTATTATTATAATTACTACTACTACAAAACTTGGGGGGGGGGTGAAGAAATGTTTTGAATCGAAAAACCACCTACAAAAAAAAAGTGACCACGTCATTTTAATCAAAGTCATTAAATATTTGCTTTATTTATTTATAAGCTATGATTCATATAAAGGCGATTAATTTTTAATCTTTATATACATTTCTAATTTCTTTCTTTCTATAAACAAAAAAAGAATGAAGAGTCATTTTTAAATTGTACTTTGATATTTTTTTTCTTGGGGAGTACAAAAATCAAGCGAATCACAAATGCCATTATCACTCAACAAAAATAAATAAGTAGAGACTGAAACAAAATAATAGTGAAAAATAAAAAAAATATGTAATTAATTATAAAATCTAACAACATATGCTAATGAATGTCGCGCTAAAGACCAACACAAATGAAATGACAAGCAAGTTAAAAGAAGTGCTCTACAAGCATCAGTTTATTTTTTTTTGCTATATTTTTTTTTCATTTTGCAAATATTGTGTTTAAATTTTGACAGCGTGATTTTCATTTCACCCAGTGCAAGAAAACATAATTTTATTTTGATTTTTTTTAAGAGAGTGAGAGAGAAATTTAATTTCATTAAGTTTTAAGAATGTTTCATCACGTACCGCCTTACTAAAAAAAATTATTAAAATATCAGACAAACTTCTTCAACGAATTTAATAAAAAATAAAATCCTACTCAAATTCATTATATGTATTTTTTAAAAAAACATTTTTAAACGAAAACAGCTAAGAAAAAAAGGGGGGGGGGGTTCAAGGTGGGGCTTCAAGTTTAAGATTTATAAGACAATTAACAGAATTTAAAATTATTGCAATAATTAAATTTTTTTTTAAAAAGTGTCAAAGAAGCCGAATCGTAACAAAGATAAAAAAAAATAATAATGTGACAACTGTTAATTTTTCGCTTTCTTCTAACAAGGAGGAGTTTTCTATTTTTAGAAAAAATGCTGTTCATTGCAAATTTCATTAAGAATCTAAAAAAAAAAAAAAAAGAAAAATGTCACAATTTCAGAAACAGCAAGAGTGGGTGAACCCGTTTAGAAAATTAAATAATAAAAAAAAAGTCATTTCTGATAATTTTGAATTTCGTTTATAATTGCTGACTGATTTAAAAATGTAATTAAAAAACTTTCTTTTTTTTTTAACCTGATCACTATGTGTAATTTAAAATATTTAGGAATTTGAGTGACTGTATCTCTAGCTAGACTAAAACAAAATGTTTTGAAACTAAACAACATTCTGAGAGTAAATTTATAAAAACAATCGCATTGCAGACCAATCTTAATTCAGATACACAAAAGACTAAAACAGAATGTTTGGTCATGTGACCACCTTATCATAATTTGTACTGGTGAAAAGCAGTTGAGTAAAAATGGGTGATTATACCAAATATTTACTTTTGTTGTTATCATTAATATTGTTATTTATTAAATAGCATGTATATTGTATTGTTGTAATGACATTTAATCACTTGTTATTTTGTATTTATTCACAATGTGAGACGTGGTAATTAATAACATAATAATACCCACCCTCCCAAAAGTAAGAAGAGGAAATAAAAGAAACAAAGTTGAATATGTTATTGGCCTGAACCGCATAAATATAGAATTCTGCTGCCACTTTTATGATCATCCCGAAACTAATATAAAATTCGTGTGGGAGGAGATGATGAGACGGGGGGGGGGGGATCAAAAATAAGACTAAAAATCCATACCCAAACAAAGACGATAGGAAACCTTTGGAAGATCCCAACTTCTTTTCAGCTTCCTGCATAAGTTGCATGGCTTTCTGCTCGTTGTCTGCCATGATTGAATTCCGATGTATGACCAGAACAACGAGAGGGTGAATTAAACGAGTTTTCTTGCGTTGTACTCTAAAATCAAGTGACGACGTATCCCAGCTAGGACGGCGACATAGTAGTATCGACTGCACTAAGAAAAGACAAGAGAGTTCCACTAATAAGGGGAGCGTAATCCACAGGCTTCCTTCGTTTATTTTTTATTTTTAATTAATTTTTTTAAAGTTGACTATATTTATTTATTTATTATTTGATGAGGGAGAGGAAAAAGGAGGAAGGCATTTATTTATTTTCTTTTTCTTTATGGGATTTATGTACTTGTTGAGTCATATCTATATAGGTAAAATGTGTGAGTAGCTGAGTTCAAATTCAGTCCAGTTACATTAATTTTGCAATCTCCTGAATCTTTGCAACTTTCTTGCCTTGGCCAATCTAAGAGACAAAAAAATCTTTGAACTCAAAACCACAGAGGAAGCAATAAGAAGCCGTTCTACCACTTTTTCTAAGAAGTCTTTTCTTTTTCTTTTACTAAACCATAACCCAATACAAGGCCCAAGAGCCTCTCAAAGTAGATGGCTACTAAATTAGGTTATTGTATGGATGTAGGAGGATAAAATAAGTTCAGATTATGAGGATATGCAGGATAAGCAATGGTTAACTCTAGATTCACATAATTCACAGACAATGAAGAAAGGAATCTGTGGAGATCCATGATCGCCTAAGTTCTTCAGGACATAGGTGATCATGGAGCAATCATAGTGCTTTTAAAAAAAGAAAAAAATGTATACTCTAGTTCTTGTCATAGAGCAATTGAAAACAATTTTCCTTAATATATTCTATAGGAATTAAATTCTACATATATTTTTCCACCAATAACATCTCATCAGATTTGTTGGATAAACAATCATTTCAAGGGCAAATACTGCCAAAATACTTGAGATGTAGTTGTGGACATGTTATTTTTGGACTATTTAGAAAATAACAATAATAATTCCTTTCACCACTCCTGCAAATTTGAGAAAAAGATTTTTGCGAGCCAGTGTAAAATTATTTTCTAATCAATGAAAACCTTGTATTCAAAAATTTTACACCCGTACATCAAATTAGATTTTGGATTTCCCTTACAGATATAAAAATAGAAGCCTACTGCTTGTTGAGATTCAAAACTGATTTGGGAGGCCAGTTTGATCTACATGTGCATCCACACACATGCACCCACAAACACGCACACAATGGAAGAGAGACAGCAGCTCCAACTAAGGCCTTGTCCACACACATAATAGAAGGGATTAACAGCAACTACCAACTAAGCCTTTGTCTACAAACTCACAAACACATTAAGATGACTGTCATGAAGTAAGTTGGTGTACACATTTCACATTGCACTAAGAATACTTAATTACTTTATGAAACAAGCCTCACTACAAGGAAAATTGAACATTTTATTGCTATTGTATATTTCTGAAAAAAATATTAAATGTTATTTCAGTTGTAGTTCAATTTCTACTTTTCTTTTAGTGAATAACCTTTTTAATGTTTCATTTAAAAGATGTATTGTTATTGTTGTTGTTAAATGTTTAGAATCCAGACACTCAGATAGCAACAAAAACCTGAGTAACAGATCCCAACAATTCTCGCACTCTCTTCTGTATTCTTTATTTTTATTATTCTATACCTGTTGAGTGTTCAAACCTCTGGCCATTCTCATTGGGAATAAAGTAACAGTAAGTCTCCTCAGTATTTTCTATTTTCATAAGATCTCATGCTTTTGTGCATTCAGTCCAAATGACTTCTGGTTGTAGGAAATTCAGTCATTCAGGGTTTTTTATATTAGAAATTTGAATGTCTTAATTCCAAGTAATAATAAAATACAAATAAAGAAAATATGGGTATACCTGTTAAATGAATCATTTCTATTTATAAACATATTTTATGGATTCAAAAAAATACTAATGTATAATAATTTATGAAGACAATAATAATAATAATAATAATAATAATAATTACTTTATATATATGTATGTATGTATGTATGTATGTATATATTAGAAACATATTTACATGGATTAAAAAAAAACTGAAAAGGAGTACAAATAGTCTTTAGTTGAATTAAAATCTTTGGGTAGTTGGTACACAGAAAAAAACTATAGTTTAGAAAAGACTTTTAAATAGTGGTCCACAGAAGAAAGCTCCAATTGAGAAAAGACTTTTATCGTTAGCAAAGATTCATTGACCATCTTCATTATTCATCTATATTTTTTGCATTGTTCATTTATCCAATAAGTTTTTATTACAATTTGTATACAAGACCCTGACACATTTTCATTGATAGCCTGATGATATTTTCTTAAATAAGATGCCACAGACATCCTAACATGTAAAAACACATTATTTTAATTCTATATTCAAAACAATACCCTCTTTTTAAAAACTTTTATTTTATAAATCATAACAAAGATATTATTCAATCAGTAATACATTTTCAACACCATTACAGAGATTTTTTTGTTATAGGAATTTACTAAGTACAGCTTAGATATTGAGGTGCCCATGGTGATTTTATATGCATAGCTTAGATGAGGAATGAGACCAAAAGTATGTACCCCCCCCAGTGAGGATCAAACTCACTAAATGATCTAGCAAGACATGCTTTCTAACCTATTACACCACGTTGAGGTGCCCATGAGGATTTTCAATTCATAGCTTAGAAGTGGCACAACACCAAAAGTATATGGCACCCAGTGAGGATCAAACTCACTGAATGATCTAGCAAGACATGCTTACTAACAATTACACCACATTGAGGTGCCCATCGTGATTTTCAAGCATAACTTAGATGTGGCTCAAGACCAAATGATCTAGCAAGACATGCTTACTTACCATTAGACCACGTTGATGTTCCCATCATGATTTTCTAATCGTAGCTTAGATGTGGCACAAGACCAAAAGTATGTGCCACCCAGTGTGGATCAAACTCACTAAATGATCTAGCAAGACATGGTTACTAACCATTACACCACATTGAGGTGCCCATCATGATTTTCAAGTATAGCTTAGATGTGGCTCAAGACCAAAAGTATGTGGCACCTTGTGAGGATCAAACTCACTAACTGATCTAGCAAGACATGCTTACTTACCATTAGACCACATTGAGGTGCCCATCGTGATTTTCAAGCATAACTTAGATGTCACTCAAGACCAAAAGTATGTGGCACTCAGTGAGGATCAAACTCACTAAATGATCTATCAAGACATGCTTACTAACCATTAGACCACGTTGAGGTGCCCATCATGATTTTCTAATCGTAGCTTAGATGTGGCACAAGATCAAATATATGTGGCACCCAGTGAGGATCAAACTCACTAAATGATCTAACAAGACATGGTTACTAACCATTACACCATGTCGATGTGCCCATTGTGATTTTCAAGCATAGCTTAGATGTCGCTCAGGACCAAAAGTATGTGGCACTCAGTGAGGATCAAACTCACTCAATGATCTAGCAAGACATGCTAACTAACCATAACATCATGTTGAAGTGCTCCAGGTTTTTTTTTTTTGTTATATGATGTAAAGAAAACTGAGGAACCTCTAAGCTTGTAATAAAACTTTATCTAAAACAATTCAAACACTGCACCTACGTGAGATTCAATCGTCACTATATATGCTGGTGTAGTTTAAGGAGGAGACAGCTATGGTTGCCTTCACCATATATGAACTGTTTATAAAACCCATTTCTGGGTTCAGGTGTTTTCATTATTTACATTATTTACATTTGGTCTGATGTTCTTAACTTTGTTGTTATCACAACATTTTCGTTGTTCTGCCCTCCAGACTTCTCCAGGTGTCTGTTGATCCAGTTACCCTCCAGGGAATTTTGAACTGAGCTCTTTATTTGATCTCAACAAAGATTTTACTATTTACCTTATGGTTGATGACATCAACATTTGTTTCTTGTATGAAAAGGACAAAAGGAAAAAGCCAATTTAAAGTGTGGAACAAACATCTGCCTCTTTACAACAGAAGTCAACAGGCAATATTCTGGAAATTAAGAAAGAGGTTTTGTTTGAGGGAACAAAACTCAGGGGACAGCGGTAAATTACCTACATGGGGTAAAATTGAAATCTTTAGGGATAATGAAGGTTAAAAATATATGAGTAAAGTTATCATATAAAAAAATTACTTCTTTTACAAATGTTCCTTATGACTTTTACAATGAATGTGACTGTTGCCATGTGGTTAAATCTTCCAACAACCTATCTTTATGAACTTGAAAATAACGTGCAGATATTGTCTGTACCCTAAAAACAGCATTCAAGTTCTTCTGACATTAGAAACTTTTTTTATTGTTTGATTGATTCATTTTTGATGGCTTATCAACCCTATACTGGTTATTTAAAACCAGTCAATATATATTTTTTTTCTTAGGTTGTAAGAATTTTTTGTGGTGGGGAGATAATAATGGTTTAGGGATACAACTCTTACTAATTAACCCATAGTTGTGGGGGAGAAATGGTGGATCCATATGTGTATTTAGCATTTATAAGTGAATATAACAAGCCCAAATTAGAACTCTGCTCTATGATTGACAATTCAAAGCCATTATCTATTACACCACCTGCACATCCCAGCTTACAGCACCTTGTATACACAAGTGGTCACCCATTTAGATACTGAGAGGGCTCGACATTGCTAAATTTCGGTGATCATACAGAACTGGTGTTTCAATGTGATGTGGCCATTAGCCAAAAATCTTTTTTTACACACACACTCTGATTGGCTATTCTAATTTAATTTGATTACCAAGTTTTTGCATAGCTGAGGGTTTAAGTCGAAAAAGACCACTAGCTTTTGAGTATTTGGCATATGTTTGCTAACTTTAAGAAATAGCCTTTTTGTTGAATTGAGATTTTCAAATATTTAGTTGGAGGGCAAAAACCAAAAGAAAAATCAAGTTAAATCAATATACAAGAACAATTTTATTTATCTATATACAACATAATGCTCTTTAGATTTGTTAAACATTTGGAATAAAGAAAAATCTATCAAAAGTTTGTTTGTCGGTATTCTTTTCTTTTATGGGTAAAGTAGAAAATAAGTATTAATTCAACTTGTAAGCTTAAAGTTCCTGAAGTTAAATACATTTCAAAGTAGGTCAAGTTGATTTGCAAGCAATAAAAAGAGGAAGGGTACAATAAAAGTCAAATTGAAAAGCTCTTTCTTACTGTTATAATTCTCGATTGGCTGGATAGGCACCACTGCTGTCGCTAATTTTCATTTCATCAATCTGTTGTTCCCTGTTCCAGTGTTACCACAAACATAAAATTCTTGGCATCGTCACTTGGTGGTGTTTTTTATCTTCATGGCCATGACATATCAACATCAGCTAGAAGGTAACTAGATTCTATGGGGATTTTGCCCAGTGGTCATTGTTTCTACAGAGATTTCAGGTATGAATTCCTTGTAGCTGTGGTAACGTCTTTGCTGAAGACTCGTTTCAAGGCATGAACCCACAAACTTTGTTGACATCTAACAATGGGTTTAATGATAACAAACTGAAGAATTTAAAAGTATATAAAGAGTAAAGAATTATTAATATGACTATATAGCCTGGTTGATTGTCTTTCAGCAAAAAAACTTTTATAGTAATAATTCATAATAAATGGGAAGACCTCAAAGCAGCAAACAGAGGAAGAGGATTAAAATTGGATTTTACTTATTTTGTTATCTGGTCGATTTCTCTCTGCATGTCTGTCTCACTTGTCTTTGTATTGGATGTTTTACATAAGAATTCCACAAACCTCTGGCATTGATTTATTGCATATTTTTTGATAAGATATCATGACCTTTTCTTGGTTGAACACTTGTGGAATGCTTCATTCCAAAAGCCCTTACCTTCGACTTGATAAGTTATAACATGTTTGATGTTTGATAATATTTTAATTAAACACAGCAAGAATTCTGCTTTGGAATTTGAGAAATTCCAGAAGACTATAAATCTAAGATCTAGTCTTACTAAAAATTAAGGAATTCTACTTGGTTTATTTCAAGTAATGGCCACAAATACTGTAATAAAAACAGAACCAGTGAATAAACTTATACCAAAGCTTTATTGCACTTCACTCTGACTACTCATCTACTGATGGATATTACAAGATGCTTTTTATACCTCCTAGATATTAAGGGGAGGTAACTGATGATTTATCAGTACAAATACATTGCTGTATTTATTTTAACTTATAGCTTTAGAATAATTGGAATTTGAATGAAATCAGAAAAATGGGTTGGTCTCAGTATGACTACCAATCCCCCCCTCTAATACAATGGGGGAGTGCAGCATAAGTGTCCTTTTTGTTACCATTGTCTCTAGAATTTCATTGTTGTTCATATGTTTGATCCATGTCATTCTCAGCATCCTTCTGATTCTGTTGCTTCATGTCTCGTTTTTATCTGTGAGAAGATTGTCTAGCATCCACTGATATATAGGAAGACTGATACTACATAACAATTCAGTATCATTTTCTTTGTCCCTAACAATATTTTTCTGTTTCTTAATACTTTGCTCAGCTTTTGGAAGGCATCTTTTGCTATCCTAATGCACCTTCAGATTTCCATATCACATTTTCCATCTTCTGTTAATATGCTTCCAAGATATCTAAATTTTTGCACCTATTTGATTTTGGTATCCCCAATCTGTAATTTACATGTTGTACTGTCCCTTTTGCTAACAACCATGCATTCAGTCTTCTTGTAATTGATGTTTAGTTTTTTCTTCTTATTTTCCTTCACTACATTCTGTAGGTGTTCTTGTAGTTTCCATCTATGTCTGTTATCAAAACTGTGTCACCTGAATATCTTGTGTTGTTAAGATTGTGGCTGCTAATAATGAATCCTAGTAGGACTTCTAATTCTCTCAGAATGGCCTCACTGTATAGGTTGAAAAGGTCTGGTGAGAAGATGCATCCTTGTCTTACACCCCACTTTAATTTTTAACACGAGATAACGGATATCCATTAGACATGATATATGGAACTAGAAGTACCCCAGTGAGCAAAATAAAGGATTCATTTCAACATTCCAACCACCTGAAGAAAGCTAGAACGTAGAACAATGGCTGAAACGTAATAAATATGGCGGCAAAGATGAGGACAATAGACTGAATTATGTAAATAGTATCCCCAATCTGTAATTTACATGTTCTGTTGTCCCTTTTGCTAACAACCATGCATTCAGTCTTCTTGCAATTGATGTTTAGTCCTTTCTCCTTGAATTTATCTAGACAGAAATAATATATGTTGTGTTGGAAAACATTCTTTTTGAAAATGCAACTGAGCCCAAATGCCACTTTTTGCAACCTTAATGTGGAAATAAAAGAACATCTTGTTCCTGGTTGCTTTGTTGATTTCACAAAACAGAATATCAGCCATAAATACTTTGGCTGTTCTTGTGGTGCAATACAGTTTCAACATTCTTAATAGCTGACATAAAATTAAATGGATGTCAAAATGAGAAAGCCTCTTACTGGCCACCACATGTATCATCCTAAAGCTGATGTTGATTGCCTGTATGTGCCCAGATCCAAAGGAGGCAGTGTATTAGTTCAACTAGAATTGTCTTACAAAACCACAAAAATCAGTCTTTAAAGATACCTGGAAACTACAGAAGACTGGATGATGATCTGTGTCAAGGAACACGAAAGAAACAAGAAACTTTATTCAGTAATAAAGGAAGCCAACAAATTCAAAAATGGAATTTCAAGTGGGTGAAAAAGTGCAAATAAACGATAATATACCTAATGCAGCAGCAAAGAAAACAAAAGCAAATGCAAAGTACCAAATGCAGCAACAATGGCAAGATAATCCTCTTTATGGTCAATACACTGTCTATACCAAACAGGATGATGTAGACAAACCCCACACCCATCAGTGGTTATATAGTGTAGGATTAAAAGCTGAAAGTGAAGGTTTTATGCTTGCTGCACAGGACCAATGTTTGCTAACTAGAAATTTCCAAGCACACATACTGAAAAACTGTGTTAACCCCAAATGCAGATTCTGTGATAAATATCCAGAAACAAATGACCATTTTCTATCAGGTTGCACAGTGTTAGCACCAACTGAATATAAAACTCAGCATGATAGAGTGGGCCAATATCTGCCCTGGAAAACATGCAACTTTTACTGGAAGGAAACTGCAAGAAACTGGCATGAACATCACCCAGACTCAGTTACAGAGATAGGACCTATAACAATTTTATGGGACTTTACAATGCACACTGACAGAACAATCAAATCTAATCACCCAGACATCCTGATTAAAAACCACAAGAGCATAATGGGCTTTCTTATTGTCATGACAGTCTCTGCAAATTGTAATGTATCTTTGAAGGTCTTCAAAAAACTATCAAAATACAAGGTTCTTGAAGTAGAAATCTAAAAAATGTGGCACATGAGGACATCAATAATTCCAGTTGTAGTTGGAGCCCTCGGATTGATTGGAAAACGTTCTGATAGACTTATAGAAGAGATTCCTGGCAGCCCACGCCTTAAAGAAATACAAAAAATTGTACTCATAACTACAACTCACAAAGGGCTTTATCTATATAAAATGTGTGTGATCTTAGGTTTTTTTTTCTCAAAAAATGCTCAGTGGAAAAGGTTCTGATACATTGAAGGGATTCCTGGTAGCCCATCTCTTAAAGAAATATAAGAAATTGTACACCCAATGTGCTAATATCCTTGGGAAAGGTATGACTCCTCTTCTTCTCCCCCCAGTTATGGGTAAATAGCAGGACAGACCAGGTCAAGGCTTGGATGACAACTGGTCTACTGCAGAAAGAAATGGCAACCCAGTGGGAAAAAAATCTGCTTCATCAGTCATGTATTAAAAGATACATGATCGCCTAAGCGTGTATCACGTATGGCACATAACTGACTGACTAGACGGAGAGGGAAAAAGGATGCACGAAAAAGGTTGTATGAGATGCAGAGGAAGAAGGAGATTTGAGAATAAGGAAGGATGAGAGAGATTCTGGGGGAAGCAGAGGAGATTCGAACTACCAAGACCAACCTACTTTGCATTGATACACTCACTCTCGGTTTCTTTTTTTATTTATTTTAAGCTTTCAAACCACATTTTTCCAGCAGCAGACTTAGCAACTTGTACAATATAATCATTTCACTTCATGCCATTGGAAAACGGAGGTTGGCATCAGCCATTGGAGGTTAGCATCAGCCATGCTAATGGAAGGACACAAAAGGTTCTTTAAAATGATTAATAGAGAACAGTTTTGTTTTGGAGGCCTTATAAATAGAAAATTATTTTCAATAACTTTGTTATGTTTTGCATATCTCTCTGCATAGTAGTTGTAGTTCAGTTTTCCGTGTCTTGAATAGCAACCGTGTTTGCTAAGCATAGCCAGCCTATGTACGTTAGTTGTTTTCTATTTATACTGGTCTATCTAATTTGCATACGATACCACAAACTTCTTAAAAGAAACTTTTATTTGAGGTTTTGGACATTAAAATAAATTAAAAAAAACAAGAAAAAGAAATCATCATCTCTTAAATTTGAGTCTTGAATATTTTAAGTTAAAATGGAGGAGAGACGATGAAAGGGAAACGACTCTGCCATCTCTGACCTATGTAATTTACAAAAAAAAAAAAAATAAAACACTAACATTTGAGAGTTTCAGCGTGGGTAACAAGCTAGTCTGCTTGAGTTCGATCCTAACTTGGTTTGCAATCCTTATGACTTTGGGCCCAAATTAAATTTAGCTTAGTAAATAACAGTAATAAACACGAATAGAAAAATAATTTGAGATTTTCTACTGAAGAATAAGCACCTAGCTTTATCTCAGACACTATATAAAAGCAGTTTGAAGCTTCGTATCAGACGAAAGAAATAAACAGCATTTAGTGCTGCTGGCCTTGTACCAGAGTAAACCAATCTGCAGAACAGCGTAAAGGTGAAGGGGAAATAACTCTCATTTCTTCCGGTTCAGGTTCTGTACAATCGCGATTTGATCACCGCTCGCTTTTCCCCACTCGAAGTATCAGGTAGGAAAATGACTTAATTTTATTATTTTATCTATTTTTTTTAGACCACTGGTTGAACTAAACCGTCTTTATTGGTATAAAATATGTATTATGTAATAATCAATGTCTCAGCAATGACGTTATTTTCAAAACAGCGCAAAGCATTTTTAAGGGCCAATGTGTGTTTTTACTTTTTAATTAAATTTGAAAAGTTTCCTTTTAGTTTAAGTTGACATATCGGTTGCCTAATCGATAAAGAATTCGATGAAGACTCAACACGTGATTAGTTGCATATCAATTCTTTTTTGACCGCATTTAAAACAATAAGCGAAAGATAAAAAAATACAAAGGGTTGTTATTTTTTTTTAATACCATGCTCCTTCAGGACGTAAGCGATCCTGACTTTTTATCATCTGGTTTGTTTGACTTTTAAAATGTCATCTCTCTTCAGGACGCAGGGGATCGTGGCTCTCCACAGATTCCTTTTATTATTCAATATTTGTGAACTACCATGACTTCTTAAAAAATTAGAGCGGTTTCCCGTTGGCTTCTCCACGATTTATTTAATTAATTCATAATTGTCTTTCTAGAGATCTAGACTGGCCGCTATTCAAAGCTACAGAGCCCAGTCTACTTTGTTAGTTTGAATGTGCGGGTGGTGTAAATGGATATCGGAGAAACTGAGTTCGAATTCCAGTCGAGTTCGTTGCATTCACTTACGCGCAAATTCCCCTTTTGGAAAAGTTATGGATCCAGTTCCGTCCCCCCATCCAGCTATGAGCTAGGATTTGTATCCGGAAAAATTATTGTTATTCTCAAAAATTGTTAATTGAATACTACTCCCAAATAAAGAATTATTAATCCAAAATATGTTTTGGTTTTAAAGAATCCACAAAGGATTGATAAGCTGTAAAAAAAAAAAAAAAAAAAAAAAAAATCAATTTTAGGTTGAGCTATAAATAATCCCCCCCCCCCGCAACTTTGGGTTAATTAGTAAAACTTGTATCACTAAATCATTATCTTTAAAAAAATAATACTTTTTTTACATTAGTTTTACAATATAAAATATTTTTTCGCTTTAAATAATTTGCAAAGAGTTGATAACCTATAAAAAACTAATCAATCAATGAAATACTGATTAGCTACACAGGTATGTCTTTTAGATTCTCTGGAATATAAATGTATATAAACTATTGTAGCCACAAATGAAAGATTAGTTTATATATTGATTGTAATATAAAATTGATCCCCTATTTTATATGCACATAATTTTTTGTTTATTTATTAAATTCTGATTAGGTATCAATCCACTCTTCTCTCCCCCCAGCTATGGGTTAATTAGTAAGACTTGTATCACTAAACCATTATTATCTTTAAAAAATATCCTTAAATGTAAAAACATTTTCTGGCTTTAAATAACCAGCAAAGGGTTGATAAACTGTAAAAAAAACAATAAATCAATCCAAAAGAAAACAATTATTCTTGGTAACACTTAATAGAAAAGAACTCCAGTTAGTAATAAAAAGGATGAGCATCAGCAGTGAAAAAATACTTAGTATGAGTTGGTAAATGAGTAGGGTAAAATTCAAGTAAAAAATGATCAATTGATATCATCAAGTGACAATGAACAAGTCGAGTAAGAGGACTGAAAAGGGACAGGTATTTCAAATTATAAATGATTGATTAATGCAAATTAAATCAACCATCTAAAATCTATAAACCTACTCCCTCCTTATTCTTGGATGACCTACTACGGGAAATTCAACACCTTGTTATTTGATGAGTAGAATTTCAAGATCATTTTTTACTAATCTTACCTGATGAGGACCATGGTTAGGAATCAGTGTTGGGATTATCTTAAATTTGTAATTAGGTCTTTTGATGCTGATTTTAGTAAGTGACTAAACTTAGATTAGTGGTGCAAAGGGCATTGGAGGCGAGAGTAGAAAGAGCTGTCAGTTTGATTGATAGTGGGGGAAGTGGGCATAGCTAAGGTCGAGCTGGCGTCCTTTGCTTATCCAGAAGGATGAAGCTCTGGTAGTAAGGGCTAGTCTAAAAAGAATGTTTTCTGAGGTGACAAACATGGCCGCTGGATTGTGAACAGGAGAAATTCAAAACACAACAGATTGACATATAAATATCACATTGCTAAATGGATAACAAGTGACTGCAAATGAAGGCACATGCGATGCTTTTCAGAGATAATTCCAGAAACTTTTAACCAGGAAGCGTCATTTGGTTCAATGCCTATTTAAGTGACTTTCCTTGCCTTGAGGCAACTGAAGCAGTTGGGTGCAAGGAGCCCATAACAGAGACAGAAGTATGGGAAAAGCTGAAACTTGTGGGCAGAGAGAAGACTTTAGGAATAGATGGTCTTCTTCCCTACAAGGCATATTTGAGGCAGTCGCCTGTGTTCATCCCTTTGCAAGCACTGATTTTTAACCAATTGTTGAATGAGAATATGCCAAATGATTCACTAGAGGTGTGATTAAGTTTCTGTGTAAGGATAAACCCAGAAGGGAGGAGAGGGGGACAAGATTATCAGTTTTGGACCTTTAACTATGTTAAACACAAGTTATTTTGGTCAAGGTTCTGCCTAGTCTGATTGGCCTCAAACTTGTGCTGTGAAGAGTAGGACTACTCAGGACAACTTTCATTTTGTACACTTTACCATAGAGAACATCAACTCTGAAGCAGTGCTGATCAATTTAGATTAGTCTAAGGCATTTGATAAAGTTGATTATTATTTTCTGGGGTCAGGTCTCCTGTTGACTGGTTTTGGGCCATACTTTTGCTCCTAAATCTGGCTACTGCATGTTTTCACCAGTGTGAGGGTGAATATGAATGGAATAAGGTTGAAACCTTTTATTTTGTTCAGACCTTTTCGTCAAGGTTGTCCAACTTTGCAGATGCTGTATATTCACCACACCTATGTCAATCTTCTTGACTCTAGAATAAAACTAGACCTCTATCTTTTTGATTTTCATATAAAACCAGAGCTACGTTTACCTATTTAACTCTAGTATAAAACCTGACTTGTGTCTACCTTTTTGACTTTAGTATAAAACTAGACCTATGTCTTTAGTATAAATCCAGATCTGTCTACCTATCTATTACTTCATTGTAAGAAATATTCAACACTAAACCCAACAGAGGTTGCTATGTCATTAAATTAACCAACGATTCTATCATCACAATTTGTTTACAAAAAAATGAAACATTTTCACTGTTTAAGTAGCAAATTGTCCATGGAAAAAGGTTCAGTAGATTTTTAGTAGTTGCACCTCAAAACAATTTCCATAGCCAAACTCGGGCAAGTGATGTTTATTGTTTGATCTGAATATTTTGCATATATAGTGACTGCAGTCCTCATTAAAGAACATTAATGTTTCTCATGAAACATCTTCATTTGATTACTATCAACTTCAATTGATCTACCTGACTATAGAGCATCATTCAGGAAGAAATCTTCACCACAAAAGTTTGCAAACCATTTTTTATATGTTTGAACATTCAAAGTGCCTTCTTCGTAAATTGCATTTTTTTTTGACATTTGAATCACAAAAAAGAATATGTTGAAAATGTTTTTTCTATCTATGTTCAGTGTGAGAATAAACAAAAAAAATCTGCCAGTTTCAAGAATTCCAAAAAATGCATGCTGACATAAAAGCAGTCACAACACAACCAGAAGTGATCTTTTTGAATGAAGTTCATTAAAATTAAACCCTCTTAATATCATCTAAACATTTAAAAACAGAACAGACATATAGTATCATTGACAAAAATTGAACTTATGCGTAAGTGGCTAATAAATGGAGGGAGGTGTTTATTATTCTTTAGGAAATTTTTCAACTCCCCTGAGCTTATTAAGACATTTTCCATTTATTAAATTTGTACTTTTTTGCACTTTAAATGATTTTTCACAACTTGCCTTTGTTAAGACCTCATTGAGAAAAACTGCAAACAATTATTAGCACTATCCTTTGTATTAGGCACCTAAGAGTATTTCAGGATCAGTCAGTTATGTGCCAAGCGTGATACACGCAGAGGTGATTATGTATCTTTCGATGCATGACTGACGAGGCAGATTTTTTTCCCGCAGTAGTTTGCCATTTCTTTCTGCAGTAGACCAGTTACCATCCAAGGCTATAAAACCCAATCTGTCCTGCTATTTACCCATAGCTGGGGGGAGAAGAGGAGGATTCATACCTTTCCGAAGGGTATTAGAACGTAAGTGAATGTAATGGATTCGACTGGAATTCGAACTCGGCTCTCTGATTCCCCAATCTGAGCCGCTATCCATTACTCCACCATACCTCCTGTTTCAGGGCATTGCATTATTTAGGATAATGGTCTTTTGGAACTTTAATCATAATAAACATTTGAAGTCATCAAAAGCAATATCTATATAAAAGACTATTTAAAAATAACTGCAAAAGCACCTAATAAATTCAAAATCTGTACTTTTTTTTTTTTTTTTTTTTTTGTGATTTTAAATTTCCCTTTTCTTTTTTTATTTCAGTTCAACACAAAATGTTGGCAAACTTCTTTCAAAAGGCAGTTCCAGGTTTGTCGGTCATTGAAAAGCCCCTCAGTTTATGCCGATCATTTAGGTCTGTGGATTTCATTATTCCAATATATCATTGTCTGATTCATTTGTTTTTAATTTAGTCTTCTGCAAGTTGTAAGTCACTGCAGGAGAAAGGTGTCTCTTGTCTGAGAAATTAAGAGAATATTAACATTATTTGATTTGTTCCCATTTAATTCTCATGCAAAATTCATTGAAGTGCATTTGAAAAATCTCTAAATAATTATAGACAGATGTGCATAGTAAAGACATTGGTATTTAGTTTGTCACATTTGTATGAATGTGAGTGGATCAAATTTGTTTATATAGACTGACTCTTAATTCTAGAGAGATCTTACAGTTACTGTCCCTGGGCCCTCATCTGAAACATGAACCTTACATTCTTGTGTGTGTGTGTGTGTGTGTGTGATGATTCCTCTGTTTTGATGTTTATATATTTACCGGTCATGAGGTTTTTCTCGCGTGCACTTCCCTGGTGCAGCCAAACCGGTCATGTCACTTCAAGTCACCCCTACACCTGGCTTTCCTGAAGGACACTGAGTGTAAAGTCAACTCTGGCATGATCTTGAGTGTGACATACTATACATAGTAGTAATGGACTAACATGAGGCATTCAAGTACTGGGTGTTTTTATATATAATATATATATATATATATATATATATATATATATATATATAATTTCAGATTGAGTATATCTGTAAAAGGACAATATGATTAAACACAAACAGAAAAGATATCTTAGTCAATACATTTTGTCCTCTGAGGGACTATATCAAGGCAAAGGACAAAACACATTGGCTAAGATAAGTTTTCCTTTTGTATAATGTCTCCAGACAGGTTTAATGCTATTCATAGACTGACTCTTGTCTCCAGCATTGCCGCTAAAAGTAGTGTCAGATCTGTAAAGTATTACATGTAGGCCTTAATAACAACATAAGATCTGTAAAGTATTACATGTAGGCCTTAATAACAACATAAGATCTGTAAAGTATTACATGTAGGCCTTAATAACAACATAAGATCTGTAAAGTATTACATGTAGGCCTTAATAACAACATAAGATCTGTAAATGATTACATGTAGGCCTAAGAAAACGACGTAAGATCTGTAAAGGATTAGGTGTAGGCCTAAAAAAACTGTATAAGATCAATAAAGGATTACGTGCAGGGCTAAAAAACAGCATAATATCTGTAAAGGATTAGGTGTAGGCTTAAAAAGCAATGTAAGATCTGTAGAGAATTGTTAGCTTGAAAGCTGTCTAAGATCTGTAAAGTGTAGGCCTAAAAGCAGTGTAAGATTTCTTCAAAAATAAATTTCTGTCTATTCCTTGTCCTATTTACACTTTCAAACCACCCAAACTTTGAAATATTGAAATGTGTATATTTTTAAATTTAATATTGAAATTGCCATATATTTCTATTTTCCAGTACCAGTCAGAGTTTGCTAGAAATTCGGAAGTTGGCACGTATGCGCGTGGTCGACAACAGTGCAATTGGCAAGGCTGCAGCTGCTGCTGGGCGTCCAGCCAGAGTGATTCATGTGTACAACAAGAAGGGTGTTGGGTTACTTGGAGATAAAATCCTGGTGGCAATCAAGGGGCAAAAGAAGAGGGCATATATTGTAGGACTCAAACAAACACAGAAGCCACTTGTTCCTCGATTTGATACCAATAACATTGTTTTGATAGAAGACAATGGCAATCCAACAGGTACACGGATACGTGTGCCAATTCCTTCCACTTTGAGAGGAAAAGGAGAAGAATTTACCAAAATACTTGCTTTGGCAACTACATTTGTATAATTTTATGTACTTAGAAACAATTTGATAGGTACCATTTGTGGAATAAATTATTATTTTTTTTTTTACTTTTCTTTTAACTTTTTTTTTCTTGTAGACCATCATGTTTTTGCTCATAGACCATTACTTTTTTTCTTATAGACCAGGATTATTTTTTGCTTATAGAACTTTAATTATTTTTAGGATTTTTTTTGCTTATAGAGCATCATTTTTTTCTTATAGACAAGCACTTTTTTTTTTTATTACAGTCCTTCAATTTTTTTAGCTTAGAAGCAATATGAGATAAGTATCTAACATCTGTAATCGAACATGGGAGTGATAAGAAAACTTCCATCAATAAACAAAGTTAAGAAATATGAAACTCCTTAAATGTAACAGACACTCAAGACAACAAATATTCTGAAACTCCCACCATTGCAGCAAAGACAAGTTACTGGCAAAAGCTGCTTATATGAAGACTCTTGAACAAAAATGGCGATCTAAACCTTTGTATGGAAAGTAACCAAAGTGTCTGAATGAACCAGACATCAATGTTTGGCAATCACATCACACTTTTTTCTTATGGACCAGGATTTTTTTTTGCTTATTGACCTTCAATTTTTTTTTTTTTTTTTTTGCTTCTAGATCATTTTTTTTGTTTACAGGCCATTCATTTTTACTTCTAAATCATCATTTCTTTTTTTGCTTATTCACATGGATCCAGGATTTTTTCTGATAGACCTCCACTTTTTTTGCTTATAGACCTTCAAATTTTTTTGTATACAGATCCATTACTTATTTGCTTATAGACCATCACTTTTTGTTTTGCTTAAAGATCACATTTTTTTCTTATTTTTTTTTTACTTATAGACTTTCAATTTTTTGCTTATCAACCATGACATTTTTTTTTTTTTGCATATATACCCATCATTTGTTTCACTTATAGACCATCACATTTTCTTGATAATTTTGTCATAAGTCAATTGTCAAATGAATTATTCTATTGCCAATAGAGGTGTCTGATTTATCAGCAAAATTTTCAAAAAAAAAGTATTTGAGAATTTTCTTAAGATTGAACTCCTGTGATAAAACCAGACATAATTAAAAGGGACCTGAGGAAAACTTCAACTGCAATAGTTGGCAACACAAAAAGAAAAAAAAACTAAAAATAAACAAAACTACCATAGAATAAGCTAACCATCTATTACTCCTCAATTATCAGAACTCAACCAAGAAAAATAAAATGGTTTTTATGTTAACTATTGTTATGGTCCATGTTAGGACTAAGGAAGAACAACACGAACACAAGAGTAGAAATAACGAAGATATATTACACGGAATAATAATACAAGATGTGGAAGGTGTTAGTATGATTGTCAGTCTGGTTTGGAGTGAACTACTATCGGCTCGACTCCATTGGTCTCTCTCTTTCTCTTGGGAGGTGTAGTATACATAGTGTTAGGAAGAGTTAATTCTGTAGTTATAGGTAAGGACCCATAACACTTTCTTTCTTTCTTTCATTTTTACTTTCTTTCTTTTCATACATATCTTACCTTCTACACATTTCGCACGCACTTATCCATGCCTAAACGATTTTCTTTCTTTCTATCTTTCTTTCTTTCTATCTTTCTGTTATGGTCCAGGTTAGGACCAAGGAAGAATAACACGAACACAAGAGTAGAAATAACGAAGATATATTGCACGGAGTAATATTACAAAATGTAGAAGGTGTTAGTATGACTGTCAGTCTGGTTCGGAGTGAACTACTATCGGCTCGACTCGATTCGTCTCTCTCTCTTGAGAGGTGTAGTATACATAGTGTTAGGAAGAGTTCATTCTGTAGTTATAGGTAAGGACCCATAACAACTATAAAAGGGAAATATGCAAAAGAAAAGCTTGTTTTATTCTTCATATTTTGCTGCCTATTCTAGTTTAATTTTTCCTCTTGTCTCTTTCAATTGCATTAATTAAATTTTGTAGCTCTAATAAGAAGATTAAGATTGAAGTCTAGGCTTATAAGTAACCTACTAATAAAACAATTGTAATAAACTATTAGATAAGCTGTACAATGATCATCCCATGAAAAGGCACTCAGTGAGTATCAAACTCATTACATTTCATCCTATATTACAAATGAAAATACAAAACTGAATCCGTCATATGTGACCTTACATTTTATTTAACTCTGGACTTTGTCAAATACTGTCAGTATGTAAGAGTGACCTGGCTTGGATCCTTATCCAAAATGTAGACTTTACATTCTTGTACATGATGCCTGAGAGACACTGCTCCTGCTGCATCATGGTTCGAATCTTGCTTGAGGGCATATTTTCTTTATTAAGTTTTCTCAAGTACGCAAGCAGTAGACGAAATAAATACCACTTAAAATAAATGAAACATCTATTCAAATAAGGGTATTCACTGAAAATAATGTTTGAAGTAATAAAAATATGTTGGATTAAAAATAAAATCTATTAATATATATAATAAAATTACTAGCAATGCAACACTGATACAGATATGACAATTTAAAAATCAATTTGATGTTTGAAAACATTTTCCTCAAGGGCTATCTCAATATTTTAATTTCTTAAAGTATATTTTGGCAACTATTTAATTTTATTTGTGTGTATGTTTTTTTTTTTTATCACAACTCTCAGATTATTCTATGGCCATTAGCAAGCAGGATAAAAAAATAACAGAAGAAAATATGAAAGTGACAAAAAGAGGACAGAGTACAGGAATAAAGAAGAAAATATGAGGTGGGAGCAGAGTACAGGAACAAAAGAAGAAAATATTAAGTGACAATAGTGGACAGAGTACAAGAATAAAGATATACAAGAGAGTACAGGAATAGAGGAAAGAAAATATGAGAGAGAGAGAGTACAGGAATAAAAGAGAAAAGAGGACAGACTTCAGGAATAAAGAGAAGAAAATATGAGAGAAAAGCAGAAAGAGTACAAGGATAAGAGTACAAGAAAATAAGAGAGAAAAGAGGACAGTATACAAGAATAAAGCTCTTTTTTAGCTCTCTTTAGTTGATTTTGTTACTGTTAGACATGTAAACTCAGATTATCATTCTGTGGTCATTAGCAAGCAGGATAAAAACATTACATAAGAAGAAAATATGAAAGTGACAAAAGAGGACAGAGTACAGGAATAAAAGAGAAGAAAATAAGAGGTGGGAGAGGAATAAAAGAAGAAAATATGAAGTGACAAAAGCAGAGTACAAGAATAAAGATATGCAAGAGAGTACAGGAATAGAGGAAAGAAAATATGAAAAAGAGAGAACAGTACAGGAATAAGAAAAGAGGACAGATCAGGAATAAAGAAGAAAATATGAGTGAGAAAAGTGGATAGCGTACAAGGGAAAAGATAAAATAAGAGAGAGAGGGAAAAGAGGACAGTATACAGGAAGAAAGAAAGGTTTACTTTTTTTTTCTCTTTTTTTTTTTAGCTCTCTTTAGTTGATCTTGTTACTGCTAGACATGTTCATTTTTTTCAGAACTGGTATCAAGCAGCTCTTCTGAATACATTCACATTTAAACCCCGACCACCCTTAAACAGTCATTATTCTTTGGCCACTTTGTGTGATAGCCATATTTCACCACTGCCTTAATGTTTAGCTTCCCGGGGTGTTTTACCGTTACCAGTATTTTCCTTTCAGTTAAGCCTCTTCTGTACTTTCCAGGTGGTTAATTATAGAAATGCGTTGTGATATATTTAAGTATATATTGGATCAGCTGGTACTTATGGAAATTCATTTTACAGTCTTCTTCTTTTATGGGCTGTGTTCCTTCAAGACATGGGCGATTATGGCTCTTCACAACTTCCTATCATTTGTAGTTCTTCGGAATGTTTTTTTTTTTTTTACTATCCTTGTTATTGTTATATAGGTCACTCACTGTTACTCTTGCCTTTAATATGTTCTGTAAGTCTTGAATTCTCCAAGAATTCTCGTTCAGTCAGTTAAGTGCCATATTTGATGGACGCTTGGGCGATCATGTCTCTTTCGATTCATGACTGACTAGGCAGAGATTTTCCTACAGTAGGTTGCCGTTTCATTCTGCAGCACACTAGTTGCCAATCAAGGACTCAGTCTGTCTTGCTATTAAACCCATAGATGGGGGAAAGTGATGGATTCATACCTTCCCCAAAGGTATTTGTGCATAAGTGAATATAACAAACCTGACTAGAATTTGAGCTTGGTTCTACCAAATTCTTATTCCAAGCCATTATACATTACCTCGCAATGCACATCTTCCTCATTATGTGTCCCAAAGATTTCAACTGTCTCTTTCTGATTCTAAGTGGAAGTGTCCTTTTTGATGTCATTTTTCTTTCTATTCTATCATCCACATTTTTATGTCATCTTCCTCATTGCTCACATGCTCTGTCCATGGTATTCTCAGCCTTCTTCTGTAGAACCACATCTCTGATGCTTGTCTCTTTCTGATTCTAAGTATAAGTGTCCATTTAATTGACATTTTCCTTAAAACTTCCTCATTGCTCACATGCTCCATCCATGGTATTCTCAGCCTTCTTCTGTAGGACCACATCTCTGGTGCTTGTCTCTTTCTGATTCTAAGTATAAGTGTCCTTTTTGTTTCCATTTTCCTTACAACTTCCCCATTGCTCACATGCTCTGGCCATGATTTTTCTAAGCCTTCTTCTGTAGAACCACATCTCTGATGCTTGTCTCTTTCTGGTTCTAAGTATAAGTGTTTTTTTTGTTTCCATTTTCCTTAAAACTTCCTCATTGCTCACATGCACCGTCCATAGTATTCTCAGCCTTCTTCTGAAGAACCACATCCGATGCTTGTCTCATTCTAATTCTAGGTATAAGTGTCATTTTTGTTTCCATTTTCTTTAAAACTTCCTCTTTGCTCACATGCTTCGTCTATGGTATTCTCAGCATCCTTCTGTAAAACCATATCTCTGTTGCCTTGTCTTCTTTTCATTTTTGAGGAAATTGTTTGGCAGTCACTGTCATATAGAAGTATTGATATTACATAGCAGTTCAGCACTCTTTTCTTTGTTTCTAATGACATTTTCTTGTTTCTTAATACTTTGATTAGCTTTTGGAAGGTATCTTTCACTGTTCCAATACACCTTCGGATTTCAGTGTCTCACTTTCCGATCCTCTGTTAAAAATTTTCAGATATTTCCATTTCTATACTTGTTTTGACACCTCTAATTCATAGTTCGCATCTTGGCGTTTTTTTCTCTTGTTGACTACCATACATTCTGTCTTCTTAAAATTGATGGTTAGTACTTTTGCTTTGGTTTCCTTTTCTCGTACTAATATACAGGGTGCGATGGATAAATTGTCGTCTAAATTACACTAAAATGAAAATAACACATCTCATTGTAACATATGTTTACCAAAATTACACAAAAATAACTTGAGTAAATTTATTCAATAAAATCGCCATTGGCTTCAATCACAGCCTCCAGATGACTTTGGAATCTTCTGCAACTCTTCTGGACAGTCTCCTTGTTTAAGTTGGTGTTATAATTTGGTGTTACAAGTTTTGTTGGTTTCTCGCTCAACTATATCCCACACATAATAATCAATGGGGTTGCAGTCTGGGGAGTTATGTGGTCAGATGTAAGGGATGATGTGGTTGCAGAAATTATCTGACAGCAGGGTTAGGGTTCTCTTGCTTGTATGGCATGGTGCAGACTCCTGTTGACAGACATAGGGGGGTCTTCCAGCAGCCACCCTCTTCACCTAGGGCAGCATGACCTCCTCAAGGCATTGAATGAAGGCATCTATGTTGAGTCTGAAGCCCTCACAGGCAACTTTTTTCCAAACTGCCATACCTTCGTAATCACCATTAGACTCATCCAGCTCTTTCTGAATCCTTTGCACAGTCCTCAGATTGATACCCTAAAGCTCGGAAATGTTTGTATTGGAGCTTCCGGCATGAATGCTAAGAAGTACAGCATGCTGTTTACAAATTTCTAGTTGAGTGAATTGCATCATGGTTCTCTTTTTCTCACGGACGGTGCCCAACTGACCCTACTATACTGTGTAGTTGACATAATAAAAAACAATACAGATATGTAAAATTAAAAATGGTGACAATTTACCCATTGCTTCCTGTAGGAATAATTTTATAGTACTAATATATTAGTAATAATAATATTAATGATAATAACTAGTAGTAACTGTGAAAATTTCACAATTTTGTTTTCTGAATTTTCTGATGAATCATAAGTTCTTGAATAAGCTCCTTTCAAATTCCATGGTGATAAAAATCATTAAATATTTCAGCTTATCAACCTTAACAAAATATTGCAATAACAATCATAAATAAGAATGCAGGTCATTTAAAGAAGTAAGAGGGTACAAATGAAAAGATTTGAAATTGTCATGTTTTTCCCTTTAACTGAAGCAGCTGTTAAACTCTCTTTTTCTCACTGAAACAAAACAGAGTATCTTATACATCCTTCCCATCTTTCCTCAGGATCAAAATGAAATAGTCCATTATTTATGCGGTATTGGCAGGGTGTAGCATATTTGCTAACTAAGGAAGGAACAAACAGAATTATATGATGATGTTTTTGTCTGAATTTCTGGGATGAGGAGTTACCATTATTTACACTATTTACATTCAGACTATTGTCCTCATCTTTGCTGTTGTTATCATGGTGTTTCAGCTGTTGTCCCCTCTGGCCTTTCTCACATATATATCAATCTGAGTAACCTACAGGGAATTCTGGACTGAACCCTTTATTTAATCTACAGGGCTAGACTGTACTCATTCTATTACTCATCTCTAGGGATATCATCTAGTTCTTATTTTTATTTAGTACTGTTCAGTTAGAATGTTGGTTGTGGTGTGATGGTTATTACCTCAGAAGGAGAAATCGGTGAGCTGAGTTCAAATTCCAGTTGAGTTCATTACATTCACTGGGGAAAAGCATGAATCTATCTCTTCTCCACCTAGCTATGGGTTAAATAGCAGGACGAACTTGATCCTATAGCCTTGAAATGGCAACCTACTGCAGAAAAGCTTCTGCCACATCAGTGATGAATTGAAGGAGACATGATCGCACAATATATCACCTGTGTCATGTATGGCACTTAACTGACTGACTGTTCAGTTATTGCTCACCGATTCCCACTGAGTGCAAGTACACAGGATGATGGCCTAGTGGATAAAAGCATTGGTTTGTGAATTTGGTGACACAGTGGTTGTGAGTTCAATCCCTAGGTTGGGCTGTGTGTACTTACACTGAGTGGAAACAGGTGAACAATAACTGAACAGTGCTAAATAAATTTTTATTTTTGGAGATAATAATGGTTTTAGTGATACAATTCTTACTAATTAACCCATAGCTGAAGCAGAAAAGGTGAAGTCATACCTTTCCCAAGAGTATTTGCACATAAGTGAACATAACGAACCCAACCAGAACTGGAACCAAATAACAATTACGAAACGTTATCCATTATATCACCCACACATCCCAGCTTACCAAGTGAGCCAAATTCAAACTCCATCCAAGTTTATTATATTCACTTTCATACAAATACCCTTGGGAAAGGCATGAATCCATTTCTACTTCCTCTAGCTATGTGTTAAATAGCAGGGCTGACTGGTCTGTCTTTTTTTCAGCTTATTTTATACTAATATCATTTCACTCCAAGCAAGGCAATAATGCCACTAAGACACAATGGGCAACTGGGAGTGAAAGAGAATGAAAAAACTTTTGAAGGAACTGGAAACCCAAGATTTTATCATTGACAGTAATAAATAAAATTAAAAATAAGTAAAAGACTCTCTAAGGGAGATAATGCCAGGGTTATTAACTGTTAATTACTTCATAATAAGAAAATCATAGGAATAAGCAGTAATTGATTTGTTTTTTTATGGATTATCAATCCTTTGTAGGTTATTTAAAGCCAAAAACATATTTCAGATCATAAGATGTGGCTTATGGTACCTGGTACCTGCATTCCACCCACACACATACATGTCTAAGTACTGATTGGGTTCAATGCTGCTTAACTTTGGTAATCAGACAAGAACTGGTGTTTTCAGTGTGATTTAACCATAGGTGAATATTGATAATTAGCATTTACAAATAATTTATTTAGGATGTGCAGGTGGTGCAATGGATAGCAGCCCAGAATGAGAAATTGGAGAGTTGAGTTCAAATTCCAGTTAAGTTATTTTTAACATTCACGAGGGAAATGTATGAATCCATCTCTTCTCTCCTCCACTCCAGCTAGAAGTTAAATAGTAGGGCATTGGGCTCTTCAGCCTAGGTTGGCAACTAGTCTAGGAGAACAACAACTCTGAAAGCACATACCATGCAAAGGTATCATGGAATTTACACAAACTCTATGATCCCGACTATGGTTGTTTTGTCAATCAATCATCAACAGCAAAAAATTTACATATACAAATTACCAAAAAGTTCTCAGCCTGACCAAGAAGCCCTTATAAAAAAATAGTAGATAAATTAATAATCTGAATTTTTTTTTTTTACTAATGTTCACCCAATTCAAGGCCCAAGAGCCACTCGAGGTAGAGGGTCACTGAATGATGTTGGGTAATAGGAGGAGGTAATAAGTGCAGTTTATGAGGTTATATAAGAGATAACAGTTACCACTAGACTTGAAGAGATTAAGATTGTTGTGATCGTGAAACAAACTCCCAGAAGGTTGCTTTCCCAATGTAGCGAGTGGAACTTCCTTTTTGCTAATGAAGTACAAATAATAAATAAATTAATGATTGTTTTTTTTACTAATTTTCACCCAATACAAAACCCAAGAGCCACTCAAGGTAGAGGATCACTGAATTGTTGTATGAGTGTAAGAGGATGAGTTAATAAGTGCAATTAGATAACAGTTAACCCATGAAGAGGTGATGACTTTAGTGATTGAGAAAGCATTCTTTTGGGAGTCTGTTCTACAAATTAGCAGTTCTTGAGAAGAAACTAAGTGGAACTTCCTTCTTGCTAATGGATTACAAAGGGAATGAGGATGATTCATCCCAGTGTATGTAGTTTGGCGGGTCTTAGCTGCAAAGGTCAGAACTTGTGGAACTAAGGAAGCTTGTCAGAACATTTGCCATGGAAATAGCAATAGAGTGGCAAGAGGCCTGTGATGTTTCATCTGTAGAAAGAGAGAGGTTGTAGAATGAAAAATAATCACCCACAAGGCTGTGTCAATGCTTTTGATGTCTAAGACTGGACAGCTCCAGCCCAGATATGGCAGCAGGACACAGTATGATCTGGATCTTGTAAAGGTAGAGCATAGCAGGAGGAGTCAGGTACTTACTGGAGTGATACAAGGAACTTATATGAGTTCTACTTGAGGTCGGGTAGTGAGCTTAAGTTCCAATAGACATTCAAGGAGCCTCATTAAGAGAACAACCATTTACCATGGTTGGTGAAAGTCTAGGGTCTGCTTGGAGATGGTAGAAAAGTTTCTAGTTTGGTTTTGGAAGTGAATTGCTCAGCTTTTAGGAAGCAGGTTGGGCTGAGAAACTTTCAACACTTTCTTGTATAAAATGCAACACGTTTCCATCAGCTACTGTGCCATATTTTTCTGTATCAGCAGGACCCGTCGTGAAAACATGCTTTTCTGTTATTTTAAATTTGACAGATAAAACTGGTGATCCTGCTATATATTTAGAGATTCTTGATAAAATCCAAAGAAAAATCTGCAATGTTATTGGTCTTGACCTGGCATCTCAGCTACAGTCCCATAACTTCGATTCCCGTGCCTTTTCTATAAATACATTTATGGTAATTGTTCTGATGAACTTTCTGCTATGGTACCTAGAGTTTATGAATTTAAGCGCAGTACTAGATTAGCAGCAAGGTCTCATCATTTTACAGTTGTAATGGCGACATGTAACTGTAAGTTCTATGCTAACAGTTTCTTCTATCACAATTCTCACTTGTGGAACTCTCTTCCGGATTCTTGCTTTGCAGTCAACTTTGATCTTCAAAAATTTGAATGCAATGTCAATCGTTATCTTCTGCCTTCTTAATTCTTGTTCTTTTATTGTCTTCTTTCCTTAATAGTAGTTTTTCTCATATTCTCTAACACTCAGTAACCTCTTACACCCTAGTGGCTTTATTGCCTTTGATCTTCAAAAATTTAAATGCAATGTCAATCATTGTCTTCTGTCTTCTTAATTCTTGTTCTTTTATTATCGTCTTTCCTTAATAGTTTTTCTCATATTCTCTAACACTCGGTAACCTCTTGCGTCCTAGTGGCTTTATTGCCTTTGATCTTCAAAAATTTAAATGCAATGTCAATCGTTATCTTCTGCCTTCTTAATTCTTGTTCTTTTATTGTCTTCTTTCCTTAATAGTAGTTTTTCTCATATTCTCTAACACTCAGTAACCTCTTACACCCTAGTGGCTTTATTGCCTTTGATCTTCAAAAATTTAAATGCAATGTCAATCATTGTCTTCTGTCTTCTTAATTCTTGTTCTTTTATTATCATCTTTCCTTAATAGTTTTTCTCATATTCTCTAACACTCGGTAACCTCTTGCGTCCTAGTGGCTTTATTGCCTTTGATCTTCAAAAATTAAAATGCAATGTCAATCGTTATCTTCTGCCTTCTTAATTCTTGTTCTTTTATTGTCTTCTTTCCTTAATAGTAGTTTTTCTCATATTCTCTAACACTCAGTAACCTCTTACACCCTAGTGGCTTTATTGCCTTTGATCTTCAAAAATTTAAATGCAATGTCAATCATTGTCTTCTGTCTTCTTAATTCTTGTTCTTTTATTATCGTCTTTCCTTAATAGTTTTTCTCATATTCTCTAACACTCGGTAACCTCTTGCGTCCTAGTGGCTTTATTGCCTTTGATCTTCAAAAATTAAAATGCAATGTCAATCGTTATCTTCTGCCTTCTTAATTCTTGTTCTTTTATTGTCTTCTTTCCTTAATAGTAGTTTTTCTCATATTCTCTAACACTCAGTAACCTCTTACACCCTAGTGGCTTTATTGCTTTGATCTTCAAAAATTTAAATGCAATGTCAATCGTTATCTTCTGCCTTCTTAATTCTTGTTCTTTTATTGTCTTCTTTCCTTAATAGTAGTTTTTCTCATATTCTCTAACACTCGGTAACCTCTTACACCCTAGTGGCTTTATTGCCTTTGATCTTCAAAAATTTAAATGCAATGTCAATCATTGTCTTCTGTCTTCTTAATTCTTGTTCTTTTATTATCGTCTTTCCTTAATAGTTTTTCTCATATTCTCTAACACTCGGTAACCTCTTGCGTCCTAGTGGCTTTATTGCCTTTGATCTTCAAAAATTAAAATGCAATGTCAATCGTTATCTTCTGCCTTCTTAATTCTTGTTCTTTTATTGTCTTCTTTCCTTAATAGTAGTTTTTCTCATATTCTCTAACACTCAGTAACCTCTTACACCCTAGTGGCTTTATTGCCTTTGATCTTCAAAAATTTAAATGCAATGTCAATCATTGTCTTCTGTCTTCTTAATTCTTGTTCTTTTATTATCGTCTTTCCTTAATAGTTTTTCTCATATTCTCTAACACTCGGTAACCTCTTGCGTCCTAGTGGCTTTATTGCCTTTGATCTTCAAAAATTAAAATGCAATGTCAATCGTTATCTTCTGCCTTCTTAATTCTTGTTCTTTTATTGTCTTCTTTCCTTAATAGTAGTTTTTCTCATATTCTCTAACACTCAGTAACCTCTTACACCCTAGTGGCTTTATTGCCTTTGATCTTCAAAAATTTAAATGCAATGTCAATCATTGTCTTCTGTCTTCTTAATTCTTGTTCTTTTATTATCGTCTTTCCTTAATAGTTTTTCTCATATTCTCTAACACTCGGTAACCTCTTGCGTCCTAGTGGCTTTATTGCCTTTGATCTTCAAAAATTAAAATGCAATGTCAATCGTTATCTTCTGCCTTCTTAATTCTTGTTCTTTTATTGTCTTCTTTCCTTAATAGTAGTTTTTCTCATATTCTCTAACACTCAGTAACCTCTTACACCCTAGTGGCTTTATTGCCTTTGATCTTCAAAAATTTAAATGCAATGTCAATCATTGTCTTCTGTCTTCTTAATTCTTGTTCTTTTATTATCGTCTTTCCTTAATAGTTTTTCTCATATTCTCTAACACTCGGTAACCTCTTGCGTCCTAGTGGCTTTATTGCCTTTGATCTTCAAAAATTAAAATGCAATGTCAATCGTTATCTTCTGCCTTCTTAATTCTTGTTCTTTTATTGTCTTCTTTCCTTAATAGTAGTTTTTCTCATATTCTCTAACACTCAGTAACCTCTTACACCCTAGTGGCTTTATTGCCTTTGATCTTCAAAAATTTAAATGCAATGTCAATCATTGTCTTCTGTCTTCTTAATTCTTGTTCTTTTATTATCGTCTTTCCTTAATAGTTTTTCTCATATTCTCTAACACTCGGTAACCTCTTGCGTCCTAGTGGCTTTATTGCCTTTGATCTTCAAAAATTTAAATGCAATGTCAATCATTGTCTTCTGTCTTCTTAATTCTTGTTCTTTTATTATCGTCTTTCCTTAATAGTTTTTCTCATATTCTCTAACACTCGGTAACCTCTTGCGTCCTAGTGGCTTTATTGCCTTTGATCTTCAAAAATTTAAATGCAATGTCAATCATTGTCTTCTGTCTTCTTAATTCTTGTTCTTTTATTATCGTCTTTCCTTAATAGTTTTTCTCATATTCTCTAACACTCGGTAACCTTTTGCATCCTAGTGGCTTTATTGCATTGCTTAGGGTGAAAGGATTAAAAGAAAATACTCCAAAAAACACAATTTGTTTTAATCAGAATTAAACTGAATAGTGCTCATGACCATATCATAATGAAACACCAGTTCTCATCTAATCACGGGAGTTAAGCAATGCTGAACCTGGTCAGTAACTAGATGGGTGATTACTTAGGAATACCAGGTGCTGTAAGACCCTACTAACATGCATTGAGCTAGTAGGGAAGAGTAATGGCCCATTCTGCTCTACATATGGCAAAGATGGCAAGATATAGTGAAAACTTATGTCCAACAAAGGTTCATTAAGGAAACTGAATAGTAATTTTGCAATTGAATTGCAAACATACAATAACAAAAACTTCCTATGAGCCAAATTTTGGCTGCTATGACTTTTGGCTTTTTCAGGTGTCTGTCAATCTAGGTAAACTTCAGGGAATTTTTAACTGAGCCCTTCAATTAATCCACAGTGGTAGATTGTTCTTATTCCACTGTCCAAGTCTAGGAATATCTCATCTAATCCTTATTTAGTGCAGTTATTGCTTACTCTGTTTCCACTGAGCTTGTGGACATATCACATTGAAACATCAGTTCTTGTACAATAACCGAAGTTAAGCAATGTTGAGCCTGATCACTACCTGGATAGGTGACTTCTTGGGAATATCAGCTTTTGTAAGCTTGGATGTATGGATGGTGTAATGGATAATTTAGTACAGTTATTGCTCACTCTGCTTCCACTGGGCTTACGGACATATCATGTTGAAATACTGGTCTTCGTACGATCACCAAAGTTAAGCAATGTTGAGCCTGGTCACTACCTGGATGAGTGACCTCTTAAGAATATCAGGTGCTGTAGGCTTAGATGTGTGGATGGTGTAATGGATAATGGCTCAGAATTGGATATTGGAGAGCTGAGTTCAAATTCCAGTCAGGTTTGTTATATTCACTTATGCACAAATACTCTTGGAAAATATATGAATCCATTTTTTTTTCCCCACAGCTATGGGTTAAATAGTAGAACTTGTATCAGTAAAAATCATTATTGTCTCTAAAAAATTGTTGCATTCTAAAAATATTTTCTGGCTTTAAATAACCTGCAAAAAGTTGGTAAGCCATACAAAACAAATTAATCCAATCAATGTTTCCACTGAGCCTAAATGCTAAGTACTAATTAGCAAAAGGATTGAACTCATAATTACTATGTTACCAAATTCAAAAACCAATGCTAGACTAGTTGTTGTCTTGGGAAGGCCAGAGGTCTTATCAGCCAGAATGCTGTAATAAGAAAGATGAGGACAATAGTTTGCATGTAAATAATGATAATACCTCACCTTAAAAAAAAGCAAAGCACAATATACCTGACTTTAAGAAGTTTGATGAATTATTTTACTTTTATGATACTCCCACCCCCACATACATTACAACTATTCTATATCAGCCTATGAAGGTGTTAGAAATCTATGACTGTCTTCTGTTCAAAATTTCCTGAAGGCTATCCAGGTAGACAGATATCTGAAGAAGGCTGTCAGGCACAATAGTCGAAACATTGTGATTATAACAACAAAGATGAGAACACCAGTCCAAGTGTAAATCATGTAAATAATTTTAAATCCTCAACACAGAAATGCAGACAGAATGTGATCAGGTGATATTAACAACAAAAATGAGGACAATAGTCCACATGTAAACAATGTAAATTCAGGCAGAAACTTAAATATTGTAATTTTTTTTTAATGGCATCGGTAAACTAGTTATAATATACATTCTATTAAAAGGAAGTGTTTTGACATCAAGGTGGCATTTAAGCAAGTTCATGAGACAGTAATACTTTTAGAATTTTGTAGCGGTTCATATACATTTTATTCATGCACCCAAAAGTGTGATAAAAAAATAGAATCAAAGCAAGTCATAGTAACAATAAAATTTGTGACTAAGCAAACAATATGGAAAAAAAAAAACAACCTTTTTCAGATTTCACAACCAAAAACAATGCAGAGGTCAAATTTTCCATGTTTACTTTATTTTTGTTTTGTAATAGGAAAAAAAGCATTAAAAGTTTCATTTATAATATCTATATATAAAAGTTTGATTTTGTTTGTCTGTATATAACTTCTGAGTAGCTGAAATGGTGCTTTGTAGCCAGAAGTATCAATCTAAGATACCTCTAAAATGAAATAATTTAAAGGACTGATTAAAAGCAAACAAATAATAGATTTTTCAAGGGAGATAACCATTACATGGCAATTTGGGTACTATCCCTTATTTAGTCACATATGAGTAAAGAAATCAGGATGCAAAAATTAGCTCCCCAGAAAGGAAGATAATCTATAAGGGTGTGAATTCAATGACAATTTTTTTTTCTGACAGACAAATGTCCTCGTTTTTGTTATTAAGTAACAACAAAGATGAGGATATTAGTCTAAAAGTAAATAATGAGGACTCCTCACACAGAAATTCAGGCAGAAATCTTTTTTCACAAAAGATGACCCGATGAGTCACCTGTTCATCTTATTGTTCAAGTAATTGAATCTCTTCTAAACATACCTGCTTAAAATTTCCTGCAAAGAAAAAAAGTTTTCTTTTTTTCATGGATTCACCTGATGAGGGCTGAAGAATGGATCGGCTGAAGTGTTATATCGGACAAACAATACTGGGTATGGAAATTACTTTTCTCAAAGACAGAGATAATTCATTTTAAATAATTTAGTTGGACAATGGACTGATTTAAAATCCAACAAACACCAACAGTTTTAATGTATATATTTTTAAATCAAATTTCAACTAGGCAGTGACCAACCATAACTGTCAGTTTCATACACTTTGACACACTCTTATTTCTATTAATATAATGCTCTGTCATGAGTCACTTTAAAGGCCCGGTATTGTTGAGCACTACTTGTTTGAAGCAGTAGGCTCCTTTATTGCGGTCCTATAGTTCTCCATAACATTGAGCACTTTTTTGTCACACTGTTGAACCATTTCTGTTGTTTTTTTATTAAAAAAAAAAAATGATGATTGCATATGAAACTGGCAATTGCGGTCAGTTACTGGTCACTTGAAATTTAATTTAAAAAATATATTAAAGCTCTGCCATTTAACATGGCATTGGGCACTCTTTTTTCCCTGTGTGCAATATTAAGCAGACTCTTTTGGGAGCTGTTTATTCATATAACATATATATATATATATATAATAAAAAACAAAAAACAACAACAAGCAAACAAACCAGGACCCTGAATACGTACCATATTATCAGGGAAAAAGAGTGCAGCCAACAAGTTAGCAAAAGCCATAGCAAAAAAATTAAATGCAAACACTTTCTGGTTTCAGTGGACAGAATGAAAATCCAAAGGACACTGACAGCTCTCTCTCTCTCTCTCTCTATATATATATATATTAGTGGTCAATATATATATATATAATATAAAAGGCTCAAACACTAATATTCCATGGTTATAATTTATTACATTGGAATCGTTATCACAATCCAATTCATCAGATCTACAAATTCAAAAAGCATTTGTATGTCTGATGAATTAGATCATAATTACGATTCCAATGTAATAAATTATAACCATGGAATATTAGTGTTTGAGCCTTTTATATTATATTCTTTCTGTCTTGTACATTGAGCTTTACCTGGATTCTATCCTCTTGGAAATATATATATATAGATATATATATAATATTAGTGGTCAATATATATATATATATATATATATAATATTAGTGGTCAATATATATATATATATAATATTAGTGGTCAATATATATGAAATATTAGTGTTTGAGCCTTTTATTTTATATGTTATATATATATATATAATATTAGTGGTCAATATATATGGAATATTAGTGTTTGAGCCTTTTATTTTATATGTTATATATATATATATATATATAATATTAGTGGTCAATATATATGGAATATTAGTGTTTGAGCCTTTTATTTTATGTTATATATATATATATATATATAATATTAGTGGTCAATATATATGGAATATTAGTGTTTGAGCCTTTTATTTTATGTTATATATATATATATATATATATATATATATATATTCATATATAAAAAAGATACAAATATTTTATGGTTATCAGATCTGATAATTTATGACCTCCTTTATCTTAAAAAAATCTCAACACATTTTCTTTACACACAGTTTTGTCTTTTGTTCTGACCTGAAGAAACCAAAATCAACAAATGTTCGGTAAAATGTGTTATTTACAGCTTTTCCACTTTGTCTCATCATCTCCATAATGTATTGTCTGAATTTCTAAGGGCAAATATTTTCATTATTTAGACACGCTTCTTCATCTTTGTTGTGTCAATTACAATGTTTTCTGACACTGGGCTTTCCAAACTTGGTCAAGTGTATGTGACATTCGGTTGTCTTCAAAGTTTTTGTTTCTTTAATTTGAACTTCCTCTTTGGTCAAGGAATGAAAATTCATCTGGTACTGAAATATATGTAAAAAAACAAACAAAAAAAACAAAACAAAAGAAAGAAAGAAAGAAATTACATATTATTACAACATGTTACTTCATTGTATTTAGATTTTTGATATATTTTTCTTTTCTTCTCTTTACTTATTCACAACCCCCGCCAACAATTGAAGTGAGAAAAAAGTTTGGATCAATAGGAATTTTGGCTCTTTTTTTACATCTACACCAGCCACATTTGCAAAAAAATTATTTGCATATTATAAAAAAATGATCAATAAATTTAATAGACATAAAATGTCTATTCTTTTTAATAATACTTGTTTGGAAGAACAATGGAATTTAATGTACTGAATTTAAATTATGCTATTATATATATATATATCTATTTATAATATGATGAACAATTCTTGTATAAACTGCCAAATTATACTGAATATATATATATATATATATATATATATATTAGTGGATTCTCCCGTCAATGTATGAGGGTACAGCAACTCACTTCTTAGTACTGAATAGCCAGACGACTTGCACATATGACTGGTTTACAGCAGTGAAAACTTGTGCAGAACCAAGCAAACTTTTTAGATGAGCCGAATACAAAGAACTGAGGCACGTTGTGTGCCACAAGGTCCTCAAATGACCCTCCTCAGGTTTTGAATTCAGAGTTGTCCTTCTCTTAGACTGGTTGGCACCCAAGGCTATAGGATTCAGTCTTCCCTGCCATTTACCTAGAAGAAATGGATTCATACCTTTCCAAAAGGTATTTTCACTTGTGAATGTAATGAATCCTTAATCCAAGCTGCTATCCATTACTCCAGTGTGCCTTCAATATATATATATATTGTTTGGACTGTTGTCCTCATTTATATTGTCATATTTATGACATTTCGACTGCTGTACTCTCTTCTTCAGGTGATTGGAATTTTGAACTGAACCCTTTATTTCATCCACTGGGATAGATTGTTCTAGTTCCATGTGTTAAGCTCCGTCTGGTTATCTCCCTTTAACTCAACTCTCCAACTTTCTGCAGTAGCCAGGTATTGAACTCAGAACTCTTTGGGTCTAGTCACTGGAACCAACCAATGCTTTTATCCACTGGGCCATGTGTCTTTGAGGAGAGTACAACTGCTGAAATGTCTTAAATATGACAATAAAGATGACAAAAGTCTGAACAATGAAAAAGAACAATGTCTAAGAATTATCATTGGAGCTGGAAAGAGTTTATATTGTGAAGTGCTACTTTACAGAACCCTTACATTTATTTACATGTCCTTATCTTTGTTGTTGTTATCACACCGATTTAGCCACTGTGCCCTTCAGCCTTTATCAGGTCTATGTCAGTCTGGGTATTCTACAGGGAATTTCAAACTGAACCCTTTTATTTAATCAATTAAGGTGATAGCTCATTCTAGCTCCACTGCCCATGTTTAGGGATATCTTGTCTTGTTCTTATTTTTAGTGCTGCTCAAATATTTCTCACCCTGTTTCCACTGAGTTTAAGTACATACTGCCCAGCCCAGGGATTGAACTCACAACTATTATGTTACCAAATTAACTGAGCAGTACTAAATAAGTGTGCAGGAGAAAACCACTTAACTTCAAAAAGGCTGAGAGCATGTGCCTGCCAATGCCATTGGCTCAATGATACAAAGAAAAATCAGAGCAGACTTATTTTGTAGTTTATAGCAGAAAACAGTTGATGTGCTGTCTACAGGGTTAGTTGAATAACCTGGATATGCTACTTACAGATTAGCATACCTGTTTTCGAATGCATATAAAGTCAGTGCCAGTGAATTAGAGCTGAGAAAGCAGGCTGACTACTGGAATAATGGATCTGCGGCTATTTGGATGAGTGTCTCTGTGAATTTGTGACAGTTTGCATTATTTTTCCTAAAATGAGCCATCCTGGGTATGACAATAAGCTACATCCGCGTCCTGGGTATGACGATAAGCTACATCTGCGTCCAGGGGAAGATGATAAACTACGTCCAGCAGCAAGCCCTCTGATCAGGAGGTTTTGAGGAGTGTGGAACCACCTCTTAATTGCTGCTGTTCTCAGGTCCACCCTGACCCGGGGTGGTAGCACCTGCTAGGGTCCCAGATAAGGGCAAATAGTTAACCCCCAAAACTGGGGTCAAGACACTACAAAAGTGTAAAAATAGTTCTTAATACCAGAAATACTTTGTAAAAAAAATTATTTATACATTTTAGGCAAAAAAAAAAAAAAAATTTTTTTTATTTTTTTGAAAAACAAATATCAGAAATAGATTTTTTGAAGGAAAAATATTACTAGCAATGCATGTATGAAAAAAAAAAATACCAGCAATAAAAATTGTGTCAGCATTAAATAATCCATTGAGGTTGATATGCCGTAAAACAAACCAAACCTACATATCTAGGGATGTTTTATCCCTAGATATGGACAGTGGAACTAGATCAATCTAGTTTTGTAGATTAAATAAAGTTTGAAATTCGCTGTAGGTTATTCAGATTGACATCTGATAAAGATTGGAGGGCGCAATGTAAATAACATAGATAATGATGACTTCTCATCCCAGAAATTCAGACAGGGAAATTATCCTTTTGCGCATTTCTAATTTCTTACAGACAATTGAGTGAACCATGGCAGTAAAAAGTGTTGAATTCCAGGCCGTCATGAAAGTTTCTTCTTCTGTAGAAGAAGAAAACTCCATAGAAAATCTCTGATGTATGACATATGCATCAAGTGACAAGTGCCCGTCACACTCAAAGAAATGGTGTGCCAATTTCCAGCATGCAGATTTTGAGACCCAAGATGCTGCACAATCTAAGAGTTTAAATTCCTGATACCATTGATCATATTCATGTTGAATCATATTCCTAAATTTTGATGATTGACAAATCTTAGTTAAAAATTTCCTGAGATATTACAGATCAGGGATCTCAGACATGCAGCACATCATTCTGCAGTCAGTAAGGGAAACATTTTCATGACCAGTATTTTCCTCAAATTTTAATAAGTTTGATAATTTTTTTTTCATAATGAGAGGAGGAACAGATTTAATTGCATTTTGGGGTAGAGAGGGTACATGGGGTAAAAAAACAAAAACAACTAACACAAACAAAAAATCATCTAAGAAAGTGATTTGAGAGAAGATTGTTAAATAAACTGAAATTTCTATACTTTTGCAGTAGAAGTATTGAATGAAGTGCAAGCAGTCAATTTTAAAGTCAGCAAACTATTCTAGTTTATTGCCAATGAAAGCAAGAAAACTCAACTTTTCCACCACCACCATCTAAAACTTATGAGTGAATACAAATGAACTTTACTGCAGTGTCTGGCTGTCCGTTTTTAATTTCATAAGAAATAAATTTGGCAACTGTTATTAGGGAAAGCGGAAATAAGTACAAAATTTTATAAACATTTAACCCTTTAGCATTCAACATTCTCAAATCTGCCCCATAAATATTGGCTTTAAAAATCTTACTATTTGAGGTTAAAATCTCATTGTGATCAGAGTCTCACTGCATGACTTCCTGCATTATTTGTGATGATGTCATATATATATATATTGGCAGAGTATACATGTGGCGAGTTGAATGTTGAGAGCTGATATTTACAAGGAGGGTTTGGGCATGTTGAATGCTAATTGATTAAAAAAACAGTGTTGATAAGAACATTAGAGAAATGATTAATTATGACTTAATTCAGGGGACTTATTAGTTAAAGTTTTGGAAGGATTAAAGAAACCCGAGAGACAAAGGGTCATGTGTGTTGAACTAAGGCTGAATATGGGGGAAAGCATGTTCATTTCATAACTAAATAACTTATCATACCACCTCATATATATATATATATATATATATATATATATTTATAATTAATACTTTTACAAAATTTGGGGGCAGGTTCCTCGCACCAAAATAAGGACAAAAGTCCATATATGTCTGCAAATCCTTCATTTTTGAGTTATTAAGTTTAAAGAAAGTTTACAGTAGATAGTGCTGTTTTGCCATGTAGACTAGGTTACATTTGTCATTCATGTACATTTGTGGCTAGTCTGTCTTCAACATTTAACATGTGTAGTAGTGAGTTAACTGACAAGTGTTCCGTTTAACAATGGCAGGATAATTTATATCATGAGCATGTAGTTATGATTTTTACGTACGGCTATGGTAATGGATGTGAGGCTGCATCAGATTGCTTTTCCAGACTGAAGGCAGCCGAACCTTTGCTGCAGTTTAACATCACATTGCTGCAGTTTATCATCACATTGCTGAGACAGGATCTGTGGCATCACAAACTATGGATTGAGGAAGACTGAGATCCATTTGTACACCTGACCATGAAGAACACATTCTACAGGCTGTCAGAGACAATCCAGGTATCAGCACGTGTCAAGTGGCCCTAGAATGTCATACCTCTCATAGTAGTGCATGGAGGGTACTTCAAGATTTGACCATGGGAGAACTTTTGTTGATCGTTTATTGCACAAATTGCCAATCTGTTGTTTGTCTCTTTATGGATGAGGCAACATTTGGCAGAGATGGAATAACAAATTTACACAATCAACATTTGTGGGTGGATCAAAATCCCCATGGTACAATACAGGCTAGACACCAGCATCAGTTTACAATTAATATGTGGGCCAGAATTGTAGGTAACTGTCTGGTAGGTCCAGATGTTCTCCCAGCATGTCTTACAGGAGCTGTCTACAGGGACTTTATTTCAAACATACTTCCAGACCTGCTAGAGGATGTACCCCTGCTAATATGAAGATGCATGTGGTTCATGCATGATGGGGCTTCAGCACATTTTAGTTTGCGATGCACTGGCTGACATCTACCATGAAAGATGGATAGGTAGGGGAGGACCTGTTCCGTGGCCTGCATGTTCCCCTGAACACAATCAGTTGTCAATGCAGTGGAAAAAGTAACTGAAATTGAGATGCCAGGACAGAACTGATAATATTACAGACTCTTCTTTGAATTCTGTCAAGAATCTCAATATATGTAGTTGGAACACCAGACCAGACATGGCAGCAATATTCAATGCACAGACGAACGGTAGATTTATAAATGTGCAAGATAGATTCTGATGAGAAAAATTGTCTAGCATGACACAGTGCACCAACTTTCCTAGTAATTGATTCTTCAATACAATCACTCCACATCATGTCAGTAGAAAATGTGAAACAATATTGCTCTCCTGGAGGTTAGCATCAGCCATGCTGATGGAGGTCAAAAATTGTTCTCTATATTGACAAAAAGATAGCGTATTTTGAAGTTAATGATTTAATAAACTCCTTGTGAGTCAAATACCTGTGGAAATTCCCATATTGCATCATTAAATATTTGAGCTTAATCACTTAAAAAAAAATATTGCAATAACAATCAGAAGTATCAATGCAGGTCATCATTTAAAGAAGAGGGTAAAAATGAAAAAAAGATTTAAAATTGACAAGGTTTTCCATTTTACTGAAGCAGACATTAAACATATGAGAGCATTATCACCTCCTATATCCTCCCTTCTTGTCTTCCTTCCCTAAAACCAAACAGTGCCTTTGATATATCTTTTCTTCCATTTTGTGGGCAGGTGACAGGCAAGCTATTCTAGATCTATCCTTGCAAGCAAGCTGGAAGAGCTCATTGTTTATCTGAGGCAATGGCAGGGAGTAGAGACAAGCAGAATTATAATATAATTAATTAAAATGTATATTATAAAAAAAGGTTGTTTTTCTTTTTGATACAGAGAAAAGAAAATATAATATGCATATAAACTTTGATATCTAAATATCTTCAGCAGGGCCAAACACTACTTTAACTGTCTCTGCAAATTAATGAAAAGTGTTGAAGAAAATCAGCATGGGAAGTGTTCTCTTTTTGCAGGACAATGCATTTGCTTAAAGAGCCAGCATGATAATGAATCTTTTGAAGAATTTGAGATCTGAGATGCTAGGACTATCCATCCTACTCACTAGATCTTGTTCCATCTATTTTCTGCTTCTGAATCTTAAAAGGAATTTGAAAAGGTGGAAAATTTTCAAAATTATTTAGGTGTAATAACAGCAGCCAAGCACTTATAACTGAAGGTCAAAATTTTTTTTTTTTTAATGGGTGAGACAAAGTGTTAAAGAAACTGGAGAAAAAAGCTGTGCCAATTGGGTTGAACTGGGTGGGGGTGAAGATATGAACTAACGTTCATGCTTCATGGCCATAGGTCACTCCCTTCTTTGTCGAGTCGAGAATCTCTGAGATTGGATTTTCGCATGAGAGACATTAAATTTATTTTTTACAATTATTATTGTTTTACGCTGCTCTTTCACCTCATAAACATCTTGAAACAAATGCATTATCACTTAGCAGTGTAAGGGGGACAACTCTAGAATAGCAAAAAGTTACAAACACGCATAAATACACAAGGTTTTACATACACACACACACAAATATGTGTATTAAGATGTCCATTGACAAAAGAAAATCATTTATGTTACACAGTATTTAGCTTTTATATTCTTTTTGTCAATGTACTGAGATCTAGCATTATACAATGAAAATTTCAGATCAGAATTATGCTAATAACTATGTCAGGCTCAGGGCTTATCAATCCATGTACATGCAAAAAGATTGAGACGGGAAAGCTGCAAAAAAAAGTCAAATGGATATGATAAACACCTGAGGAAGCCAAGTGAACCAACTAACTGAAACTCATTGATGAGGAAGAGAGATGATGACGATCATTTGTATGAAAGAGTAAGTCAAAAGTTTATATATATATATATATATATATAATGTAGAAGAAAGTAATTCAGATTTCAACTTTTATCTGTAAGTAGAAGTCACAAAAATGTTGTTTAACTCTGAGATTTAATTCTCTGAATTGTACTTCCTCATGTCACATAAAGGGTAGGAGTGAAGACAATCCCTAATGTCTGCAGTTATTAATGAGATGCCAGTTTCCTTTTTTTCCTTTCTTTTCTTATCCCACAGTAAAATATATTGCATGGGCTATAATAATTGGAATTAGACAAGTAGCCTCTGTTGAGATTTGAACTTACATCCTGTCATTGTAAAAAAAAAAAAAATAAATAAATAAATTATAAGCATTGTTATAAAAGGTAACCATAAAAGATAAACTAATCAAAAATTGACTATTTTGGGACTGAGACATTTCTGGCAAGATGTTTTATTAGCCACTTTAATAAATTTCTGAAATCTCATTAGCCACTTCAGGACTGAAACATTTCTGGCAAGATGTTGCATTAGCCACTTCAGGACCGAGAAATTTCTGGCAAGACATCTCATTAACCACTTCAAAACTGAAACGTTTCTGGCAAGGCATCTCATTAGCCACTTCAAGACAGAAATTTCTGGAAACATGTCTCATTAGCTATTTTGGGACTGAGAAATTTCTGGCAAGATATCTCATTAGCCACTTCAGGACAGACATTTCTGGCCAAAAAAAAATATAATGTATAATGCTGGTTATTCTCTGTGGCCAAAATTGGTAAGGTGTTGTCCATAAGAGATGGGCTCTCAAAGATCTGGGATGTGAGTTCAAATTTAGTTCAAGGCTTTTTTCCTAATTTATGCTGCTTACTGAACCATAGTAGAATATAAAATAAGCTGAGCATTGCAATAAAAGCAAATATGATAAAAGATACACTTGTCAATAATTAATAATGAAAATGCTTTAAGAAATTCAGATGATTTAAAGTCTATTTGTTTTGTCCACTGCATTGTCTTGCTTTCCTTATGCATTTGTTTTATTTCTCTCCCATTTTTACAAATTATGACGTCAACACTTAAATTATATATATATATATATATATATATATATATATGTGAAGTTTAATCAAAAAGTATCAAGAATGCTGCTATAAAGATAAAACTACAACACATCTCAGTTTGACATTTAATCTCCTTCATAGTAATCCCCTTCTGAAGCCACACACTTTATCCTGCATTGTTCCCACTGATGGAAGCATTCCTGGAACTCTTTTTTGGGGGGTTAGCAAACAGCTGCCTTGTTGCATTCTCTTGAATTTCCCCAACGTCTTGAAATTTTGTTCAAGTGGGATTTGATTTTTGGAAAGACGAAAAAGTTGCAAGGGCCGAGATCTGGGGAATATGGTGGTTGTTGGATCTGGGGAAATGTTGTGCATTGCCAAAAACTGATATCCAACCTGTGCTGAATAGTCAGGTGCATTGTCATGGTGGAGTTGCCAGTCACAGGATTCGTGCAATTCTGTCTTTTTATGAACAGCATCCTGCAAACACCACAACATGTCATGCTAGTACTCCCTGTTTAATCACTGACCAGGTGGAGCATACATATGATGAACAATGCCCTTGTAGTTGAAGGAAACTGTCAGTGTCTTTACATTGCTTTGATTCATTTGTGATTTCTTTTTAGACTGCCAGAGAGGTTGAGGTCTTCAACTGTGAACTGTTGGATTCAGGGTCATAGCCATAGACTCATGATTTGTCACCTGTTATGACTATTTTCAAAATTTTTTTTTCTCTTCCTCAACACAATCAAGGAGATCCTGTGCAGCTGGAATATGATTTTCTTTTTGGTTAATTGAAAGCAGTTTTGGCACAGACTGGGCAGACATAAGTATCATACCCAAATCTTCAGTGAGAATGGAGTGAACTGAACAATAACTAATATTCGTATCCTCTGACAACTCACACATGGTGATTTGACAATCTTTCTGAACAGCTGCACACACAGCTGTCATATTTTCCTCAGTTTTTGCTGGTTGTGGGTCTCCCAGAACGTGCATAACTGTTGACATTTTGGTGGCCATCTTGGAAATGTTTGAACCACTTTTACAATTGTGTCCAGCTCATACACTCCTCTCCATACACTTTCTGCTACTTTACATAGGTCTCTGTGCAGGTATCACCAAGCTTTTGGCAGAATTTCATGTAGCTTATCTGTTCAATTTTCTTTGTCATGGTCACTGATGGAACCTCTGTGGTGTGGTGAGACGACCACACTCTACACACTTTCCTTCAGAGAACACACAAAGGATCTGCGGTCGATATAACATCAGGACAACCTTCAAAAGCTTGACGACACTTCGCAGATATCTCTCCCGAGTAAGACCCCCCCCCATAGAGGAGAATATGACTAAAGACTGTGTGTATGCTATCCCGTGCAGCTGCAGAAAGAAATATAAAGGAGAGACAGGCCGCCCCCTCAAGGTAAGGCTTCAAGGACACCAGAAAGCTGTAACATGAGGGGAAGTGGAAAAATCAGGCGTGGCTGACCACATATGGAGAGAGAAGGGAGATCACCACCCTCTGTGGTATCATGTTGAGATCATAGACAAGGAACACCATTGGAAAATTTGTAAACTTAAGGAATCAGCACATATGCTAGGCCACAAAAATCTCCTGAGCCGACCAAGCATAGAAATAAATACTATATGGGAACCAGTAATAAGGAGTGCCAGAGAAAAGTGATAATAACAAAAAGTTGCAATATGAGCTCTGGTAAAAACATGAAATGATAACAGCAAAAATTGCAATATGAGTACTGGTAAAAATGGTTGCTGAAGACATTAGGTTTATAATACCCAAAAATTCATACACAGATGACACATGGCACAGTGGATAAAGGCGTTGGTTAGATCCAAAGAGTGTGAGTTCAATACCTGGTTAAGGCAGTGGAGAACTTTCAGAGGGAAAAATTAACAGGAGATAACTGACATCCATTAAACGTGGAACTAGAACAGTCTACCCCAAGGGTTCGACATTCCAACTGCCTGAAGAAGGCCGGAGCATACAACGGCCGAAACGTTGTAATAAATATGGCGACAAAGATGAGGACAATAGTCCGAATAATGTAAATAATGCTCGAATATTTAGTTCCTCTTTGTAACAAAAATAAAATCATGAAAGAATAACATACTCAAAAATTAATTCAACAATAAAAAGCTTTCACAGAAGATATATTATTCTTATGGGCATATGAGGCGCTCATATATACAAGGTGCTATCCAAATGTCACAAAATATTAATATTTGTTAACCAAATGGAATACAATTTTTGTCATTAACCTTTTTGAGTCAATGTGTAAAAAAAAAAAAAAAGAAAAAAAGAAGATCTCTGTAAAGGAGATGGTAGTAATTAGATGCAGCCAAGCAGAAATTTGTGGTTTTTGAGCCCCTGAATGATTTTCTAAACAATTATGGAACTGTATTAATATTATTTGTACTTAAGATTTCTAATTAAAAAAATAAGGGTTTAGGTCTGCAGTAAAGAGCCCAAATTCTCCCAAAGAGCATAAATTTTATATTTAACCCATTTACACTTCTTTGGGAATTTAGCACCCTCAAAATATATAGGAATAAAGGTCTAGACCAGTGATTCTCAATGTGGTCTCTCGGGTCCAAAAGTGGGCCTGAGAAATATTTTAAATGGGCCTGGAGACACCGGGAGTAGTGTAGTCATTAGTCACAATTTATATTCTTTTTACAACATTTTACTTTTGTAAATAAAATGTATTTCCTGTTACATGGAATTTCTATTTATTATGTGGGCCTGAAATCTTTTAGACACCAAAAATGGATCACAAAGAAAAAAAAGTTGAGAAACACTGATCTAGATCATGATTTTCTGATAATACTAAGAAAATTATATTAAAAACTGATATTTGATGTCTAGCATATGGTGCCAAAAGCAGGTAATTATAAATTTAATGTATGAAAGGAACTGAGTAAATTTTAAACATCTTCCCAAGAATAATTTTTGGACATTTTGCAGATTTAAATTATTTTGATTTTGTGAAAATTATTTTGATATTTGTGAAAAAGGAGAAAAAATGTTTTCTTGGGCATTTTTTATCAGTGTTATTTGAAGTTGGTCAGAGACAAAAAAAAAAGCAGGCAAAATATGGCAAAAGATTGTGTTGACTGAATTTTGAGTTGTAGGGCACCAAAATGATATAGGTTATTTTTTAAAAAGAGTGTAAAGTTAAATCTGTCAGTCACTTTCAACAAGATTCCGATCACGTTTCAAGCAAAAAGAAGCAGAAAAAAAGCAACAACCCAGAATTGACCTACAAAAATGATTAAACATGTGAGAGTGTTGATTAATTTTAAATAATCATAACTAGACAAATACTTGTAGTTAGGACAAATTTAGACCAGTTCTAAAATCCCAAGACTGTCTACTTCCAGACTATATATAGCACATATCACTTAGAGTATGTTCCAAAAATGCCAAATGTCTGAGAGCAAGCCCATTGCATTACTTAAATAGACCAATCTACTCATAAAAAAAAATAGGGACAAATATTTTGGGAAATAATTTTTGTTGATTAGCAGTTTTTAGTCATTTCTCTGCTGTGACGCATTTTTTTTTTTTTTATTATTTTAGATGTGAGTTTCTGTTCATACTATCAATACGGTGTAAAATCAATCCTTAACTTTTACAGAGGTATTGGACTAAGCCAGGGTTTCCCAATGTGGGTAATATCGCCCACCAGTGGGCAATTTCAACTGTAGAGTGGGTGAAGAAGAACTGAACAGAAAATGGTGGGCAATATAGGATTTTGAGTATTAAAATGTATTTCAACATATATTACATGGAAAAAAAAATATTCAAATGAGTTATGCAAAGAAACTGTATAACAAAAAACAGGGGGTTAAATGGGAGCAACTGGGTCACGTTCTGAGATAAGATATAAATATCTCCGTAAACAATGAATACTTAGTTTTGAGAAGGGTCATTAACATTCAAATAGTTCTTCAGACGAAATAACATTTTTTTTTTTTCAAATATAAATCAGATAAGGGAAGACAAAGAAGAACAAAAAACATATTCATTGAATTTTTATTTGTTGCTAGTGGTGTATATTCTTTTTAATTTTATAGTTATAAACAAAAATCGTTTAATTTTTTTGTTAAAACTGTAACCATATGACTAAACTTGATCATAAAACTAAATTATATATAAGATTTCAATGATCAAGTTTGCTTTCACTCATTCTTTAATATGATATTAGTAGCAGAAACCACTGCATAAGTAAGCATTATTTGTTACCTCCCTTTGGTATTTTTAACTACATCATAAAGTCAGTTTATTAGCCAGTACGTTAAGTGTGACACTGAGATCCGTAGACGTATTGGGATGGCCAAGGACACATTCCAAAAGCTAAGCAGAGTATTGTGAGACAGGAGGATTTCTTTGATAACAAAGAAAAGAATACTGAGCTGCTACGTGACATCTGTTCTTCTTTACGACAGCGAATGTTGGATGATTTCCTCAAAGATGAAGAAGACACTTGAGGCGACAGAGATGTGGTTCAACAGAAGGATGCTAAGGATATCATGGACTGAGCATGTGAGCAACGATGAGGTCTTAGAGAGGCTGCAAACAAGGAGAAGGCTTATACTTAATATCAGGAAGAGGCAGCTGAAGTTTCTGGGACACATAATGAGGAAGGAGGGCCTGGAGAATCTGATACTCATGGGTCGAATAGAGGGAAAGAGAGACAAGGAAAAACAACGCATGGTGGATTTAAGCAAGTGGGTGACAGAATGTGGTCTGGGGAGGAAGCAGAGGGAAGGAGTTTGCTGAAAGCTGCAAGGGATAGAGAGAGGTGGAGAGTCATGATCGCCTATGACCTGAAAGGACATGGCACATAAAAAGAAAAAAAAACAAACATTTACCAAACAATTTTGGTATGCTATTGAATATTTACTTATACAGGTGAGCAGTGGGATATTTTTCAAAGTGAAAGTAGGTGATCACACAAAAAGGTTGGGAAACCCCAGATTAAACTGTTATCTACATGTCAAATTTGAAAAATGGTGGTAACATCTTCATTAGCACATGCACAAACATTTGAGGTTAATAATTATTTAACTAAAATTTAGAATAAATGGATAGTTTTATTATCTAAATTTTTGTTCCTTAATTACAAATGTATATATCTGTTGTTTATTTAAAAGATCTTTTTGTAAATCTGTTTTCATACATGAAACAGCTTATTCCAATAACTCTGTAAAAGTCAGGGATTGATTTTACACTATACTGATATCATAAACAGCTCCCTACCCCACAACATCAATAAAAAATGCATATTTTTCAATTATGACAAGTGCCACAGAAACGGAATTTCTAAAGAATGCTAATTTACCAAATGCATTCCCAAAACAATTTTCCCCATTTTTTTCCCCCCCAAAATATCATTAAAAGTAAAGCTCTTTACATACGAATGGAAGCAACAATTTCTGCTTAGTAAAAGGTCAAAACTTGGATCGAACTGGTTATGTTGATGGTAATACAATTCCTGAGTACTGATGGTCGTAAGTGTTATTCCCATCAGAGTCAAGTGATGTGAAACTGATTCAATTATCAGCACAAGTAAAGCAAAACTGTTTTTAATTGGCTTCACATAACCTCTTATAGCAATGTGAAAGAAATATCTATTTTACAATTTTTGTTGTTATTCAATTTTGTCAGTGCTCATCTTTAGTGACAGTGGACATGTACAGTAACTTTGTAAAGCAATTAGTATCATAAAAGGAACTCACAAATTTCGAGGGAAGAAATATGAAAAGTAAAAAATTTATCTTTTATAGGAAAAAATTGTTAACTTTTTTTAAAGCATCCAAATATTTTTTTTTTTTATTTGCTTGGACATTAATAATAAAAAATTTATAGTTTTACACTGTACAGTGACAAATGATATCTTATGAAAGATATTTCTGTAGAACATAAAAGGTAGATCCTCCTTTTTGCCACTAGAAACATTTTTCTTCTTCTTTCTTTTACAAAATCTTCCTCTGGATCCAATAAGTATGAACCCCATATGTGTGTGTGTGTGTGTGTGTGTGTGTGTGTGTGTGTGTGTGTGTGTATATGTGTCAAAATTCAGATATAAATATATCTGTAAAGACAAGAGTAAAAGCTTTTATGCCAATGCATGTCATTCCTTGCTTTGATAAAGTGCCTCAAGAAATCAAACACATTGGCATAAGATATTTTCCTCTTGTCTTATATATGTAAAAATTCCAGAGAGAGTATATCTGTAAAAGAACAACGTGAATAAAGAAAAAAAGGAAAACTTATCTTAGCTGACATGTTTTATCCTCTGAGTGGCTTTATCAAAATGTGCTGGCTAAGATAACTCTTCCTTTTGTCTTTATTCACACACACACACACACATAAATATATTATATATATGTATATATAAGCAGTGAGGTAATAGGTATCAACATTGTATGGTAACAGTCTATTTCATGCTTAAACGTAATTGTCAGGTCTGATACCTATGTCCCACTTCTTATATTTACATACGCTCTTTGATATTGAGAACTTTTCTCCCATAAATAACATACCTTAAAAATATGAAAAATTTCTTAGTTAACCTGTAGCAAAAGACAATATTTATAAAGGTAAAAGACAATAGGAAAACTATATTATTAGCCGACGTCAGCTAATAATACAGTTTTCCTATTGTCTTTTACCTTTATAAATACCTTAAAAACTATATATCAAAAGTTTGATAGTATCATTAAACTATGTTGCTGATTACTTCAAGCATTTCAGATTATTCTTGTTTAACAAAAGTCCTTGTGGCAGATATAAAAAGCGTTTACTTGCTTGACTGTCAGAAATCCTACTCAATTGAAATCGAATGTTTGATAGCTGAAATATTAGACTATATTGGAGTAAAACCCATTATTAAATGAAATTATATTACTCTCATTTTAAAAATGAAGAATTTGATTTTCTGTTATGTATCTGAAGGCTTAATACATTTTATAATTGTTCTGTTTTCATTGCAGTTCTGGAAATAGCTGTCAATAGTGACAATTCCAATACGTATCATAAAAATGCTAACTTTAAATTTAATCTCTGCAGCTATTGTGCTGGATGGTGTGAAAAGCCTTAGAATATCACAATGTATTTTTTGTAATATTTTAACATTGTATTTAAATTTATAAATCAAATATGTTGTTCATACAACCATATATATATATATATATATATATATATAACAAAAGCATGTTTTGCAAGATGATATTAGAGTAGAATTTTGCAATACTGAAAAAAAAAAAAAATACAAAATGATAGAGGTTGCTGTTTTTATTATATCTTCCAAAATTTGAGAAATATGTAACAAAAAAAAGAAAAAGAAAAATACGAAAAATAAGTAAAATATTTTTGGCTTTGGCATGAGTTGCTGAAAAGTTCTCAGCCCAAACAAGAAAAGATTAAAAAAAGTTATTGTTTGGAGATTTGGCTAGATTTTGGAAGTGGGTCAAACTCGGAACTTTTCAGCACCCCATCATAAATTTTAACTTTGTCCAAATTAAATCTATTATTGGAAACCAAGAAAGTTTGTTGGGCATAGATTTAAGGAATTGCTTCAGTTCTGTCTTTTATTGAAAACTTCTGTTTTTAGACCATCCAAGAGAATGAAAGTTTCTTAAACAACAATGTGTTATGTTGAAGGTAATTAAAAACAAAAACAAAAAATCTACCGCAGAACCATTGACACCAGCTAATAAACCAGATCTATAAATGAACTCAACGAGAGTGGGTATTCATTGGCTGGTTTTGAGAGACCCCACAAATCATTCTCAGATGGTCCATACATACATTTCAAGAATTCAGAGGGATTTAAGTGTGGAAGAATACATATACGAATTCCAGTAATTCTATAAACAAGTTACATGAAGATAATTTTGTAGATTAGAATTTTATGTAAAAATTATCTGAGCATAATTTTTTTTTTGTCTCCCTTTCTTGGTTGGATCAAGCACTTTTCAGCACCCCTTTGTATTTTGTACATATTTGGGGGGATAGGGAGAAGGAAGAAACAAGTTTGGTTCTGAAAAATCCATGGTCCAACCCATTTCCCCAAATCTGATCAAATGACCAAATATTGAATTAAGAACTTTTCAACACCCCTTTGTATTTTGTACATGTTGGCGGAAAAACTTCAGCAATTCTGTCACATTGCATTCAATACTTTTTGTGTTCTCTCGGGGAAAAGGTGTCATGATCATTTGTCAAGATTTCTAAGGAGATAATCTTTGATTTGACATATGTCTGGGGAAATATTACCGTATTTCCTGTATGCTAAGACGCACTTTTTCCCCCCCTGAAAAATGCCCTCAAAAATCACCCTGTGTCTTATCACAGAAAGGTCAAGTAGTAGAAGTGTTGGCCAACACTCACAAACCCCAAACATATAAGTCTACAATTATCATTCATATGTAATAAATACTGTATACCCCATTAGTATCATATATATTGTTCTTTTTCAAGTAATGATGATAACCAGTAAGCAATTTCCTACTGGTACTGTAAGTCTTTTGTTCACCTAGGCATACTGTTTGGTATCTTTACAAACTCCAACCCTATCCATCTAATACTCGTCCTGGGTAGGATGATAAACTACATCCACGTCCTGGGTATGACGATAAACTACATCCACGTCCTGGGTAAGACAAACTACATCCAACAGCAAGGTCTCTGATGAGGAGGTTTTGAGGAGCTTGGAACCACCTCTTAATTGCTGCTGTTCCCAGGTCCACCCTGACCTGGAGTGGTAGCACCTGTTAGGGTCCTAGCTATGGGCAAATAGATAACACCCAAACTTGTGTAAAAATAGTTTTAATACCAGAAATACTTTGTAATAAAAAAATTATTACCAGCAATAATTTTTGAAGAAAAAATTATTATTAGCAATAATTAAAATTTACAGTGAAATATATACTGTTAGACTTTGTAGATTTTGATCTAGTGCGAACAAAATATTACCAAGTGAGTAATTTAAAAAAAAAAACAAAAAAAAAACAAACTTTTTATGAAAATAAAACCATCCAAGATTGTAAATTTCCTAAAAGAAGCTGGATTGTACTCAAAAATATGAGTAATTGAAAAATGGTTCAAATATATATATGTATACATACACACCTTTTTTACCAAACTATCACTTTGAATCTATTTCATAACTTTTGTTGGCATTAAATGACCCACTGAGGTTGATATGCCATAAAACAAAACAACCAACCAACCATGTAATACAGGTTGACAATTACGTTTCCTATGTACACCAAGAATACAAGCTTTATTACCACACTTTGTGTACTATTGAAACAAACTAGTATAGGCCTACTGTTAATTCCAAATGTACTGTCAATTCCCAGTACCTACTATCCGCCATGTTTGTTTATGGTGATGGTGCCTCACTGATGCCATCTGCAGGAAGCCAATCCAATGACTGTCATCGAAGCTGGCTACGTCAGCAATCATGTAGACTCAGCCATTCAGCAGAGGACACCCTTCCATGAAGGAACAGAATGACATCAAAGCTGAGAAGACAGGCATACACTGTTCATTTCAAGTTACAAGTAATAGATTTTGCTAAACAACGTGGCAACAGGGAAGCTGAGAGGCAGATTGGATCACCACCCACCAAAAAAATAATTCAGGAATGGAGGAAGCAGAAGGAGAAATTAAAGAAAATGAAAACATGAGCTATATTACAAGCAAGCAAAATTCCTGGAGGAAGTCATAAAAACATGGATAATTGACCAACAAAGTATGGGATATACTGTTTCAAGAGATTTATCCAGTGTTTCCTGTTTAGGATTGGGTTTTTGGTTCCTTCTAAAGTCTATTTCAACTCTATACTTCTAATGTCTCTATCTGAACATGGAAATTTTATTCACTAATTATTATTGTTTTTTCCTTCTCTCCCAATTGGAGTAGATAAGTTTGCCTATTGTCCAGTTCACACTCCTCCTCGGTCTTTTAAACAGGAGTAGAGGTTTATCCCTTGTTTCCTGTTTAGGATTGGGTTTCTGGTTCCTTCTAAAGCCTATTTTCAGACTATATTTCTAACGTCTCCAACTGAACTCGGAAATGTCATTCACTAATTAAATCTTGACTTCTTCATGTCTAGAGTTAGCCGTTATCTTTTCTGCATAGCTCCAAGAGCTTCACTTGTTGCCCTTTCTTTTGGTAATACATCAAGCAGCAATGTTCTACCTTGAGTGGCTCTTGTATCTTGTATTGGGTGAACATTAGTAAAAATAAAAAACAAAAAAAGACAAAGATGATAATGTGCAAGGCAAAGAGACTGCCAGCAGAATATACTGCTTAATGAGTTTAATGGATCTTTGTCTTGGTGGTACCATTTTATAAAATGGGACAATTTGAGTATGAGAGTGAAGACCTGGATTGCACAGAAGATTCCTGAGGAATATGAGGATAAAATCTGCATTCCACAGATATGTTATCAGTGCTAGAAAAGATATAAATTATGAAATAGGACAAATAGGGAATATGGATAATGTCTCATTAACTTTGGATTCATCATGAAACAGTAAAACATGCCATGTGTTGAGACACCTTGTGGCAGCAAGTATGAGCTGTTTCTCATGTGAATAGGTATATCATTGTGCTAAACTATTGAAAATCTAATTAATAATAACCACAAATATTGAATAATAGATTCAAAATGTGATAATTTGTTGTGACAGAAAAAAAAATGACACTGTAGAGTTGGTGGATTTGGACTTGATAATACAATAAGCTATTAAAGCCTCAAATATTTGTTTTCCCCAAAAATACCTAGCTAATTATAGGGTATGTCTTACCACTTGTAGTGTCATAGCATACAGGAAATATGGTAATTTAAACACAAAATGCTAAAGAGAATAAAAACATTAAAAAGGAAATTTAATTGAATTTATTAAGAAAGAAAAAAATGAAAGCCAAACTTGAAAAAAAACTTTAAAAGTATTTTTTTTTCTGTTCTGATTTATGTTATTTTTTAGAAAACAAAAATATTCACCTGGCACAAATGTTAAATAATTATTTTGACTATCAAAAAATGTTTTAAAAAAATGGTAGGGCCACTGAGAAATATGTAATAGCAAAACTAGTCAAGATCAGAACCATACAAAAAGAAACCAAATAGTCAAGACTTGCTTGAATATAATCCATCAAAATAATTTTCTTGGGGATGATGCTTTGTAATGTTTATCGATTTTATGACATGATAGAAATAGCATCAAAATTAATCATGAAAATGTAAAAAAAATTATCAGATGCTTTGGAAACATCCCATAATAATTGTTAAATTTTCATCCCATAATAGTTGTTACATTTGCATAGACATTTCATAAACTAAATGTAACTATTATGGGATACATGTAGCATTTTTTACTCTCTCTGTCCCATAATAGTTGTTACATTTGCATACACATTTCATACAGTAAATGTAACAACTATTATGGGACAGAGGTACCACTTTGTTTGTTTTTTTAGTTTTTATTTGCTTGCATGATTTGGATTATATCTTATCAACAGACAGGAATAAAAATGATTTTTGCTGAAGTTTTCTCAAGTTCAAATATGGAGGGTTTATCTTACATCATATTATTTGGCCTGTCATTTTCATTTTGAATATTGTGTTATGGAAACTTAAGAAAAAGCTTAAGAGCTTCATTTAGACTTCATGATTAGCCAATGTGAGTAATATTTGTTTTTTTTTTTTGTAGAGTCAAAAAAACACAAGAATTTTAATTCTGTTTGGTAATATTTGAATAATGACTGACAGATCCAATATTATATACAGTTACAAAAGAAAAGAAAATAACCCTATCCACAAGTCCCATCAGCACTAAGTTGGATGAATTGTACAGCATGCAAAATATAGTGGAGGAAAAAAAATCAAAGATGAAGATTATCATTAAAAAAAAAAGAGAAGAAAACAATAAAAACAACAACAGTGTCAAGTACCATAATCCAAGAATAAAAAATAAAAAAAATTAATCCCGAGATTATAAATACTAAATTTTTTACAGAATGATAATTTTGTATTCGTTATGGAAAAAAAAAATAGTTGAAATTTTTATAAGTAACATTTGGACTGTACCCTTATCCGAAAAAATTCAGTTAGATGACGTTGGGATAGGTAATTAATTTAACATCAAAGTGAAATTTTTTTTAACAGAAGGTCAACAGATAACAAAAAAAACCCCAAAAAACCCCCAAAAAAAACATTTATGATAGAAATAGCCAGTAAATCATTGTATAGCACTACAAAACAAATTCTTCCTTGTCATTGGTTAATTTTCAACAAATCTGTATGCTTTATCCCCCTCACCTGCAAATGAAGATAAGAGATTATAGATAAAAAAAATGTTCAAAATGGTTTCTTCATTATACAAGGGGTGCAAAGTGTGAACATTCACCACAAAATTTGTTGCTTCTCTTCATGGGGCAATCAAAAAATAATTTATATCTACCATGATACTCCCTCTCCTTAGAGTTAATGATACAAGTTCATTTATTAGGAAGAGCTAGTCATAGCAGGTGTTATAAAAAAAAAAAAAAACAAAAAAAAACTAAATTAATCAAATTTTCTGATTGGTAATCAGTATCACAAATTTGAGACACAAGCAAACAAGAAACAAGATATTTGTTCTCTTGCAGCAACCCTCAGATATTTTCCAAGACCAATTTGCATCACACGGCAATGAGAAACACTCAGGGTTTTATGACGAAGAGATTACAACGGAAGGACCAGTTCATTTTTCCAAAAGACATTACAGTTCAGGCGAGGACTGAGCGTGGCCATGTCATAATAAAGAATGAACAACGTCAACAAGTCCTAGAGAAAGGTTGTATTCTTCACTTTCTTCTTCCAAACAGTTGATCACATGATTCAACAATTGTCGGATGTCTTCCATTTTGCACTCTGGACGATATAAAATACTGGGATCCTGTGGAAAATAAAGAGAAAATATTTGAAGAAAGACGGCCATAAAATTAAAAATATTTCTTTTCTATTCACAGCTGACCTTATATTTTAGACTCAATTTTAAAAATCTCTGATTTACTATGCTTATTGGAGTATAATGCAGACCCAATTACCAATGCCACAGTTCTCCTACATCATCTAGAAAATGCTGCCAATGATGTTAGACTATGTCAATGCCTCTAAAACTGAATTGATGAACCAGCAAGATTCAATGCAAACCATCTCCAGTAAATCAATAAAATTTGTCAAATATTTTACATACAGAGGGAGCAAAATAAATTCTACCAAAAGGATGTGAAAATTTGCATAGCTAAAGCCTGAGCCATCTTGAATAAAATGAATGTATTATGGAAATCTGATCTACCAGACAAGATCAAGTGGAGATTCTTTCAAGCAACTGTAAAGATGGTGTTAATGTATGATGCCACTGCCTGGACATTTGCTAAAACCCTACAGTCCAAGCTTGATGGAACCTACACTCAGATGCTGAAAGCTATACTTAACATCTAGAAGGAACCCATCCCTGATATTTCTGCAATCTTATGTGAATGCCGAATGTACTTTGCAGGACATTTGGTTAGTGGCTTTATTGCCTTGATTGGGGGTGAAAATATTTATGAAGCAATCCTTCCTTTAGCATGTTTTATTGATTAGAACAGACTAGCAATGTCTGATTAGTTTTTTGGTGAGTTTCTCCTGGTGTCAAATAAATTGTTTAATGTCTGGTGGGAACTTGTCAAGGAACTTACTGAAATTATGAGTAGAGTTCTGAGCATGTTTAACAATCATTAGTCATTTCCAAGGAAAGAAGGTGCGAGTCAACAGATAGCGAGCAAAATGCTTTGGCATTTTCCATTACAAGTTCCCGCCTGAAATCATAGAAACTCACCAAAACTTTACCTTGTCTATTCTGACATATACAGGGTGTCCATAAATTCTCTTTACAATTTCAAAAATATATTACAAAGGTAATTGGTGAGATATCTTAATCAGATTTGTTCTATGTACTCAGTAATTATCAAAGTTTTTAATGACATTGCATTTGTGTATTTCAGGTATCCTGTTGATGAAAGTAGTACTGTAAAAGAAACCGCTAAAAAAATGGATACACCTCAAGAAAAGGCAAAATATCATGGTTTATTGAAACAAAATTGGATACGCAGACTCAGCGAAACTACATAACTTCTTTTTATAGGGTTATGTTAAAGATATTGTGTATTGAACAAAGATGCGGGACATCACTTGAGGGTAAAAAGCTTTTATATATATATATATATATATATATATATATATTATATATATATATCGATTTTCCAAGCGTAGCTTAGATGTGGCACAAGGCCGAAACTTGCTAACCATTACACCGTCTCGAGGTGCCCTATATATATATATATATATATATATATGAAGAAATATAGTTTTAAGGTGAGCTATATTTATGGGATAAAGTGCTCAATATCAGAGATAGAGCATATGTAAATATAAATATAAAAGTGAACATTGAAGTCAACACTCAGACGCGACAGGCTGTTTCATGCTGGATGCAATTGATTGCACCCAGCATGAAACAGCCTGTTGCCTCTGAGTGTTTACTTCCATGTTCACTTTATATATATATATATTATAATATTTTTTTGTTTTAAAAATATGATTCCTTCACTACATAAGAGTTCTCATGTTTCAAAAGCGAGAGCCGAGACCCCTAATATAATTTTTGAAATTATGTTGAGTTAAGGTGTCTGGTCAAACTTCCTCGTCAAGCAAGAATTTGGGAATATATATATATATATATATATATATATATATATATATATATATATATATATATATACACATATATATGACATTGGCTGGGCTACTACTTGTTTGTGAAAATGCCCATCTACCAGGGTGTCTAGTAAATCCCTATTACAGATGCTCAACCCAAGAAGTCCACCTGTGGTTTATACTGCAACAATGCAGAGTGGGCATTAATTATATAATCTGGCATGATCAATTCTTTTGAACAAGGCCAGCACACTCAAACTCTTGGTCATAAGGACTTGTGACTTCATGCTAGCACAACCATCAACAGCTTCTGAACAGTTCTGTCTAACCAATTTCACTCTACAAGGCTTGGGTTGACCTGTCGTATGGTTTTTCAAGCACTTTCTAGAGGTGCTGTGCACTGGTATCACCTCACACCGATATTATCAAGACGTCACTGCTATGACAAATTGACTATGGTGAGCTTCAAACCCAGGTCTCACGGCCAGAAATCAAATGTTCTAACCACTTGGCCATGTACCCATATCCTTATATTAATTACATATTTCCACCAGGCCTAACTGAAAAGGTAATCTTATACGAAACTGGACTGGTGCAATTTGGGTGTCATTATTCAAAGAGAAAGGATTTACTCAATCTGATCCAATACATTCTGCCCCTTTGTATGTCTCATATGCTTCAAGCCATGCAAATCCTCTGCTGGGCTAAAGAGCCACCTTAGGGCTCATGATGTACAAGGAATGAAAGGGTAATCATCTCATACACAAAAACTGAACTACTGCTTTTTGAACCAGACTCCCAGTTGGATATTTTCCCACTCACTACAATTTTGACCTCTTCAAGTGTTAACCATTACCTTTCCTGCATAACCCCATGAACTTTACTTCTTGCTTTTTCTTCACCTCATACAACACCACACAGTAAACCTCTACCTTGAGTGACTCTTGGACCTTGTATTGGATGAACATTAGTATAAAAAAGTAAAATAAAAAAATATAGCTTAATGAATAAAAACTATGTTAATTGGAGATCATAGTTATACCATGAATATGGCATGAACATCTGTTCCTTACCTGTATATATATATATATATATATATATATATATATGGAGAGAGAGAGAAAAACAGGTAAGAAATAGGTGTGTGTGTGTGTGTGTATATATATATATATATATATATATATATATATATATATAAAAAGAAACAGTTCAGGTAAGAAATAGATATATATATCTTACCCGTTTCTTTCTTAGTGTATATATATATCTGTGTGTGTTTCTTTATACACCTGTTTTATATATATATAAAACAGGTGTATATATACACACACACACACATTTTTTACCCTTTCTTCGTATATACATCTATTTCTTACATATGTGTGTGTGTGTGTGTACAGGGTGTAATGGATAATTTTTTGTTTAAATTACCCCAAAATGAAAATAACACTTACATCTCATTTTAATAGATATATATATATACCAAAATTACACACAAATATCTTGAGATACTAAAGAGTAAATTTATGCAATTAAATTGCCAGAAAACTTCCAAATCTCCTGCAACTTTTCTGGATGGTCTTCTTGTTTAAGTTGGTGAATGCTGCCATAATCCTTGCTTCAATTCATCTTTGGTCTTACAAGGAGTTTTGTTTGTCTCTCGCTCAGCTGCGTCTCACACATAATAATCAAGGGCGTTGCAGTCTATGGAGTTACCTATAAGTTATAAGGGGTGATGTAGTCACAGAAATTGTCTGACAGCTGTAACTGGGTTTTGCTTGTGTGGCATGATGCAGTGTCTTGTTGTCAGATATAGGGTCTTCCAGCAGCCACCCTTTTGACCTAGAACAGCACTACCTCTTCAAGGAACTTGATATAGGCCACTATGTTGAGTCTGAGGCTCTCATCAACAAATTTGGGAGTTCTTTTCTTATCAGAATGAGTTTTCTGAGCTGCCATACCTTCATAATAACCATTAGACTCATCCCGCTCTTTCCGAATTGTGTGCACTGTCCTCAAATTGATACCCAAACACTCTGAAATGTTTGTATTGGAGCTTCCAGTGTGACTGCCAAGCAGTACAGTACAGCATGCTCTTTCCAAATTTCAGGTGGTGTGAATTGCATCATGGTGCTGTTTGACCCTACTATCTTGTGCAGTTGACAAAATCAAAAACAAACAACATGCACACGGAAAATTAAGAATATAAAATGTCAATTTAGCTATCACAGATTGTATATACATCTATTTCTTACCCTTTTCTTTATATATATATATATATATATATATATATTTTAGGATATCATGACAAAAACATGTAAGAATCACTACACAATTGCATTCATGTTTCAACACATAATGATGCATCTCCTCAGGCGATTGTAAATTACTGGTGAGTGAATGATAAATTTGGTTTTAAAAGCAAAATACATCCTCATTTTTTGAAAAAAAAAAAAAAAATATTTGAGGGCTTTATCATGAGCAACCAATGAAATATGACCTATTTTAAATTCAAACTAAGCAAAAAAGAATAAAATTAGAAATTATCATTAGAAATGTGTCATGGCCAAGATTTGACATCTCACAGCAGCCAGACATTAACTTAAGGACTGATTCAAATGGTTACAAAAAATGTACACATGCCAGACAGTTAACTTTTATAAGAAATAAAAGTGTGTGTGTGTGTGTGTGGGAGGGTAGTGAGTTAATTTGACCAAATGCTCAACTTGTTATAAGCTTTGTGGATTTCCTACATAAGTTTTTTTGGTAGTTGATAAATAAGAAGCCTCCTTAAGAAACTAGTAAATAATCTAAACATATAGAATTATTTGTTAAATAATATGTAACCGTTAAATAAATATCATCCATATAAGATGTTAACAATATCAAATCAATGTAAAATGTTGAAAACACTAACTAAATACCAATACATCTGTATAAGATGTTAATAATACTACCAGGAAATCAATACTGAATTAAATTAAACCAGAATTAATCATACAAATAGAAAGATAAGCTATATATGGTACAACACAGTTTAACTAAAATCTAAGAAAAAAAACATTGTCAAATTCCAAAGTCTAACTGAATTGTAAGGTAAAGTGTAGACTGTTTACAATTTACCATTAATTCGGATCCTTGATTTACTAAATAATTTTTATCAAAGAACCTGATAATCTCCAATTTTTCATTTAAGCACGGAAAACAGGGTTTATATAAGGATCTACATGTCCTTGCCATTTTTAAAATTTTCCATTTCACCATAGGTTTTTTATTATCATCTCTTAAATTCCAAAAAAATTTAAATAGTGATATATTATTTCTCTAAGTATTTTTGGTGAAAGACAATATGCTGATACCTCCTAATCTTAAAAGAATTCTTAGTACTACCAATATAGAATTTTTCAACCTGAGGAGACGCATCGTTATGCATTGAAACATGATTGTAATTTTGTAGTGATTCTTACATGTTTTTGTTATAATATCCTAAAATAAATAATATTGCTCTACTATGTATTGAGCCCTCTTTTAAATGTTACAAATGTTGGGAGTGTACTCTATTCGTTCTTATTGTACCTGGATATATATATTTATTTATTACCTGTTTCTTTATATATACATGTATTTCTTACCTGTTTCTTTAGCCATCCTGATATAGCTGTGGTCATGGTAGAATAGATTTCCAATGTTCTGGAAGGGATCTGTCTGTCAATGAAGTATTTTATTCGTTGGCCTGTGATTTCCAAAAGGCTTTCACCTAGTTCAGGGTTAATATTTATAGTAAGCATTACCTGGATGAAAAAAAAAAAAGAAAAAAAAAAGGATTCAATAAGATCAAACAATAAGCGCGTAAGAAGTTTTTATGCATCAAGCATTAAAAAAAAAAAAAAACATTATTCACAAGGATTGCCAAAATCTATAGAACAAACACCAAAAAAAGATTTGCCTATTTTAAGAAAAATGCTTTTTACAAATATTATACAGGGTGGGTCAAAAGTGGGCTTACATTTGTTTTACTGTTAGTTTCACGTTTCTACAGCTCAGAACCAGAGCTAACTTCACTGAACTGTTCTTTCAGCAAGATGGAACACCTTCCCATTATGCTTTGGCAGTAAACCAAACCTTTCCACAGTGTTGGTTCAGAAGGGGCGGCATTGAATGGCCATCAGGTGAACCTCATGGCCATTCAATGCCTTTCTTCTCACTTTCCTCCACTATCTTCTGTAGGGGTTCTTGTAGTTTCCTTTTTGTGTCTGTTATCAACACTGTGTCATCTGCATATCTTTAGAAAATTCAAGTGAAATAACTAATCTTTTAATGAACAGATTAAATCTGCAAATCACCAAGGGATTTATTTTTTGGGGGTGTAGTAAAGAACGAGAATTATGAGAGAAATCCCCTACCTAGTGGACAAATTAAAAGACTACATCTCAGAAGTATTTACTGAAATTGATGCAGAAGGGATTTGTGTCGTGCTGTGTGTCATAGTGTTCTGGAGAGGTTCGAGGAATATTGCAATGACGGAGAAGGACATTTTTGAGCACTTAAGAGATTAAACTGTGCTAAAAAAAAAATCTAAGTGTTAACCAAATGTACATAAACACTTTTGAACAAATATGATTGTAACAAATAAATATAAATGTCATAAAATATTTTTAAATAATGTAAAGTGTATACCTACCAAGTGTAAGCCTACTTTTGGCCCACCCTGTATATGCTGTTTTTTTTTATGTGCTGTGTCCCTTTAGGATGTTGACGATAATGGCTCTCTACAAGTTCTTGCCCTTTGTAGCTTTTAATAACTTTTGTTTTTTTGTCATCTCTCCCAAACTCTGTTCTAGCATCCTTTTGTTCCAGCTTACCAGGAAGGTTGTGTGTTGCTTTCCTCCAAGTCTCTTGCCTTCAATCTGTCCTGTGAGTATCAAATTTTCTAAGCCCGTTTTCCTCATTATGTGCCCCAGTAATTTCAAATGTCTCTTCCTGATGTTAAGAATAAGTCTCCTTTTTGTATCCATTGTCTGTAGAATTTTGTCATTCCTCACATATTCCGTCTATGGTGTTCTCGGCATTCTTCTGTAGAACCACATTTCTGTTACTTTCTCTGTTCTTCATCTGTGAGGACATTGTCCAGCATTCACTGCCATATAGGAGGACTAGTGCTACATAACAGTTCAGTACTCTTTTCTTTTTATCTAATTGCTACCACCAGTGAATATGTTTTTATGTAAACAAACCACATAGCCATTGGTTGGCTTTGGATGATTTTCCAGAAAGGCATTTTCTCCGAATTTATTCTACTTTTGAAACCATGCTAATCTGAAGAATTAGTCTTTATGCAAACAACTTAATCTCAGGGGTTTCTAAGGATAATTTTTGATTTTGGTTGAAGAAGTAATTTATTACTTGACATTATTTTCACCTGGCTTGGTGTAATTAGCAGGTGAGTACAGGGCTGTACCCAATTATAGAAAGTTATCCCTAAGTTAATATTCAACTTCAATCCCTTAAGGACCTCTTAACCTACTTTATTTCTCAAAACTAATTAACTCTCTTAATTCTTTTTCTACATTTAATTCCAATAACCATTAAAGACAGTCAAACTTTTTTTCACATTTTTCCTTTGTTTTATAGCATAAAACTAGCCATTTGTACATTTAATTATTTGTCAAGGAGCTTACAGACATATCACATTGAAACACCAGTTCCCATACGATCACTAAAGTTAAGCAATGTTGATGCAGGTCCGTACCTAGATGGGTGACCACTTCGGAATACAAGGTGCTGTAAGCTTGTATATGTGGGTGGTGTAATGGATAATGGCTTGGAATTGTTAATTGGAGAGCTGTATCCCAATTCCAGTTGGGTTTGTTATATTCACTCACAAATAGCCTTGGGAAAGGTATGAACCCACCTCTTCTACCCACCGTCCAGCTATTAGCAAGAACTTGTATCACTAAATTATTATTATCTAAAAAAAAAAAAAAAAAAAAAAAAAACAACAACAAAAAACAAAAAAAAAACAAACTTTTTTTACAATCTAAAAATAGTTTCTAGCTTTAAATAACCTGCAATGGGTTGATAAGCTGTAGAAAATGTATCAACCAATCTATTTTTCAATTACTATCACACCTGTATGTCTAGGCTATCATCCACCATGTCATATTAAATATTACTATAGACTATAAATAATGCATATCCTGATTGAACAGTTGTTAAATTAAATCAAAGACAATTTCTGATTGAAGTGTGACTGTTTCCAAGTTTGTATATCTCAAATACTTTCCAAACAATAGTTTTGGAAAAGGGCAGTTTTTAAAGTTCAAAATAGTTTGGACAATATCAGAACAGACTGTTTCATTTCTGTGATAAAGTGTTGTCACTATTCCAAAAATTAGTATCCTCATTTTTGTTATTTTGATTACTACATTTTTTGCTGACATAATTTTTGTTTTTCCTCATATTGTCTGCTGTTCTTTGATGAAGTATTTTCCTTATTCTATGAATTATTAGAAGGCTGCCCTTCTTATTTTATTATTTTGATCACACACACACAAACTGATTAGGGGTCAGAACTTACCTCTTCAGCAGTTTTATCTAATCCTCTTGCGTAAAGCTCCTGGATATGGAAAATATGTAACTGGTCAATAACATCATCAAATATTCGAGCAATTTCACTTTTCAGGGCTGGCCATACAGAATTCCTCTCATCCCAGGGCATAAAGGTCAGTTGTGTTGAATTGGAAGGATGAGTTTTTTCATCTTTCTTGGCATAATCTTCTACATAATGACTAATTATTCGTTTATAAAGCTACAAGAAAAAAATATAACAGAAAATTATGAGAAAAATTGTCTTTAGATGCAATGTGGAAGTTTCTACTAAACAGTGAAAATATAAAAAAAAAATATTTTAAATCTTGCAAAAAAAAAAAAAAAATTCAATCTTCATAGAATCAAAAATTTAGACAAATTTAAGAAATATACTTTCTGGCCTCAACTCAACTGACTGCAAATTAAGTCATGGTTGGCAATTTTTATTATGACACTGACTATTAGTTATCTTGTGCTTGGCATTTACTGATATATTTTAATCTGCAGGTGCCAACAATGAGTTTATTCTTGGATGTATAATGAGAAAAGAGAGCATGGAGAGTTTAACACTCAGAGGACATAATTTAAAGGCAGCAGAACAGAGGGAAACAGCAAGTAACATATGTGACAAGTTTGTGTAAATGGATGAGAACAAAGAGGTATGGTAATGCATCAAATGGTGCTTAGAGCTACAAATGATAGGAAGTTGTGGAGAGCCATGATCACCTACATCCTGAAGGGACATAGTATATAGAAGAAGCATCTATAACCATCAGTTACATTTTTTAATTTAAGATTAAAAAGAAAAACATTGACATATATTTTCATTTCCAAAATATATAGCAACTTGAATCTCTTTCTTCTCTTTCTCTGTTGTCTGTATATAAGTTTAATAGAAGATGGTTGATATGCGACTGCAATTAATCTTTTTATTAAATTTTTGTTGCATTTGTATAAGTATTTTCTTTTCTGTCTATAAAAGTGCCTTGTCAGTTGTCTTCATTGAAACTTGTATAAAAAAGGGATTGCTACCAAATACACTATATACTTGCTAACCGGACGTTTCTCTGTGGCCGAACAAATAAGGCACGTCACGCGAAATGAAATGTCGGAGAACGAAAATTTTCTATGAAAATTTCTCGGACATTCAGGCTGGTAAATGTTATTTAATACTGTTTATTATAAACAGAGCATTTACTTAAATACTTGTATCTATAAAAAGAACGTTAAACATATCAAAAATGTCTTTAAATATATATGTATATATAAGTAATGAATATTTTATTTATTAATTTGACAGATTTCATCACTTTAAACATTATTTTTAGTGGATACTCATTTTTGAGTAGATGGTCGGTTTATTTATTAAACTATATTCATTTTTGTCTACTGGTTTGAATATTTGAGAAATCTTATTAAAGAGAAACATGCACTCGCCAGCAGGATTTGAACCTGTGTCCCCCTGAGTAGAGGGAAATGTTGTTATGTCTGATATATTTGATCAAACAAAGATTCTTTGTGGCTGAGTTGGTTAAAGCACCACCTTTTTGGGTCACTTTCTAACAGTTTGAGGACTGTTTTGTTCAACAATGATCTGGAGCTTAAAACATGGCTTGATGAAATTTTGTGTCAAAACTTAGTGATTTCTGTCGTTGAGGCATTGAAGAGTTAGTGGATCATTGGCAGGAGGTCGTAAACAATGAAAGGCAATACATTGTTGAATGATTCATCAGAAATATTAATAAGTAATATGTATTAGAATAAATTGCAAAAGAAAATGAATTAATTTATGTAACAACTTAATAAGTTAAAAACTGATTTCAATAGAAAGTAAAAAAAAGAATATGTTACCTTCAGTCTTTCAGACAAAATTGTGGCATCTTTGATTTTTGTTGGTAGAGCAGGATGGGAATGCAAATCTTTAAAAAAAGAATTCTGACCCTGAAAAGAAAAACTCCATGTATTGAATGTAATGTTAAAAATTACATTTCCTTATAAAAATTTCTGTTTTACAGGGGCATGAATTTTGGTTAATAAGCATCAAGTACCAAAGTTTGGGGATGATAGAATGTTAAGTAAGAGACAAGAACTCATAGTCACCTGCAGGTATATCAATAAATTTGTAATGAAGAATGTTGGGGTGGGGTAAACCTGCCTCTTTCCCAAGACACATACATACACATCTCCAGAGATAGCATGCCTTTTATGGTATATCTCACACAATTTTTTTCTAACCCAATTCTGCCTGCTTCCTTTGTTGTGTAATATATACAACAAGCCACCCTAAAGGAATTATTTTGTCACTCATACTATCTGAAGATTGTGAGACAGCTTCATAAAACATCTAATTGTTCACATGAAACTTTAAGTTGCAGAAAGGCAGTAACATATGAGTAATGTTTTGCTTATCAAAGACTTAATACAAAACAAAACAAGCTAAAACTTGAAGGAGGAATTTAATCTATCACCTGCAAGGATTGCCAGAAAGAATATATTGGAGAAACCTCAAGTTTAAATAAAAGATTATATGAACACAAAAGAGACATTTTAAAAAACAACACACTGAAGGCATTAGTTGCTTGTTCTGCTATCACTTGAGGACTACCAACAGCAACAACAACTAAAATGTAACTCAAAGAGAAAATAATGACATAATCAAGATGTTGGCTGGCTGCTGAATCAATGAATGCCAAATATTTCCTTGTAGGGAAATGGCTAATATTAGCATTACAACCATTTCCATGTAATGAAAAATAAGCTAAATAAGATACACATATCAATAAGGTGATACCAAGATGAAGAAAAAATAGAAAAAAAATGATTTTTATGATTTATACATGTTTTAACATACACTGGAGGCCATCTTGAAAAAAAAGTCCACCATTTTGACATTTTTCATTGTTAGCATTATTTTTTCTTAAAAAATGAATTACAGAAATAAAAATTACCAAATTTCATGCTTGTATCATCAACTGAAGAATTCTACCCTCAAAATATACATTTATCTGCTCCACTAAAATTAATAATGTCAGAAGTGAGAAAAGCTCATCAATTTCATTTTCAGTAACAAATTTGGTCTCAAGTCAACAAGTTCCATTTGTATGTTACTAGGCAGCTTCATGACTTTTTTTTTTATTCACTAACTGAAAATGGATTTACAGATGCAAGTGTGTAATTTTCTCATTTGTTCATTAAATTCACATTTTATGTCAACTCCTTCATTTTCTTTTGTATTGAGTAAAATTTTCAAGAAAGCACAAAAAAATATTCCCAATGAATAAATGTCAATTGTAAACCGATTAGCAAAAATCCTGCACCACATCATGCAATGTGCAACTTTTGGCTCATGCGTTATAAATTGACCATCCTTATTTTCAACTCTCATTTTCCTTCATTTGATCTCATGTTAAACTTAGCAAATGATATGATTATTTAATAACAAACCTTGCAGTCAAATAAGGAAAGGACTTTGATCGATTTAAGCCCATACATCAAAATGGCATGCATGAGCCAACACAGCTGGAAATGGTGCAGTAAGAGGCCGTAATTTGTAGCCTTCTGATCAACAGCCAATTCCACAAGAGATGCAGGTCCACGAACATTTTGCCACAATGGTTCTATGTTAAATACCGGGACTTCATCGGCTTCACAATTGGCCTGAAATGAAAAGTACAATATCTTGAATATTAAAGCAGTGTTTATTTATTGGCAATTTTTAACCTGCATAATTCAAATATTTTGTAAGAACTGATTTAAAAAAAAAAAAAATTCTTTTTGTTTTAATTATCATATATACTCATGTAAAAGTCAAGGCAAACTTGGATGTTCATGCCTGCAAAAAAAAAAAAAAAAAAAAAAAAAAAAAAAAAAGTATCAAAAGGAAAGATTTTCCATTGAAACCACTATTATTTTGACTACCTTCACTCCTTGACAATGTTTATTCTTTAAAAAAGCAATGATTAGAATTGTAATAAAACCTAAACATATGAAAGTTAATTTATACATTTTCTTTGTCCTTGAGAATTGACAACAAAAATAATAAACACTATTTATTAGATTACTTATTATTTATTTATTAGATTGTTTACTGGAATGGTTGGTAAAACATTGGCTAATTGCCAATTGATTCAAACTTTATAAAATGGTAAATAATGATTTCCTTATAGCTGGTTTACATATTTTAATAACTTAGTGCTTATATACAAAAAATTGTTTTCATATTTCTTTCTTTATGAATTGGAAAATGATAAATATTGCATTGCATTAGTTTTAATTGTATTAGCTTTAAGAATGTTGTTAATATAAAATTATTTTTGTAAATAAACAATCTAATAAATAAATAGTATTCAATATTTTTGTTGTAAATTTTCAAAAACAAAAAATAAGTGAATAAATTTACTTTCATATGTTTAGGTTTTTATATGATTCTAATCATTGCTTTTTAAAACAACATTGTCAAGGATGGAAGGTAATTAAAATAATAGTGGTGTCAAGGGAAAAAATTGTTCTTTTAACACTTTCATTTATTTTTGCAGGCATGAAGTTTCAAGTTTGCCAAAGTAAATTTTTTATACTATATTTTTAGGCTTAATTTTCAGGGCTTGAAAATGATATGGATACAATTTTTGATAGCTTGGAAATTATCCATAAATCCGAATTATCATCTCATTATTAGAAGTTCAATTTATTGAAAGATATCAGTATACACTGCCTAGAAGTTTAAGAAGAATCATTAAGGTTCAAAATTTTGTTTGTGTTCTACACCTGAGGAAGGCTGAGATATGAATTGTTTGAAATGTAATAACTTGAGGAATGCAAAGGAATAAAATTTATGTCCCAATAAAATCTGGCATTATTTCATGTTCTAATATAATCCTTACATTTTCATGTTCTTACCTATTTGAAATATATACTTACTTATTCCTTACTACTAGACTCTATATATGTGAGGAGGTGCTGAAAAGTTACTGACCTGACAAAATTAGTATTTTAATGATCAAACATCAGAATATTTATTGGAGGAAGTAGGCCAGACCAAGGACTTTTTAGCATCCCTTACATATACACGCATATATATTAGTGAATATATATAATATCCAGCACTGATAGCATGACTTGGAGTTTCATGCAAACTTGCAATCTTCAGGCAGCAGCTGAAGGTTGCAAGTTTACATGAAACTCTGAGTCGTGCTATCGACATTGGATATTATGTATATTCACTAATATATGCTTAATAGCTTGGTTACATTACATAATATTAAGAACTGTATTTATAACACCTGAGAAAGAAATATATAATTATGTGCAAGTATATGTGCATATATGTATATTTTTTATCATATATATATATATATATATGAATAAAAAGAAAGAACAGTAAGATATAAAATCCGGTGTTCTTATAGATATTTTATTTTTACACAATAGTGCTCAATGTAAATTTACAGAGCATTAATATTATAAATTAATTGATTTAAAATATGTTTTTTTTCGCTACACATTGATAACCATGTTTCAAAAATGGAAGCTAAAGCCTTTGAATTTAATTTTGTTATTAAATTAAAGACATTAGTTCCATTTCGTCGTCAAGCGAATTTTGGAGTAACTTATTTTTTTAAATTTACGGTTTTAAAGGCACGGCAAAGATTCATAATTGAGGGTTTCCAAGGATACCGAGAAATCCATTCATCTAGACAAAGGGTGGTAGGGTGTTCAATTTTTTAATTTTCATTGTATCAGTTAATAGTTACATTCGAAAGCGGGGACGACATACATTTAGCGGATGTCAGAATGTGTTGAAAAATACATCCCTAAACATAACCCCGCTTTCGAATGTAACAGTATTTTTTCACTTAGGCACAAATAGCAACATTCTTCAACTCTGTCATAGGGTCTGGCTTCAGCTAGCATTTTCCATTTGATAGATGATGCTTTCCTTCTGCTGGTAATGACGTCCCAATAGCAAGCAGAAAGAACGGTATTACCTTTGTATTTTCTTTTGCTCAGACACATGGTTGTAGAATATCTTATCCATTCACTCTGCTCCTACCACCACTAACCACCTTAGCTATATATATATATATATATATATATATATATATATATATATATATATATTATTAGTAGAAGTCTTATAAGTATAAGATACTATACTCGATCGGAAAACCTTCGGTGTCTTGATTTACAAATAATCAAACCAATACCAAAGGGAAAAAAATGATATAAAAAAAGAAAGAACCAAGAACATGTAGGTTAGCCGAAAATAATCATCCAGCATGCAAGTCCAAGGCCCAAAGAAAAAAAACCCTGATACGAGTACGCAAAACAAATAAATAAAGTGCTCAATACAGTGAGTAGAGCAGACCTAGTTAAACCTAGAGAGCCAGACAAACCTACCACGGTTTCACTTAACGATCGGCCTTTCCTGACGATCTGTTTAGGTGAAATCATGCTAGGTTTGTCTGGCTCTCTAGGTTTAACTATATATATATATATATATATATATATATATATATATATATATATATATATTCTTGATGCCTAAATACACCTATATATATAAAAAGGTATATTTAGGCATCAAAAATTCATCCAAACAAGTTTTACTGAATAACACTGAAAAGGTTTAACTTTTTATACAGTTTTTACAACTGAAGTATTTTACATCAAATAGATTAAAAATGTTCAAAGTTCTTATATATTCAAGTACTTTCAATTGTCACTACAGTCATTATCAAGAATGGTTAGTGATCAGTATGTTTAGCCAAATGTGTTTGACAGGTTCCAACATTTTTGTATATATTGTTGGAATTATAGCTTAAAAGCTGCCCTATCGGGCAGCATTTAATCTAGCTCCTGAAGAGGGCTCTTAATTAGGCCTTCAGCTTCTTCAGGAGTTTGAGAGTCCTTTAGTCTTTGTATATTCTCAGCATTGGAAGCTCTCTTGGCTGCCGTTTTATCTGGGTTTCCATTTGCTCAGGACATTTTTCCCCCCACTCTTTTGATTGCAATCTGGTCCTCTGTTGGTGGAGATTTCTTTTTGTATGGCATACTGCTACTGTATACGATAGTCAACAATAAACTACAGAAGAACTGATTGATTGCTGCATTTAAGTATTGCATTAATATTTAAGATTACTTTTTAAAAGTTCAACAATAATTCTTCTGCTGCCTCTTAATTTAAAGACAATTTGATGCATGTAGGTCCTTACTTTGCGTACAAACAATTATTTTATTTCATGGGTGACTTTCGCTGGATTTTGCAATTAATTTCAATTATTCCCAAATTTTTTTCCAAGTTATAAAAATTGTTATTGTACAAAAAATTTGTTGAAAAAAAATCATGTAAACAAAGAATTATTGAAGACAATTGCAGTAATGAAAATTTGGGAATCCAAAATTTCAGGATTGCTAGTCCAGATCCAGCCTGGAATAGTTTTATTTATTGCTCACGGAGTAGGCCCAATTCCAAAATGGTATGACATGTTGGGCTACAGTCTCTAGGAGTAAAGTTGAAAAAGTGTGACACACTGACATTTGCATTTATTTATACAGAAGTCAGTTAAGGGTGATGTCATCTACAACAGTGAAATTATATGTGCTTCCATTTGTTTTTTACTACATGATATCATATGGAGAAAGATGTTTTATTTAATGTTGGTCATTTCTTTGATCAGTGTGACATTTTTAATCCTGATGTAAAGTCAAAAGTTGTAAAAACTATATAAAAAGTTAAAGCCATATACCTTGTCAGTGTCATTCAATAAAAATTGTTTTACATATAACACAAATTCATATATTAGTATAAATTTTAGCTGTTATTATACATTGAGCACTACTTATATACTAAAGTATTATTAAATGTATATCATTAACAACTGTCTGAAATTCAAATGCTTACTTGTAATCTTGTTTAGATTAAAAGAGCTACCGAACCATCAGTTGCTGGAAAATTGATCGTGCATATGTATTTTCTTTCAACTGTATAAAATATTGCTTAGTTTATATGTCATCACGTTAAAAAAAAACAAAGATATGGCATATATTTTCTCTGTGCAAATGATAAGTTATCATTTATCTTAGTTTATTGTTTATATCACAAAGCTAGTCACTACTGATTTTATTTTTTTATTTTTATGCCATTTATTTGATATTATCTTAGTATCCATAAAAAATAATGCAAATATTTACCCAGGTATTGGCACTTCCATCAAGGATACGTGTATCTATGCAATTTGCCTTGGATCAGTGTATAATTCCACAACCTTTGCAATATCTTTTCCTCTTCAACTTTATTCTTTAGGCATAATACAGAAAAAAAGTAGCAACTCTGATTCTGGGGATTCCAAGCCCAGAGCAGTACCTCCTCATTGCACAAGAAAAGCAGGGTTGGAGTCTTCTGATGCCATTGTAGGTCTCCATGCTCAACTGATTGTGTATTATATGCTCTCCCAATAAAGAGGTAGTTAAATAACAGATCAGACTGCTCTGTGCAAAAGAGTTACAAATTAATTTTGTTTTATTTATGTGGATTATTTCTGTGACAATGTTCTAAATAAATAATCTGTTTATGAGAGATAATAAACAAAGTTTGTAATGCACCAATGCAAAGCGTTTAACCTTTCTGAACATAGGAATTGAATGAAATGGTCCAACTGGCCATTATCTGTATGATTATCTGTGTAAAAATGATACTGACAGGAAAGAAACACCTTTTGTTTGGGTTCCATCTCCAGTGATGATATTTTTTTTTTAAATGCCATGTCCCTTCAGGATATAGGCAATCATGGATAGCTTCATTTTCTTTTTAATGTGTGTGAATTACCATAACCCTTTGGGAAAAGATAGAATTCAGAGTAGTCCTTCTCCTAGACAGATTGCCACCCAAGGCTAAAGAGCTCAGTCTACTCCAATATTTGGCCCATACTGAGGAAGGGAGAGAAAGAAGAAATATTTTCTGCTTTTTCCAAGAGCATTTGTACAAAGAGAATGCAATAAACTAGAATTGAACATGACTCAGCAATTTCAATTTCCATGCCAATAACTGCTACAATACATGCACATCTCATGATGACATTAGTATGGCATATCATTCTCTTAATGGGTCATGTCATCCTTGCACATCTCAGGATGACACTAGTATGGTATACAAATGTAGGCCTAAACATCAGTAAAACTAAAACCGGGACACCCCTAGCAATACCACACAATATTACCAGGTTTTGTTTGTTCTTCTTCACAATTTGAGAATGACCGATTGATGCAAATGTAGCAATTGCTTGAACATGGAGTCACTTAATGTATTTCATTTTTCAGAGATATTAGTTTGTTCAGTTTATTAAGTAAATTTTTTACTTGATAAGTGGACAAACATTTGACCAACTCGACAGACATACCAAATTTAGATATGGTAAGGTCAATTTAGTGATAAAACTTCAACAAACCACTGCACTTTATCCAGCCAGATTGTCTTGATGGTTTTTTGAAATTCAAATATAAAATTATTGTTGTATACTTAAAGAAGGTTACAAACAGACAAAGGTGGTACTTGAGTGAAAGGAACAGCAACACACGTATGTAGATGAAAGAAAGAGAGGTTTATTGTGAAAGAGAATGCACTACTGAAAGACAGGGAATCAGTTAGCAGGCTAGTAATTCCCGAAGCAAGTCTCAGGTATATCCTGTGCACACTATATATCTATCTACCGATATAGTCAGTCCACAATGGGCGATAGGGAGAGTGGGACATTCCATTACAACAATTAATAATGAGCAATTTGGCTTTTTTCATCACATAAATTAGTATTTAAAAATCTTGCTTCTTTTGTCCTATTACATTATTATTATTTGCTTTCTCAGTTCATGATACTTGATTATTATATCTGATAGCATACACTTTTCTAGCTCCTTATTTCCCAGTCAATTTTGATCTTTAAAAATTTAAATGGAATGTCCTTCATTATCTTCTGTCTTAATTATTCTTCTTTTATTAAGAATAATTAATTACCTTCTCTCCTTAATAGTGCTTTTTTCCTCATATTCTTTAATACTACTCTGTAACCCCTTGTGTCTTAGTGGCTTTATTTAAAAAACAAAAACAAACCAAAAACATCATTATCTTCCCCAGAAACCAGCTCAAAAAATATCTCTAGAATCTTATCTACAATGTTGAGATTTCTGAGAGTCTAATGTTTGCTCAAACATCATAGATTACCAGTACTTGTACATACCCTTTTTTTATACTAATGTTCACCCAATACAAGGCCCAAGAATCTCTCAAGGTAGAAGGTTACTGTGTTGTGTTGCATGAGTGTAAGAAAGGGCAAGAAGTGAAATTCATGGGGCTATTCTGGAAAGATAACAGCTAACCCTACACTGCCACACCCTTGTCAAAGGCCTTGAATATATTCAGAGCAATAGTCTACATGATGAATTTATTATATTATTTCTGTGAGTAGTGACAGTTAAGCCATCCACAGCAGATCTAGCTAGGCGAAATCTATCGTGGTTATCACTCAGGATGCTGTTCCTGTTGAGGTGTTGAACAACCCTCTTGTTGATTATAGATTTGAAGAGTTTAGCTGATGGCACTAAGCAGGCTAATGGGTCAATATTGTGGCAGGCATGAACACTTGCTCACATTCTTAAAAACAGTTGACTCCTGCCATGGACTTGGGAAAGATCTCTCCTTCAGGCAGCGATTGAACAGTTTTGCCAGAATAGGAGATAAGTCTGGGTCGATTTTCTTAAGAACAACCTCTGGGATTTTGTCTTGATTGCTGGCTTTCTTCTGATTCCATAATACTGTAATATTGAATATAAATTGGGGGGGGGGGTCATATATGTGAAGTTCAGGGTTTTTGTAGGCTAATGTTTACCAAGACTTCATAGACTACCTGTGCTTGTACCGAGCCTAATTCCATAATACTGTAATATTGAATATAAATTGGGGGGGGGGGGAGTCATATATGTGAAGTTCAGGGTTTTTGTAGGCTAATGTTTACCAAGACTTCATAGACTACCTGTGCTTGTACCGAGCCTAATTCCATAATACTGTAATATTAAATATAAATAGTGTGTGTTGTGCACTTATACGACTTCAAATACAGTAACTCTTAACATCTGAATTAATCATTCTCCCTCAGTAAAATGTTGGGAGGGGGGCAGAGGGGGCAAGTGTATCCCTTTTTGTACATATTTATCAGGCTTATAGTAAGAATTTGAATCTCAGAAAACTCCTTAGAAAATGTTAAGATCCTAAAATAACTAAATTTAGCTTTGATACATGGTGGATTCCCAATCAATATTTTTAAAAGGTAAAAATATGTTAATGCTTACTGAAAGTCAAAAATAAAAAAGTGTAAGAAATAATTGAAGAGAGATTTGCTGGAAATTTCATGTGACTAATTTATTATTACAAACCTTTAATTAACTGATGTAAACAAAATGATTAGAAAAAAGAAAAAAAAATTGGCAAACAGGGACTTTCATGCCCACCAAAAAACAGTGTCAAAAGGAGGGTTTTTCCACTGACACCGTTTTATTTTAACTACTACTTGGCAATGTTTATTGTTTTAAAACTTGATTATTAGAATTGTAATATAATCTAAACATGATCTAAATGATGTATAATAACAGCTAAAATTTATTCATTTTTTTTGTTTGTTCTTGAGAATTTACAACATAAATATCAAATACTATTTATTTATTAGTTTACACTATTGTTTATTGGAATGGTTTGCAAGACATTGGCTAACTGCTAATCGATTTGAAAAGGGCAAATAATAAGGATTTCCTTATAGTTGGTTTACATATTTTAATAATTTAGTAAATGTTTATAAATTTATGAATAAAAAATTGTTTTCATATTTATTTATTTATAAATTGATAAATGATAAATATTGCATTGCATTAATTCAACTGTATTAGTTTTTACTTTTTAGAATGTTGTAAATGTAAAATTATTCTTTTAAATAAACAATCTAATAGTGTTTAATATTTTTGTTGTAAATTTTCAAGCATAAAAAAATGTATAAATTCACTTTCATCATATGTTGAGATTTTCTTACAATTCTAGTCATCACTTTTTAAAAACAAACCTAGCTGAGGAGTAGTTAAAATAAAAGTGGTGTCATGGGAAAAATGGTACTTTTGGCACTCCATATTTTTGGAGACAAAAAAGAAGAATGAAGAATGAAAACAATAGTCTGAATAATTATTGAAATTTTTGGCAAATATGGACTTGCTAAAAATTTCAATAATTATTCAGACTATTGTTTTCATTCTTTTTGTGGTTACCATAATGTTTTGGCAATTCCATTCTACAGCCTTCCTCATGTGTATAAAAATACTGTCTGGATGAGAGTGTACTGAAAAGTGTATGAAAAACATGCTTCTCAAAACCAATGTTCTGATATTTGGTCATTGAAATACTGATTTTAGGAAGTGGTTCTTTTTGTTTTCAGCAATTTTTTGATGTAATTCTAAGAAGAGTTGTTATCATTTCTAGAGTAAGTTTGATAACTGAAATCATTCTTTGTCACGTTTGTTGTTACCACAAATTTTATTTTATTTTTAATTTACAATTGACCAACATTTTTTGTTTTTCCCAGCCCTGAAAATAGACTCCCTTCTTTTCAAACACCTGAATGGGGCCAAGAATCAACATAAATGTTATAAGAAGAACAAAAACAACAAAATAAAATGAATAACTCTTAGAATGATAATGACTATCTCTAAATAACCAAATATATCGAGAAGGAAGCAGATTATGTTAATTATTTCATCATTGTACTTATTTTCTATCAAAGATCATCTTGCAGCAATAATTCAAATTGTTTTTTTTTTTTTAATTATACAAAAAGTTGCAAAGGTTACAATTTTAAACATTATTAAAATAATCTTTAAAAAGAAACAAAATTAGAAAGATTTTATTTATGAAAAGAATTGTGGTAAAAATGTTAAAAAACCACTTTAATAAAGACTTTTGCATAAAAGTTTAACCAGGTTCAATAATTTAAAGTGATTTGAGCTTTAAATTAAAAAAAAGAGAGAAAAAAAATTACAACAAAAATGAAAAGAACAAAAGCCAAGCAAACAATAGAAATTAAATTCATGCAAAAAGAAAATAAAAACATTTTTTAAAAATATTCTTTATAGTGGAACTGTTATTATTCTCTCTGTCAATTGGAATCCAAAAATATGGACGAGTTTTGCTATCACTGAAGATTTCATGATTAAGTAGAAATAGTAAATTTTCTTGTAACATTCATTGAAATAGTATTAAAAATAATAAATACAAATACATAATATACTAGCTCCATGTAACTATTTTATATATGATATATTTAGATTTAAGTTGTATTCTAGCATTCTAATAAATGCCAGGATGTAACCAATAAAATGGGTCAACTACAAATATCTGACAATATCCACTTCTTGTTGAGTTGGTCAAAAGTACTCAAACAAAAACAGAACCTGAACTTTGGAAAGTTTATCCACAATTTTGATTTGGATGTATATATTATTTGGAAATTGGAAAAATAGATAAAAAAACTACACAAAACTTGTTATTTTAATTTAACAAAATTTGTTTGGATGAATTTTGTCAGAAATAAACCTTAAATATTTACATTGTGTATGTCAGAGTTTGGCCAAATCTGATCCACTGTTATATTCCATTGGCCCACAGACTATATGGGCAATGCTCTTGTTATCAAATAATGATTTTTTTTATCATTTCTTTGCATTTAATATTATTATGCATAAAATAAAACAAATATCTTTTGTTTATCATTGAGGATTTACAATTCATTGATTAATCTGTAGAGTCCAATGACATGCTGAAAGACAAAAAGCCAGCAAAGTTAACTGACTTTTATAAAAGAAAAAGAAAAAAACTTCACAGGACAGATATTCTGCTTTAAAATCTTTTGCCCAACAAATTTATGTAAGAAGACATTTTCAAAGATAATAAAAAAATGTTTATTATTTACACTTGGACTGTTGTGACCTCTGACATTCATCAGGTGCTTTTCGGTCTCGGTAACCTTCAGAAAATTTTTAACTGAACCCTTAGTCTACTGGAGTAGACTGTTCTTGTTCCACCGACCATGTCTTGGGATATCTCTAGTTCTTATTTAGTACTGCTCAGTTATTGCTTCACTAAATTTAAGTCTGTACTACCTGGGCCAAGGATTGAACTCACAATTACAACATCATTTAATCCACTTGGCTATTGTGCCAGCATCCCAGAAATACAGACAGAAAGAATGTTCAAGCTGTGGATAGCTCAGTCTTTCCCAACTGTAAGTATAATGAAGTGGAATAAAAAATTACAAGGTTTGAATCTTGTATCTCATATCCTAGGAGCTTATCTTAAATGTATAACACCATAACTGATTAGGCCACAGGCTTGCAGCTAGGCAAGGTACAAATTTATAGTCTTATTGATATTCATACTTTACTGGTCAGAGGGTATTCAATCTACTTTCAATTTGTTAAGAAAATAAATAAAACTGAAAAAAAAAAAAAAAAAAAAAAAAAAAATTGATAGCACAATCATTTGAAAAAATAAATAGAATACTTAGATGTCAATGATGTTAAAAAAAATCAATCAAGAAAAAATTAATAAAAATATTCAAACATTTAATTTTTAGAAAAAGAAATGAAAAAAAGCACATTAAAGAACAGATAAATATTGAAAGAAAAAGAAGAATTTTTCATGAGAAAAATGAAATAAAACAAAGCGATATGAGATTTTATTAGCCAACAATTTCATAGTTACTTTACTCTAAAGAGTGCCTAGCTTAAAGCAATCGTTAGCAAGCTAGTCTCATATACAATTATAGTGAGTTTGGTCAAATTTGGTAAATATCAACTAAAGATTGTTGAGTAATGGTTAGCAAATTAGTCTTACAGATTGTTGTAGCATACCTACAGACGATAATGGGTATGTCCCCATTCACATAAATACAGCAGTAAATACTGTATGTTGGTCTGCAGTTGGAGATTCATTGTGGAATTCACTTGACTACTTCTATGCACTGCTGAAGAATCTTATATGTGTTGTTCTTGTCCTAAGTATTATTGTTCATTACCAACCTACATTTGACTATTCTATTCAGTAACCTTCCCTAGGTTACAACACAGATCATTGCTTGTGAGTTCAATTTTCACTGTGTCCCATAATGGTGGCCTTTCAGACTAGGCTAAGCAAGGTAAATATCTTTTTTAATTCTTTTGTTATTGGTATTCTTGGTCTCTTCAGGTTCAGTAGATTGTTATTACAAAAAAAATATCAATAAAGAAAATACATTACCAACTTTATGAAGATAGTTACCTTTGTAAGTATATTCCTAATTTCTCAAGACAAGTAATCATCTAAATTGCTTCTTCTCACCAACAGTCAACAAAAGGAAACTAATGGAAAAGTACTGAGGCTTTCACAAAGGCAATAGAACAATTCATTGTTCTATTAAAATTGAACTGATTGTATTGCTTTACGTAAACTAATTCTCTTGTATTTTATTACTTCCCAGTTATGTCATTTTGGCTGCAGTAGATCCAAATAAAGTCTAAGTGTGTGAACATAAATGGATGTGATAGTGTGAAAGATGTGGTTTCTGTTATTTGGTAGTTCTTTCTTTGTGATTCTGTAGTGCCAGTCCACAAAATTCAAAGAAGCATGATCTTCACCGAGATCAACAGGCTTCACTCGCTCAAAGCCATTTTTAACCATTAATCTTAGAAAGCAGTTGTATAGAACAACAGTTTGGATATTTCTGAACAGGTTTGGCACCATGCATGACATCCATATAAAATACCTGATCTAACAAGGTTTTTTAAGAAGATTAATCAAGTTTTCAGGTTAATGTAACAATTTGTGGTGTTCTATGGTCAATTTCCTTTTCTCCTCTACTAAATTTGCTATAACTGATCTATACACAAAGGTATTTGAAATGTTTGGTATTTACTAATTCCACACTCTGAATTTTTCTGATGGATTCAAGGGAAGTGTTATTATTGCATTCATTCCAATTCCAGGTCATAGTTTCTGTTTTAGAAAAGTTTAAGTCCTATTTCTTGGAATACTTGGTAGAGAATGCTGATTTTTTTTTTTGTTCAAGATCATTTTTATCCGAACTATGAATACCTATGTCATCAGCATATCCCCCTCCTCCTCCTCCTTATACATTGGCCATGGGAGGAGAAGCAGGTGTCTTCTATTAGTTGATTAATTTGGGATGTGGTATGAAATGCTTAAATGATCAGTGTCTATCTCTTCATATTTATGCTTCTAAATGTGCAAGGCATAGTCTAGGAAAAGATTATGAGGTACCCAATGAGGATCATACTCACAACTCAATAGTAATGGTCAATCAGTCTAACTTTACTAACCATTATTATCCTACACTTAGTAGACACTTAGGACTATTGATCCCATTCTATTCATTTTTACAACATTTTGGGTACTTACATTTGCATTTTTTTTTATTTTAAATTTATTTTATTTTTTTATTAAATACTTGAAAAATAAAACTTTTGACTAGTTTTTGGATGATAAAAGTAAACCTATTAGTAAAGAATCTGACAAATTATTTACTGAAATAAAGGAAAATACTGTCATTCTTATGATAGATAACTAGACAGATGATTGTTTTGTTTTCATTGGATTAAAATGTTCATAAGGGAAAGAAAACAAATATTAATAACATTTAAAAGCTAAACAGAAAGGCAGACATTGAAAGAAAGAAAGAAATACAATATTTTATAAGAAATCAAATAATATATACAAAAACAGAATTTTGTGGCGGGTGGGAGAGTCACAACCACACCAAACTGCAGTTTCAGCTGAAAGTAAATTTTTACAGTCAGGTTGCTAACTCAACACAAAAGATGGACTGACTTGCATGCCTAAAGAGCTCCAACTGCCCTACTTTTTACCCATAGATAGAGAGGGGAGATAAGCAAATTCATGCCTTCCCCAAAGCTATTATTGCAAAGTAAACTCAAACTGTCACAGCTCTTTGTATCTCTGTGCTGTTAACTCTACAATGTCACATATTGGTTGGTTGAGTGTTTAGCAGCATATCAACTTGTATGGGTCATTTAATGCCGAAATCTAAATATTTTGAATACAATTGTATGTTTACAACTACAGAGAAAACGTATTGTAGGTCATTTTGTAATAAAATGTATTGTTGGTAATTCTACTATAAAATGTACTGCTGGTCATTTTGCTTTAAAAATGTATTGTTGCTCATTTTACTATAAATAGGTATTGGTAATTTTGTACTATAAAATGTATTTTTATACTTTCATAGGGTTTTTTTTTTTTGGATGTTCACTATTTGCCCATAGCTGGGAACCTAAAAGGTGCTACCAGCAGGAGTCAGAGTGAACCTGGGACAACAGCAATTAAAGAGGTGATTCCACACTCCTCAAAATCTTCACTCTTCTGATCAGAGGTTTTGCTGCCAGATGTAGTTTATCGTCATATAGAGCATTTTGATGTCACATATTAATAGATAACCCTAGTAAAGAAGAACCGACTTTGAAAAGAGTTTTCTCTTTCAAGAGTCAATGATTAATGCTGTAACTGCTATTAATTTTTGACTAATCTTTCTTTACATATAATATTTATATATTTCTTGATATAGTAGTAATAATAATTAAGCTAAAAATAATGTGAAAATTATGAGAATTTAACATATTTTTCAGGTCAGTAGAACTTCCACCAAAAATGCATTCAGTAGACAACTAGATCTGTAATATTCAATAAATCAACAACAAGTCAATTGACTGATTCGATTGACCAACTTAAAGAGTTTCATGTCAGAATGCTTATCAGGGTCAGATATTTGACACAAAACACTTGAGCCAGCCAATCAGATAAGTCAATTGAACTTTTTGGGATTTATTGAATATTTCTTAATCTCTAATATTTTACTTTTTACCACAGCTCTCAGATTATTCTTCTATAATGTTAAGTAAACAGCATAGCTCAGAATAAAGAATAAACCATTAGCAAGATTTGAACCTGTATCCCATTCCTTTGGCCACAAAACCTTTCACAAACAGACACCAGTGAAATAAACTATATAGCTAAATTCTTTTCTTCTCCAACCATTACAATGCCACTCACTGTATTGAGGGCTTATTTACAGTCGTGAAAATGAAATCGGCAAATTGAATTCAAATTCTTGTCTGGTTAGCTGTGTTCACTTTTGCACAAACATTCTTGGAAAAGGTATGAATACATTTTTCTTCCCCCTGATATGGGTTAAATAACAGGGAAGACTGTGCTCTTTAGCCTTAGTTACCAGCCAGTCGAAGAGAAGGAAAACTCAATGAGAAAACCACTATCTTTCACAAGAAATCATGGCAATTTACAGATATTAAAAAAGGAAATGAAGCTGTGGAGAGCCCAGATCATTTAGATTGTGAAGAGACATGGCAATTAAAAAAGAATGGTATTAGATGTCATTGTCTATGTGTTTTCTTAGATGAAGTATTATCATTATTATTTATTTTGAACGAGTCTTTCTTTCAGATTATTCATGTTGCTTTTTTATGCTGTAGAGCTGCTGTCTGACTTCCGTTTTGCATATGGAGATTACTCTAAAAAGTTAGGTCACTTGTATCACCATGTTTCCACTGTCAGCAATCTCTGTTGCCCACAAGTATTGCCTGTTCCATGTGGAACTTTTTGGCCATCAGTGAGCTTGCAACAGACATAGTATATCTAAATCTTTATTCATCAAGCCAAGCTATGAGATATAATAGTCTTAATTTATCTGGATTTCTTAGACGAATCATTATCAATATTAGCCCACCATAAAATCTGGTATTAATTCTAAAAATTAAAATCTGGTATGAATTATATATATTTTTTTTTTAAAAAAAAAAAAAAGGAAGAAAAAAGAATTAATTATAAGTTTATAAAAAGCCAGTATTAATTATAAGTTTCTCTCTATTGCTGATTAATGCTCACTGTAAAATCTTGCATTAATTATAGGTTTCTACCTATAACCCAATAATGTCCATCAAAAATGAGATGGTTAGCATTAATGAGTTATTTCGGAAGTAGTCTTTCATCTTCTTTCTCTTGCAATTTTCAGATCATTATTCTATGATTGTTGGATAACCAATTTAGATCAGAAATAAAGAATGCTTTAACCCTTCAGCCCAAACCAGCCCTGTATATATCAGCTCTCAATGTTCAGCCTGCCATAACCCACCCATGTATACACTTTTTTTTTTTCCTTTTTCTTCTCAATTCACCTCATGTAAGGCAGTAAGGCCACTAAGACACAAGGAGGTTACTGGGTGTGAGAGAATTAGAAAACAGAAGCATTATTGAGGAGTGAGATATATGCCAATATCATTGCAAGTAATGCAAGAAGTCACACAAACAGTGAGACTTTGACCACAAATGGTGAGACTTTAAGAGCCAATATTTACAGGACGAGTTTGAGTGTGTCGAATGCTAAACGGTTAAACAAAGCTGAAACTTTTTTTGCCATTATTCTCAATTCATGAGAATAATGACAATCCATCAACTAAGAAAATTCATAGACAATGTTGTAGCTGTCAAAAATATTTAATAAAAAATGTGAGAACGGTGTTTATGGGGGGAAAAAAGAAGATAGTGTTTGTTTTTTAAGAGAAAAGGAATTAAAAAAAAAAGAAGAAAAGGAATTAAAAAAAAAAAAAAGAAAAAAAAAAAGAACATGCCAGTATTTTTCTTTTCCTAAAAATAAAACATCAATGATGAGTGAAATAATTGTCGACATTTATTACAATATTAATTTTTACAATATCAACCGGTGACAAGACTCACATTCAAGCTAGCATGCACTAAACTAAAGGCCTAAAGACATCAGTATAACAAGAAACTGCCAGTTCTAGATCCACTGCATCTATCTTTTATCCCTGTCATAATATTGCTGCATCTCTCTACTACTCTCTAAGATTTGGAATTCATTTTTTTTTAAAACATGAGACTTTGATTTAAATATATCTCACATCAGCAAAACAACTTTTTAATTAACTTTAACGGTATAAGTTTTTTTTCTTCTAAAGTTTAGAGAAGACATTTTTTAAAAACCAAAAATTAATTTTCAAAAACAAGAACACAAACTACTCTAGTTTCAGAATTACCTGGTGTTTACAAAATAATAATAATAATAATAAACAAGCTTTCCCAAAGACTGTTTATGGCTTCAAAATGGAGTTTTTAAAATCCGAGACAAAGAATAGTTGATGTCTATAAAGTAATTGTATTTTTTTTTCAAGTTCTATCTGAAAATCTATCTTTGTTAAAATAAAAGTCACTTTCACACCTCTGTAATGTAGCTTCCCTGCACCATTTCTATAAATAATTTCATGGTAATTGTTCTAATGAACTCTTCTCTATGGTAACTAGACATTATGAATTAAATGCAGTACTAGATTGGCAGCAAGGTCTCATCAATTTACAGTTGAATTGGCTAAATGTAAACGTAAATTCTATGCTAACAGTTTCTCTTCTTGCCTGTGAAACTCTTCTGGCTTCTTGCTTTCCAGTTAACTTTGATCTTCAAAGATTTAAATACAATGTCAATCATTATCTTCTGTCTTCTTAATTCCTGTTCTTTTATTGTTTTTGCTCCTTAATAATGTTTTCTTTTTCTTATATTCTTTCGTTCAGTAATTCCCATATCTTAGTGGCTTTATTGCCTTGCTTGGGGTGAAATAATTATTAAAAAAATAAAAACAAACTGATTAAAGACAGCAGATCAGGCATTTAATTGAAATATCTGATTTAATGCTATGAATAAAATTGGAATAATAATAATAAAGGTATAGTTTGCTCTCTACACATTCTTTGTATTTTATCAAGAATTTTTAAATATACAGCAGAAGCTATAAATAGACTAAAAATCTAAATATATAGCAGAAGCTATAAATAGACTAAAATTCATTTTATTAACCAGAAGTGATCGATTGGTTTGTTTTTATGACTTATCAAACTTTTGTGGCTTATTTAAAGCCTAAACATTTTTCAGATTGTAAGATAATGCTTACAGTAACCGGTGTTCCCAAGTGGTCAAACATTTAAGTATTGACTGGGGCTAAATGATGCTTAACTTCAGTGATCAAACAATAATTAGTGTTTTCAGTGTGATTTGTCCACAGGAGAATAAGCGGGAAGGCTTTATGGTAATTAGCATTTACAAATGATTTATTTTAGATTTTAAGAATTTTTTTTTTTTTTTTTTTGCAAGTGAATATGGCATGGACATTTTTTGGAGAATAACAATGATTTTTCCAGATAAGAGTCGTAATATTTTACCCATAGTTGGGAATGAAAAATGGATTCATACTTTTACTAAGGGTGTTTGCATGTAAGTGTATGTAAAGAACCTGACTGGAATTTGAACTTGGTTCTTCAATTTCTCATTCCTAGCCATTATCCATTACATCTCCCCACAAATCCTTATTAACCAGAAAGATTAATTAAGAATCTTGGTTACTCCATTATCTTGAGGGCAATAAAATTGTGAGTCCCACTTTCAAAGCAACATAGAGTTGGGTAGATAATATGAAAGAATAATTAATATATAAACAAAGAGTTTAATTACAATGTAGATATCATGACAAAACTTCCACTTTCATCCTATGGAGGGTCGAGATCAATCTTAAGTCTATGCGTGAACAAATAATGGATATGAGTGGCTTATATATAACAACAACATACTGAATTTTTAAATCAATTTTTAATATTTATAGATCTACCATTTCTCCATGCTTTGAATTTTGCTGCCATATTTAGTCTGGTGCTTCTGCTATATATTTAGAAATTCTTGATACGACACAAAGAAGAATTTGAAATATTATTGATCTTGACCTGGCATCTCAGCTTCAGTCACTTTCCTATCACCGTAACATAATTTTCATGCACATTTTCTATAAATATTTTTATGGCAATTGTTCTGATAAACTTTCCTCTATAGCACCTAGACTTTATGAATTTAACTGTAGTACTAGATTGGCAGCAAAGTCTCATCATATTACAGTTAAAATGGCTAGATATAACCATAATTTCTATGCTAACAGTTTCTTTACTCACACTTTTCACTTGTGGAACTCTTTTCCAGCTTCTTGCTTCCCAGTCAACTTTGATCTTCCAAAATTTAAATGCACTGTCAATCGTTATCTTGTTTCCTTAATTCCTGTTCTTTTATTGTTCTTTCTCCTTAATAGCATTTTTCTCATATTCTCTTACACTTAGTAACCTCTTACATCTTAGTGGTTTTGTTTCCTTGCTTAGAGTGAAATAAGAAAACAAAAAAAGAATTTCCATATTCCAAAACATTTTTTTTATGAACATTAAGTTTTTTGATGTCATCAAAATAAATTTGAATTAACTCCAAAGACTTATGCTGATAATTAAAAGAAAACAATTAAACCAATGTCAGGCAGTTATTTTTTTTTTATATCTGAGACATTCAGTTTATTTTAAAAAGGTTTACATAAGGTCATTTGATGCAAAATGTTTTAAGTTTGCAAAAACATCTGTATTCTTGTTGATTTTATTATGAAATTCCAACCAACAAGATTTTTTTTACCTCTTCAGGTATATAAAGAGGTGTATGACAGTAACCAAATATCTTATCCAATGCTATATAGTGGCTTGCATTTAATCAAGCAAAATTAATAAATAAATAGCTACTAGAGCCTTCCATAGATAAAAAAAAGACATCATCAGTGTTTCATGTGAATACTGTTGCTTTGTTCAGTACATATAGCTGGTATTTTTTCAGACTTCACTACTGGATTGTTTCTGACTGTATGAACCTTTGTTACTCAAATACCTAGACCTATCAATAACAAAGAAATAAAGACCTGACTACATGAATTCTACATGTGGGGATGGTTGAAGAACACACTGACTGAAAAGCTATGCTAAAAACAAAAATGAGCACATAAATTTGAATAATGAAAATGACATGTCTCAGAACTTTGGACACTACTCATCCCCAATTTGTAGCGGTTTCTAATATTTCTTTATTTTTTAAAAGAAAGTTGTAAAACACAGCAGTATATTCAAAAGGAACTTTTTTCTTTTCATTTTTTTTTTTTAAGAACAGAAATATCTAAAGAGAATCTAAATTTAAATTATTTACATCCTTAATTTATTGTTTTGTTACAAACTGACAAGACCGTATCACTTTTTCTTATATTTAAACACAGTTCAAAATATCTTTGAATGAAAATGACATGTTTTTTTTTAAGGAACTGCATTAAATGTTTCAATAATAAAAAAAATAAAAATAAAAACTACAAGTCTGATTAATTCCTGGAATAATTATTACTGATTTATTGATTTGTTTTTTATGACTTATCAACCCTTTTCAGGTTATTAAAAGCCAAAACATATTTTGTAATTATTAGAATTTTTTTGTGATAACAAGTTTTACTAATTAACCTATAATGGGGGGGAAGAGGTAGGTTTATAGCTTTCCCAAAATTATTTGCATGTAAGTGAATATAACAAACCTAACAGGAATTAGAACTCAGCTTTCTGATTAACAATTCTGAGCCATTATCCATTACATCACCAGCACATCCAAACTTACAGCACCTGGTATTAGCAAGTGGTCACCTATTTAGGTACTGACCAGGCTTGACATTGCCTAACTTTGGTAATCGTAAGGGAACTGGTGTTTCAATGTGATATAACTGTAAGCTCAGAATAATGACAAGGTTTCATATTAAAACTTCAGTCAACACTAAAAAAGGCTGGCAAGTTAATGCCAAGAAAGATGAAAATATTTGTCCAAATAACTTGTGCAATAATGATAAGACAGTTGTGCTTTTCTTTTTTACTCATGGGGCATATATTGTAAGGCCTGCAGCAGTTGCCTGAAACTGAGGATAGTATCAGACATTACATACATACATATATATATATATTGCCTTTTCTCCTCCACCTCCCCCTTCTTCTCTTTCCTTCTTTGCATCCCCACCCTTCTATCACACCCAATGCCATGTGTTTGTTTATTTATTTTTAAAATAATATGGCATTCATTGTTTTTTTTAAAAAATAAAGTGTTGAGAGATCAATTGATAAAAATCGCCTGAGGATATCGTAACGTTGAAACCAACTGATCTCCTAATTTTTTAAGTTAAAAGCTCTACATGCTATTTTTTACTTTTATTTTTTTCACATGTGTATTGAGCACTTTTTAATACTACTCTTTCCTGGTTCAATTCAACCCTGATCGTTAACCTTTTATGTATTATATATACATATATAACTAAACCAGCCTGATTATCCAGAGAGTGAAACTATACTAGGGGCTGAATTATTTATACCTTTTAGAAATGAATGTTCTTAGAATTGCTCTACAGTTTGTGCATTGAGCACATTTTTTTTTTAAATCAGCAAGAAATGGTCAATTTCAGGAGATTTTACCCTGTGAATGACTTAAATGAATCAAAATTATGTGTGTACGTGTGTGTGCGTAAAAATTCAGATATGAATAAAATATATTTGTAAAGACAATATAAATAAAAGACAAAAATAATGTTCATTACAACCATGTCTCATCTGGTGAATGTGGAGATTTCATTTTGTAACTTGTTTTTATACATAGAAGTAATGTGGGGAAAAAATATGGTAAAGTTTTCAAATTTTGAATTTGAGAATGCTCTAAAATATTATTAAAGCTTGGTGTGTAGGGTAAACTATGGAGGGTGCTAAGTGATGTAATTTATTTTAGAGTGTTCTCAAATTCAAAGTTTAAAACAATGTTTTTCCTCCATGTTACTTCTGTGTATAAAGACAAGTTACAAAATAAAATACCCACATTTACTTTGATAAAAGATTTCTTTTTGTCTTATATATATATATATATATATTAGTTTTTACTTCCTATAGATACAGAATTATGATAAAGCTTTATTTCTAAATTAGGTACAATAAGAGATTAATAACAATAACTAATACTAAAATAGAACAATTATAACATAATGTAATAAAAGTATTGTGAGAAATAGATTTGTTCTTACCACAGATCTTATCAGGCAGAATAAGAGATTAACAATAATAAAATTTTTCAGCACCTCTTAGCTCTATAGAATTACAAGGACAAACTCCCCAATATCAAGTTTTTGATAAAACGTGTATAAAGTTATGTTTCATCATAAAATGCATAATATTAGAAAAGAGTAATCTTGTTAATATATTTTAGATAAAATGTTAATGTCACAAGACATTAATGCAGACATTTGATAAAATGTTAATGCCACAAGACATTAATGCAGACATTTGATAAAATGTTAATGTCACAAGACATTAATGCAGACATTTGATAAAATGTTAATGTCACAAGACATTAATGCAGACATTTGATAAAATATTAATGTCACAAGACATTAATGCAGACATTTGATAAAATGTTAATGTCACAAGACATTAATGCAGACATTTTTATAACATAAGATATCAGAGGAAACAAAGATTTTGATAAAATAGAAAAGGAAGTGTGGAGATGGATTGATTGATTGATTTGTATTTTACATCTTATCAACCCTTTGTTGATTATTTGAAGCTGAATCATATTTTGGATTGTAAAAATAATTTTTTTTGCAAGTGAATATTACAAATGTTTGGGAATAACAGTGATTTTTCCAAATACAAATCCTACTATTTAAGCCATAGCTGAGGAGAAGATGGATTCATGCCAAGGGCATTTAAGTGAATGTAACAAACCTGACAGGAATTAGAACTTGTCTCTCCAATTTATCATTCTAAGCCACTATCCATTACACCACCCACACATCTACCAAGTGTTTGGGGAGTTCACCATTGTAGTTTCATATGAAATTTAAAAACAGTTTGCTACTGTAAGCGCTACCAATGAAATGTTTTGTGTGCTGAATACCAGAAGATTTTTGGGGTCACCAGGAGAGAATTCTTCTCCGTTTTGGGACTTGTCTCTTGGCATGCCACCAAGCACTATCTCCCTTCAATGATGTGAGGCCCAACCACCTGGTTTGATTGGTTTATTGTCTGTCAACTACTTTTGTATTCTTTTGGGGATCATTTTCTAGCCACCTTTCATCAATTCTTCTGAGCCAGATCCAACAGCTCACCTTCTCAGTTGCTGCTTGGATGTCCTTTAGGGTTGCATTTACTTTTCTCTGCTCAAGTCCCATGAATACTATCCCTACAAGCGTGTACCTATGTATCCTCTGAAGCCAACCCAACAGGGAAGTATTATTTAGCCTGACACCCTGCGTCTTCACATTCCTCCACCAGTTCTTTGTTTTTATGATATGAAACAAAAACTGAAAAAATTACAAATATTTACAAATAGTTTTAATGATCTGGATATATTTTCTTTATAAAATAGTTTTAACATTAAATCACACAGGCCTTAATAATTTTAGAGGCTCTATATATAATTATCTCAAAATTTTAGAGGTAAAGAACCAATATAAGTTTTTTTTAGACTGATTTTAAAAGGTAAGTTCATTTTAAAGTATATTTTTGTTTTATTTTAAATAAAAAACCAGCCTAAGTCAGGTAGTTCTACTAGTCTATGCATGTGCATATAACATTATAATAATTATAAAAATATATAATAATAACATAATATTTATGTAAACATTGTAAGAAACGCATGTCATTTTTAAGATGAACTATTTTTATTTGATACTGATCTGTTAATTCTGTAGACAGTAAACCAGGATTCTAATTCACTGTTGTAATAATAGCAACAATTAAAAGAATAAAAAGTTAAGATGAAGATATCCTGTGATGAGAGGGTGCAGTGTTAGATTCAATGCTAATAGGGAGGGAAAAACCAAACCGGGAATAAGGCATTAAAAAGTGCATGTGGAAATGTATTTGATAGAAATAGAAAGAATAATAATAATAATGATGATGATTATGGTAAAGATAAGTAAATATACAAGCACCAAGTACAGTTATACATGTACTCACTTGTGAGTTGTTGGACTGAAAAAATGAAAACAACGTTTCAGTGTGGTGTCAGTGAAAGTAGCAACAAATGAGTGTATGAAAGAAAGTTATCTTCCCCTGTTTTGAATAGAAACACTTAGCTATTTTTGGAAAGGCAAGAATTAAAAAAATATATATAACAAAATATAAACAAAGTAAAAAAAGGTCATAACTTAGAAAGAGAGAAAGGTCTAAAAAAAGTTGAGGTCATATTCATATTCAAAAAAGTATAAAATTTATGCTAAAAACAAAGAAAAAGGTCATTGCTTAGGGATATTTTTTTTTATCTTTTACTGATCAACTGATAATCATTTATTAAATACATACATATTTTACAGTTTCATTATCTTTTATATTATTTTTGGTGTTTTTAAGCATTTCTTAAAACTGTTTTCCTTAAGCATTTCTTAAAATTGTTTTTCTTTGTCAGATTCTAGTTGAGATGATAACCCAAAAGAACACTGCGATCAGAATAACATGCATATTCAATATCTCACTGCTAACCCCATGGCATATTTTGTATTCACACATGCACAGTAAAATCCCCTCTGACTGGTTGGCAAGTTATTGGGTTAGAACAAAATTTAGTAAAGTTTTTTTAAAGTAAATTTCAAAGACAATATTTAAATATTTGCCTATAGATTTATTCAATCATTTATATTCTATTTTGTTTTATTACCTTTTGACAAACTTTGAGGTAACTTTGATTTCATCCTTCCTGATCATAGCATTGTTCTGAGTGATGAACTGGTCTAAGTGGTTAAAATTGTATGTTCAAACTTCACCTATCGGAAAACACTATGAAGTTTTGTTCCAACCCAATACATTGAGACTGTGCAACCAGTTCTCAAGACATTGAAAATAGCTGGATTCTTTCTGGATGGACCTCATATATCTGGTTAAGATTTTGGTAGTTTCCAATGATGTGCGAAACCAATCAACCAAGAATTATTTGTTTTGCTAAATTTTATTCCGACATCATTTTTATTTGTTTTGATTTTGTGACTTCAGTCATCCATAATTGCTTTTGGTCATTTTAGCCTCTTTTTCTTTTTGTTGGCTTCATTGAGTTTAAGTAACAACTTGTTCAGACAATCTCTATGAATAAGAATAGTCACAGCATTCCGATATGTTTGACAATCATAAATTTTCAGAAAGACGTATTTTTCTTCTTTTTTTTTTTTAGACAGGCCAGAGTGCAACAGGATGACACTCACCTAATTGGTTTATTTACTAGTTTATATATGGTATTATTTTTAACAACATATTTTGTTAAGGCTTTACTCTTAATAAATTTTCTCATAGGTCATTAAATACACAAATCTATCAACAGTGAAAAGGAGATAACTATTAAAGCAAAAATGTTACAGACATTATAGATGAAAAAAAAAAAAAAAAAACTACATGGGATATTATATAATAAGATTTTTATTGGAGGGCTGAGGACCATAACTTGATTAAAAAAAAAAATCAGCAAAAACTATATATATATATATATATATATATATATATATATATATATATAGTACAGGTAATAGATTGGTTGGTATATAATCCAGGTGGATCCTAGTAATATCAGATATTAAAACTGATCCACAGAGAGTTCAATGTATTTATTATAACAGAAGATATATTTTAGTTTTATGTAGATGGCACATAGCAGTGCTAGTTTGAAATAGACTATACCCACATAAGGTAATTTGGGATTTTCTGCTATATAAAATATATAGTGCAACACACTCAGCAATCATAGGCAAGGGTGCCAAATGTGAAAAGAGTTAGCAGGTTAGTCTTGCAGGTTTAATTCTAAAGGGTGGCTCAATATTATGGCAAGTGAGAGACTAAGCTTAGTCAATATTTAAAGAAACGCACACACTACGAGCCATGTTACAGTTTATATTAAATATGAAAAGGATTCAAATTGTCAGTAAATTTTCAAGCCTTATTTACATTCTGACTATTGTTATCATCTTTGATGATCATCACAATGTTTCAGCTGTTGTGTCCTTTGCCAGGTATTTTTGAACTGGGTAACCTTCTGATGTTGTGAAAATAGCACAAAGATGGGGACATTAATCTGAATGTAAATAATAATTCCTCATCACAGAAATTCAGACAGAATTTCTTTTAAGCAAATGGGATTGTTTTTACAATATCAAAATTACTTAGAATTTTACTTAAATTGGTAAAAAGTGAAGAAAAAAAAAACTGAAGACAAAACAAGAATGACTTTATGGCATTAATTATTCAGATCAGCAGCAGGTGTTGTCACACTTTTCAGCCAAGTTCACTGACTGAAAAAATATAAGTAATATAGCATAGATGAGAATGCTAATCTAATTAAGTTGTGGAATAACAATAAAACCTTCTTTCAGAATCAAAGACAAGAAATTATTTCTTCTTTTGTTGGAATTTGTTAAGAATCTTTAAACTTTTTTCAAATTTGGCTCATAGAAAAACTAGTGATAAATCTAATTGTTGAATAAATATTTTAGGTTTTAAGTTGAAATAAAACAAATTGAAATGGTTAGAAGTAACCATAAGTTCTATGCCAACAGTTTCTTCTCTTGCACTTCTCACTTGTGGAACTATTCTGGCTTCTTGCATTCCAGTCAACTTTTCAAAAATTTAATGCAATGTCAATCGTTATCTTCTGTCTTCTTAATCCCTGTTCTTTTATTGTTCTCTCTCATTAGTACTATTTTCTTTTTCTCATATTCTCTCACATTCAGTAACCTCTTGCATCTTAGTGGCTTTATTGCCCAACTTGGGGTGAAATGAATAAAAGAAATATATACAAGTCCTAGAAAATACAAGCATTTTTTTTTTGTGAAGGAAAAATATGATAAGCCTTTACAATGTAAATTCAAAGTTTAAGGATTTGAATGGGGGGGGGGGAAGATTTGCAAATATTTTCAAAATTTCAATAATCAGATATAAAAGAATCTGACTTACCTTCATCAAAATTCCCAGCAGATAGCTGGTTAAACCAATGAAATGAACCAACACTATATCACTTGTACCAATTTCCTATTGAATAAGATAGAAACAGATATAATTTCAATAGCAACAACAAATGAAAAATGTAAATTCATGGACAATGCCAGAAATTTTGTATCCAAGTCAAAAGACAAAATACAACGTGGGGAGGGTGTCACATGATATATGAGAGCACAATATTTTGGTAATTTTGCTTACTTGCATCAAGAAGTTAACTGCTCTAGACGCTGAACCCATTCATAAATGGGCTTACAGCTATATCATGTTGAAACACTGGTTCCTGTATGATCGCTGAAGTTAAGCAACGTCAAGCCTGATCAGTATCTAGTTGGGTGACCGCTTGGGAATACCAGGGGCTGTAAGATTAGATGTGCGGGTGGTATGATGGATAATGGCTTGGAATTGTTAACCAGGCAGCCAAGTTCCAATTCCAGCTGGTTTTGTTATATTCACTTATGTACCTTGGGGAAGGTATGAATTCACTTCTCCCACCCAGTTATCGGTTAATTAGTAAAACTTGTACCCATAAATCATTATTATCACCCCGACCCAAATTCTTATAAATTTAAAAATATTTTCTGCAAATGGCTGATAAGCTGTAGAAAGTGAATAAATCATAAAACCATTCATAATTGGCTAATCTGAGTTTTCAAACTTGCTTTGTTTGGTGAGAGATTTGCAATGTTAATTTAATTCTCATGAATTGTCATCCTTTGTAAACGAGCAGTTAATACTTTCTTTTGTGGCAGAAACTTTTATTTTTGTTTTCTCTTAAACAGTCCAAAATATCCATGTACAGAGATTTACAATGGCTTCTAAAATCAATTTCAGAGAAAGACAATGTTTTATACAAACTAAAAATTGTTTTGTAACTTCAAATAATCCCCCTTCCAATCCCGCCAAATATATATTTGTAAAGAGGAATTTAAATCAATAAGTAAAAAAAGTATGTCGTAAAGAAAGCAACCAGTGATTTTTTTTCAATTTTGTCATTAATTAATTAATTTATTTTTTTTACAGTTGATTAACCTTTTGCAGATTATTTAAAACCAGAAATATTTTTTTTAGATTGTAAGAAGGTTTGGAAGATAACAATGATTTACTGATACAAGTCTTACTAATTAACCTGTAGCTGGGGGTAGAAGAGGTGGATTCATACCTTTTCCAAGAATATTTATGTATTAGTGAATATAACAAACCTGACTGGAATTGGAACTTGGGTCAATGATTTCCAATTCCAAGGCATTATTCATTACACTACACTTATATTGAAGCCTACACAACCTGGTATTCCTAAGTGTTCACCCATCTAACCACTGACCAGTTACTTAACAATCAGTACAAGAACAAGAGAGCAAAGGTTGGATATGAAATTGTCTTACAATGTCAAATTACTCAAGTAATTAAAAAAAATAATGCAAAATATATATATATACATATACTTACTTTTCGACACAACCTATCCTTGGGAGATTTACCAACCTACAAACGAAAAAAATGAAAGTACATAGTGAGTGTTGTTTTATAAAATAAGGTTGGATCAATATGTTCATAACATAACACAATGTTTAACTGAATTCTGATTTGATTTTCATTATATAATGTCCAATCTCTATGATTAATGGAGAAGTGTTGGGTTGACAACAAAGGATATGATGTTGAAAAATGATAAAATATCCGATGTCTAAAATGAATGCTTTTTGCATTATTTACCCATATAAAAAGTGTAGACATAGAATTCAACACTGTATGGTGACTTTCAGTTTCACACCATAAGCAATCATCAGACGATGTCAGAAGACACATCCAGATAGCCTTATATTTTAAAAATATTTTCAATTAAATCCTTATTTGAAAGTAATTTTTCAAAATTTTGTCCTTTAGGACTTCATCAGATAAAGTTTGTTTACGTTGATGCCACACTTTTTGCACTTTATATAATCTTCTAAAATACTTTCCTGTGAACAATGACCGATCACAACTAAAAGTTTCATATAGCAACTATTATGGCAGAGACATTGTATTAAAATTAATATTCTGTATTTATCTAGTATAATTTAACTGTAATTTAACTGTATATAAAAATGTTGTGCAAGATTTTTTTTTATTAGGCCTATGTGAATAAATTAAACTTTTCTGATCAGACAGAATCTTTCTTTTTAATAATTTCACCCCAAGCAAAGCAGTAAAGTCACTAAGACACAAGGGATTACTGAGTGTAAAAGGATATGAAAAAATAGAAACATTATTTAGAAGCAAAAAAAAGAGAAATCAAGAAGACAGAAGATAATGATCGACATTGCATTTAAATTTTTGAAGATCAAAGTTGACTGGAAAGCATGGAGCCAGAAGAGAGTTATACAAATGAGAAATGCGAGAGAGGTAATTGTTAATATATAACTCACAGTTGCATCTAGTCAATTCAACTATAAATTGATCAGAACTTGTTGCCAATCTAGTACTGCACTTAAATTCATAATTCTAGGCACCATAGCGGAAAGTTCATCCAAACAATTACCATGAAAGTATTTATAGAAAAGGCAAAGGAAAGCTACATAATGGTAGTGGAAAATTGACTGTCGGTTAGGAATAATATTGCAGATTCTTTGGATTTTATCAAGAATGTCTAAATAAAAAGCAGGCGCACTGGACCATACATGGCAGCAATAGAATGGTAAACTTCTAAATATTTAAGACAGATACTGGAGAGAAAAAATTGAATTTATTCTTTAAATCATACACTGATGAACCAAAACATGATGACCAACAACATACGCCAAGAATGACAGCTACTTTCTCATAACTACTGTGCTTGTCAGGATCAGAGTTATATAGAGTAAACATTCCTGTTTTTTAAACAGTGTAAATTTATGTTTAGCAGATTGCATTTGAGCTTTGATAAATAAATTGTGCCTTCTGGTGGTGTTCAAGTTTGTGATCCTCTTTCAGAGGAAACCACCATTAAGTCCAACATTTGCTTTCCTGTTTGTTGGAAATCCTCTTCTGGAGTTCTAGTCTTTAAGAACTCAAGGCTACTGTGGCACAAATTGCAGGTAGCTTTAATAAAAGTGAATGAAGGATGTATTCCAACGTGTGTTGTTATTCCAGAAAAGTAATGGCACCAGGATGAATTATGGAAAGTTGGAGGACACTGAGTTTTCTCATCTCCTGTGGAAGGATACTTTTGCCATGTAGCACTGACCTCAACATCCTTGAATATGATACACCACCTCATGACAACAGTCTAATATGATAACAGTAATGTATTTCAGTAGGACAATGTACCTTGTCATACTGTATATGTTGTATGAGAATAATTTCAGGAAGATGGAGAAAACTTCACTGTTGCCTTGACTAGCAAATTCACCAGATTGCAATCCCATTGAGAATTTAAAAGATGCATTAGACTAATAAGTTTGCATGCCAGAATCTGCCCCATATAATTTGCAGCAGTTAAAGGACCTGCTACTAATATTCTGACACCAGATCCCATCTTTAGAGCCAATGGGTAAGAGCTGTGTTAGTTTCCATCCTGCAACACCTTTCCTATACTGCTAGACAATTTTTATTGTCAGAATCCATCTTGCAAATTTATAAATCGACCATTTGTTCGCACATTGAATACTTCTGCCATTCTGGTCCAGTGCTCCTAATATATATATATATATATATATATATATATATATATATATATATATATATATATATATTAAGATTCTTGACAAAATTCAAAGAAGAGTTTGTAATGTAATCGATCCTGACCTGGCATCTTGGCTTCAGTCACTTTCTCACTGACATGACATGGCTACCCTCTGTCTTTTCTACAAATATTTTCATGGAGATTGTTCTGATGATCTTTCTTCCTTGGTGCCTTGTCTGCATGAATTTAAGTGTGCTACTAGATTGGCAACTAGGTCTCCCTGTTTTACTGTTGAACTAGGTAGATGTAATTGGATGTTTTGACTTAGAAATAGTAAAAAAATGAAAAGAAAATAGGTACAGGAAAAGGATGGTCATAATGTTTTGGCTCATCAGTGTGCATATATATATAGATATATTTCTTTACCTTCTCCATGAGATAAGCAGCAGCTGACAAGCGTTTCACAATAAACATCTGCCACAGCATACTTCCAAGACCTAAAAAATAATGTCAACATTTACATGATTAATTGATTTGTTATTTTACTGGCACATCAACCACTATGGGTTATTAACCAACATTTACATTATGCATATAATAGCCCTCTTCTGTCAGTAACACTTGCATTAATTCATGACCACTGACACCCATTTTCTGATTTTCAATGAATTTTTATATTAAAATCAGGAGCAATGTATATTATACACAAAAATGTCCCATTTTGTCAGTAACATTTACACTAGTTCCTGATCACTGACAATTCATTTCTTCTTGATTTTCAGCATAAAACATACAGATTGAGTGTTAAAACTAAAATAAATTTTAAGTAAAAAATCCAGTGTTTGATCATCAAATTTATTTCCCCAACCACCAGAAATATTTACTTTGTCAAAATTGACCAAAACTAAAACTTTATCAGAATGATTAAAACTAAGCAGAAGTAGAACTAAAGTCTGCCAACACGGAGATGAAACTGAAATTGTTACATATACAAAGTTTAAATGTAATTGGTACTAAAATAGAGCCATAATTTTTGTTAACCCCCACCTCCTCATGTGCCACCAGATGTGCATGTAGGTAAATGTGATTGGTGTGTCAAGTTCAAATTCTAGCCAAGGCCATTGCATTCACTTTTGCACACTCTTGGAAAGGTATGAATCATCTCTTCTCTCCCAAGCTAGGCATATTAATAACAGGGCAATTGGGGCTCTTTAGCTTTGGTTGTCAACCAGTCTAGGAGAAGGAGAACTCTGAATTCAAAACTGCCTGGGCATAGGGCTAACAACATCACCTTGTAAAACCTGCCTGCTACAGAAACCACAGCAGCAACAGCTAGCATAGCGAGGCTCTGACCCTATACCTCACAGGGGCATCTACAAGGTGAACATACATACATTGGTGTGTCACTAAATCATTAGAGCAAATCAAAGTTTTTATGTATTTGCGTACTAAATAGACTTCACTAATTACATAATCTGTTAAGCAATAAAAGCAGTAATTACAAGAATATTCTTGTGTTGTGCTTTAATTTTTAAAATAAAATTATGTGATTTCAATCAATTTAACCATTATTTGGAAAAAAAGAATTGCTCATATTTGTCCAAAGATGAATGCTGCAGAACAATGGTTAGCAAGATGGTCAAGTAAGCTACTAATAATGAGATTGATCCTCATAATGTACCAGATGAAAATAACCTTAGTAAGTATTTATATAGGTGTTAACTGTGGGTAAGTGGTTAGTCTTGTATACTATGACGAGTGAGTTTACTCCTCACTGGTGCACCATTTTATGAGATTAAACTAAGTGAGTGATAGTCATGCAGGCTAATCCTTTTGAATATGATCCAATTTTTATGGTCTTATAGCAAACTGAACTAACCACAAACCTTACAGTGATGGTTAAGACAATCATGCAGGTAATTATTCTTGAAGATGATCCTCACTTGGTGCCCCATTTTTATGGTCTTGTATCAGACTAAACTAAGTACAAACCCTTCAAGTGATATTCAAGAGTAATAGCCTGTATGACTATCTCAAGCATCACTATGGGTTTATACTTAGTTTAGTCTGATACAAGACCATAAAAATGGGGCACCAAGTAAGGATCATCTTCAAGAGTAATAGCCTGTATGACTATGGTCCTCACTGAGTGCCCCATTTTTATGGTTTTGTATTGGACTAAGCTAAGCAGAAGCCTTTTGAGTGATAAGATAATCATGCTTAACAAATACCTACAAGAAATTATCTATGATGCAATGGACATAAATGGAATAACATTGGCAGCAGATACTCATTTGAATTTACTGAAATTTGATTTATGAAACAAACTATTAGCCAAAAAGATTAGTAAGCAAACTAAAAAAAGACTAAATTCATTAAAATAACCTATAATGTATGTAGCTGGAAATATGTTATATAATGAGCAAAACAGGTAAATTCAATATCAGATCGACAAAAGAATTAACAGTTCAAAAGATAGATCAGGATAAATAGACTTTCTCTCAAAACAGGAAATTTCAATATCAAATTGACAAAAGAATTAACAGACTCATATTATGAAAGATATATCAGGAACTATCAAGGATCTTTTACATGATAAATAGACTGTCTGTCTCTCTCACATTCTAAACAGAATGACAAATTGAAATTTTTCACCCGTATATTTACAACTTTAGTTAAATGTTTTCAAAAGGATTATGGAGTATCAATAGATTTTGAATATGTTATGAGCTAAATAGATAAAATTTATAGGAAGTTAAAATGTCAAAAGGAATTTCTTTTTTAACACAGATACAAGAAATTTAACAGCTTTACAATAGCAAAGAAAATAGTTAAGTCATTGTTAAATAAAGTCTTTTCACAAAATCAAAATATAAACAAAAATATGTTAGAGACTAACCTTGACGTAGCACCGCATTCTGTATAGCATTGAGGTAATCTAAAGAACTCTGCAAATACTGGTATTGCTAAAAGAACAAAACCATCATGTGGTTAATATAAAATACTTTATTGATAGATATACACATATATTCAAGTATTAAAAATGAATAATATAGCTCACATTGAAAAAGGTTAATTGTACAATAACTTATAAATTCATTGTAGTGAGTCCCAATAAAAATAAAATATAAAGAAAAATAAAAAAATTAAAATAAGGCATTGCGCTTTCCTTTAAAATCCTTTTCTCTTTCTTTCTTTCTATATTTCTCATAACTAACAAGAAGGCCACCCTCAAATAAAAAGAAAAAGAAAAGACTAAACCTAGCTGAAAAATGCTGGAAGTTTGCAGGATCAGAGCCTACTTATTTGTGACTGAAAAATACCAAAAATCAGGGAGGCTCCATATATAACTTCTGTTATAATAAGGAAAAAAAAAAAAAAAAAAAAAAAAAATGAAAAAAAGAAGAAAAAAATGCTGGAAAATAAAATATTTTTGGCCAATCAAAAAAATTGACACAAAGAGACTTTTGAAAGAAAAGAGCCAAAACCAATGTTCATACCAGAATCTTGAAGACTGACACTTCTGAGCTAGAAGCAGAAAAGATGGTGAGAGTGACGAACAGAGATGCTATCATGGCAAGACCAGCCATGTGTAATGCGTGAAGAAGTAGTTAAGAGGTCATCTACTAATGATATTCCTGCTCTGCTTAGAGCCGAGAAAAACAGTAGATTGACACTGACCTATTTCTAATATTACTACCATCCCTGTCATTATCTGACTTTAAACTACCACTAATTGACATTTCTCCAGAATGCTGCCAATATCTGCCTTATTAACAAATTTTTTGCTAAACTGAATACCAAAGGACTCAAACATCACTCTAAAAAAATAAAAAATAATTTATTTTATACCCTTGAATCAGTTCGTTTAATTTCAAAGTTTCCAGTAAAGAAAATTCTACTTACCCTATAACATCAACAAATCTGATTAAATCTCACTTTTTATCTATTTGAATCTAACATCTACAAATTTTTAGAAGTATTTTCTATCTTATTTCTGTTGCTTTTCAATCACACATTGTCAATCCAAGATAATTAGTATGCAATTTAAATTAGCAGTTTAATTGATAATGATTCCCCAAAGAAATTGAAATACAATTATAAGAGGAATCTGTTGGTTTCAAGAGACCATGGATCTGCTTATAGGGATTTTTTAAAAATTCAGCTGACAGTGGTAGCATATTGTCTGTTTTACCAATCAAGCACAAGTGAGTTGATGCTGGGTGCAGGATTTTCTTTCTTTTTTATTTATAGATATTGAGAACTGTCCATTCAGCACATCTACTCCCTGCTACTAATGTTATCCAAGAGAAGGGCAGAAGCTGATGCTGTTTGGCACTGGTGTCATCATAGAGTTGTCATGACAATGGATGCAACATCGAACTGCATTTAGGATTCTAGCTCCAAATTTTATTTTCATGGCTTACTCCTGAAGCCTTTTCCAAGTCCGGGTATGACCACAAAGCAGTGGAAGGTTGAAATTTGAGTTTTCCTTCTCTTATATGATGGACCACCCTCCCAGGCTAAGGAGTTCTATCTACTCAATTTAAACAGTATCTCTTCCACTGCACACATGTTTAGTATCTCTGTTAAAAAGAGATAGTTCCTTAATTTTTTAAAGAAAACATCTGAATACTTTTTGCTTGTGACTCTGAAATATATTTTTAATGTATCCACTAAAATGTGATGATGATTCCATATTGTTAACAAAAAATGTCTGAATACTATGTGTCTTAGCCTCTACCCAAGATGTTTTTTGTGGTTGCCTTCATTTTATGTTCAGTCAAAATGGGTCCTTGAATGGAGGCGTAAATCACTAAAGATCAAAACCACAATGCTTTGTCTAGGTCAGCTCTCTTATCATAGAATGACCAAAGTGCCAGCTTGATATTTGTATTGTTCAGTATTTTCTCTAGCATTCTGACTGAGTAATTCTGCTACTAAGATAGTTTCTTCTGTTAGTGAGTGGCTAGTTGCCAGTAGATAACCAATATTTTAAAGAATATTTCTGCTTTGAAATCTTTCTACTAATGAAAAATATAAATGACAAACCTCAAGGTCTTTATTCCACAGAACAATGTATTCCCAGCAACAATTTGCCAATAAAACATCATTGTCAAGGCTATGAGGAAACTTGCCTTGTAGTACATCCAACTGGCCTGCAATAACACATAATTATACAAATTAGCTAGGTTTGGTATAAAGCCTTCATGGAGGTGGGTAAGGAGGATTGGGTTGTGCTAATCAACCAACAGAGGAGGATTTGTATATATATATGGAATTGGAATAACAAAGGAGAATAAGTAGAAAATTAAAAGCATATATATAAGCACATTTGTAATTATTTTTAAATGAATCTTGATCACCTCTAAGTATTATTTACATTATTTACACATGAACTGTTGTCCTTATCCTTCTTGTTATTATAATGTTTCGACAGTTGTAACCTCTAGGGAATTCCGTAATGAACTCTTTATTTAATCTACAGGCTAGTCTGTTCTTCTTCCACTGCCCATGTCTAGGGATATAATATCTAGTTCTTATTCTTAGTACTGTTCAGTTATTGCTGGCTCTGTTTCCAATGAGTCCAAGTACACACTGCTCAGCTCAGGGATTAAACCGACAATAACGGTGTCACTAAATTCACAAACTAATACTTTAATCCACTAGACTACTGTCCTGTGGGACAATTCTCTGTGGAGAACTTTGAGCCTCAAACCTAACCTGACTGCTGATGAGTGCTAATGCTGCTTGTTATGTTAGGTTTAAAGCACCAAGTTCTCTGTAGAGAATTTTCCCATGGGACAATAGCCTAGTGGATTAAAGTGTTGGTTTGTGAATTTGGTAGCATAGTAATACAGCAGTGTGTTTTTGGACTCAGTGGAAACAGGGTGAATAATAACTGAGTAGTACTAAGAATAAGAACAGATTACCCCCGTAGATTGAATAAAGGTTTCAGTTTGGAATTCCCTGTAAGTTACCTGGATTGACATACAACTGATGAAGGCAGGAAGGCATAATGACCAAAGCATTGCGGTAAAAACAACAAAGATGAAGATAATAGTCAAATCAGACCAAAATTGAGTATTGATGCCATATCTACAGAGGAGCTGCACAGCTGCCACTTTCCAGAGTTCAAAATCATCTATGTGGCCTTGTGGGTGATGAATTATTTTCCACTCTATAACCCCTTTCTCACACATGAAACAATGCAAGCCTCTCACTTTACTCTATCACCACCACACATGTTCTGATGTGCTACATTCCTTAGTTCCACCAGTTCAGACCTTTACAGATAAGACCCACCATGCCATGTACACTAGAATGAATCATCCGCATTCCCTATGCACTCCATTGGCAAGAAGGAAGTTCCATTTGGACAGCTTCTTCCCAAGAACTTTGTGGATGCTTCCCTGACCACTACAATCTTAAGTTCTTCAAGTCTCAGATTAACTATCTACTTTCAACAACCTCATTCAGTAAGCCTCTGCCTTGAGTGGCTCGTAGGTCTTATATTGAGTGGATAACAGCAATAAAAAAACAATGCTGTTCAATATTTTGTCATGAAAAATTAACTTTGATTATGGTATGATTGATGTCTGTCAATAGAAAACAAACTCTGCAATGAAAAATATTCCAAAAATAATTGTTTTTATAGAAATACAGTATTTAATGAATAGTTAACTGGATTCTGAAAAATATTGTTTAGCCCATTGACAGCCAACCACAAGATAACTTTTGGTTGGTAGTTTTTATTATGGTGCCAACAAAGAGTTTACAGCCATACTTTTAGTGTGAAAACCATGTTAAATTTTCAGCTGAAACTATCAAATCATAAAAAATTTTTATTGCTTAAATTGGCTATTATAAAGTTGGCGTTTAAAATCAGATTTCATAATTGACCTCTGACAGTCAATGTGTTAAAATATAGTGAAAAATAGATTTGTTTTTACATATCAAGTCAGAATATTGGGTTTGCTTTTCTTAACCATATTTTAGGAAAGCCAAATTAAGAAGCATCTGACCAGATGAAGTATGTATGAATAAACATGACAAAACTTGATACTATCCACAAAGTCAAAAGTATACTCCCAACTTTAAAAACACTGTCATATGACAGGCAATGCTTGAGTTCCGTCCATGAAAACTGGCAGAACAGAGAGATCAAAGTGATAAATTTACACATTACCTAAAAATCTTTCCTCAAATTTAACATGTAATTGTTCAGCCGGTTCTTCCCCAATCTCGATAGCATCAGTGGACAGTTTTCCTCGGGGATAATTAAGGGCTTCATGGGAAAATTTGGCTCTGCTTACATATTTTGCCACAACTTCTGGAATAGAGCCTGGAAATAGAAAAAAAGTCAAACAAGAAATTATATGAAAAATGAAGGCTTCCAAGCAGAGTGTATTAATTTAGAAAATTGAATTATTTACATAGTAAATACAATACATATAATAGTTAATATTTAATTTTATATGTGTATATAATAATTAATAATAATTATTTAATTTTATACATATAATAACTAATATTTAATTTATACACATATTATAAATATATTAATATTTAATTTCATGTCTATAATAATATTTAATAGCCTCATTCTGTCAGCAGTGGTTATATTAATTTCTGACCACTGACATTCCTTTTTTTTTTTTTCCAATGCATTTAATCTCATAGCATCATTAGTGATGCATTCACAGGTGAGGGGTAACCTATTCATGCAATGGTGGATAGATTGATTCATTTTTTATGATTTATCAACCTGTTGCAGGTTATTCAAAGCCAGAAAATATTTTTAGATTGTAAGAATTTTTTAAGATAATGATTTTAGTGATACAAGTCTTACTAATTAACCTATAGCTGGGGGATTCATAACTTTCCCAAAGATATTTGTACATAAGTAAATATAATGAAAAGTGGAATTGAAACTCGGCTCTCTGATTAACAATTCCAAGCCATTATCCATTACACCACCTGCACATCAAAGTGTACAGTATGTAGCTGAAATCAAATGTTATGTCTAAAACCACTCGAGACTAAGCTGTTTTTATAAAGACTTCCTCACTGGATTGGTGTGGTCTCTCAGACAGAATAAATTCAGAGAAACGGATTTTCAGTAAAAGAAAAATAAATCACTAATAAAGCCAATAGAGTGTGTGGCTGTTACGATAAAAAAATTAATTGGTGGTCTTATAGAAGTCAGTAATCAAAAATTCACTCATGCAGCTAACTGACCATGTGTTTTCCAGAACAAAGCAGACCCTGACAAAATGTAAATTAATGGTCAAATCATAACACTACATCATTGGTGACAAACCACTTGGCTGGGTTCCCATATAAACAGTATTATCATTTTACCATTTTTATCTTGCCTACAGGTTCTGTAAAAAAAACAAATGAAGACTCAGTACCTCTTCCTCCATCAAGTAAGTGTCGAACAGACACCATTAATCGTTCAGATGAAGGTGTAGCAGAAACAGCAGCATTCTTTGCGGGAGGAATCTTCAACTTCAGGAGGCAATTCAGAGCCAAGACATCTTCCAGTTGACGAATGAGAACATTCCACTTTTCAATGTCCACACTGACATCCTCCCACTCTGATATACTGTTGTCAAGCTTATCTGCAGTACTTGTATCAGCGTCAGGGTCCTGAAATACCAAAATGGAAACACTGAAAAGCATAACAGTAAAGGAAAATTGCCTCATCATGAACTGCAAACTAGTTTCACAAACCACTGCTCCTAAGGTTAGTTTGATTTTCACAATGGTGATCTTGTGTCAGAATTAGCTAAGTAATTAATTTTACCATGGCATAATAATTAACAAGCTGGTTTCATAGACCATAAATATTGAATAAAGTCTGATCCTCATTAAGCAATGTCTCACACTATTGGCCTTGTGCCAGACTAAGCTTAGTAAATATCATTGAACATTTCATTATGGAGTAATGGTTAACAAGCTAGTCTTTTAGCTTATTGCTGAAGTTAGTTCAGTCTTTACTGGATGCGTCTCACCTGTGGCCTTACTAAATCATAGAACACCCACGATAGGATGATGGTTGTGTGGTATCATACAAACTCCAGCCCCCTTCAGGATAACTAGGATTCTATAAGCCAACAGTAACAATTTATTGCCTTTGTTAAGATGTGTAATAAAAGCAGAATATTTTTAGTGATCAAATAAGCCATGGTGAACAGTCTGAGGGAAGAATATTGCTCGATATCTGACCATGTACAACGGGTATGTGTGCCCAAATGGATAGCGACTCAGATTGAGGAGTCGTAGAGCCAAGTTCATATTCCAGTTGAATCCATTACATTCACTTACGTGCTAATACCCTTGGAAAAGGTATGAAGCCTCTTCTCCCCCCAGCTATGGGTAAATAGGACAGACCAGGTTCTATAGCCTTGGATGGCAACTGGTCTACCACAGAAAGAAATGGTGACGTACTGCAGGAAAAATCTGCTTCGTCAGTCATGTATCAAAAGATACATGATTGCCTAAGCGTGTATCACGCATGGCACATAACTGACTGTATGTGGCATGACAAGTCTTAGCTGTGTAATTGGTGGAACTAAAAAAAATGGAAGCAACATTCACCTCATAGTGATGAATGAGAAGAGAAAGTAAACAATCAACGTGACAGGGGTCCAATAAATGAGCTGTAGGATTGATGAGATGTAAAGGGTTGCACAGTAGCAGGCTATCTTTGCTAGTTCAGTTAATTTCCTTGACAAGACAACTCTTGCCCATCTCTGCTGAACAGTGACACTGAGTGATGGGAGTTGGTGCATATAATACTGTCAGACAGCAGATGAGATGTGTCACACTAGTAATGTCTCATTTGGCAAAATTTTCTTGTGGACCAATTTTATTGTATAGTGAATATGATCTTCATGAGTACTCTACTACTGTGGCCTTTTACCAGACTAATCTATTGTTAGTAAATAACTATAAGAAATTAAACAGTTAAATGGCAAACATAATGCAAATCACTTATTTTAATTCTGTTTGGGTTACTAATAAAACTTTTAATAAAAATATGAAAATTAAAAAAAAAAAATAGAGGCAGTAAGAATCATTGGAATGCAAAAATATTGCGGTACCTTGGCTTTGTTTTTGTTGATCATCATTTCCATGGCAACACCTCGGGCAGTCAATGCTAAAATGTAGGCAGCTTTGCCGCATGTTGACTGGGCACAAGCTTCACGTACCTTTTCCCACCAGGGAGAGACTGAATCAACACTTGTTATAACATCACTGGTGTCTGTCAAATAATAATTTTTAAAAATGGCTTAACATCTCCAAATATACATTGGCATAAACATACAAAAAAGATTTCAAATTGATAGCATAACATCTTTTATGAATTATTTTGACTTTGTATCCACATCTCTGCTGTTTTTAAAACTGCTTCAAAAATTCAGTTAAAGAAGGGAGAACAACACATTGGCTGAAATATTGTTGAATAAAGTAAAGATGAGGATACTAGTTTGATTAATTCATGAAATAATTCATCTTAAAACTTTAATCTTCCACATGATGTTCCTTTTTTTTTTTAAATGTTAAGTCTCATTACAACATTGGTGATCATAATTTGCCACAGCTTCCTTTTTTTGTTATCTAGGAATTGCCATGATTTCTTGGGAAAGATAGGCTTTCCATTCCTTCTCCAAATTCTTCCTATACTGACCACCACTCATTGCTAGAGCTCAGTTTACGCTGCTCACGGATAATTGATAAAAATAAATGAATATGTATTATTGTCAAAACTTGGAACAAAGATAAAAAAAACAGTTTTTTTCATTTACCTTAACCCATTTGTTGCTGATGCTGAACTTGATATGGTATGAAAATAAAGGGTGTTCCAATAACTGGGATCGATTTTAAATGTGAATTAAGTTTAAGTGTCTAATGATTTTTTTCTTTTTTTCTTTCAGATTTAACAATTTAAGTCTTTGGTAATTTCAACCGTGGAAAGATTAACAATCAAACAACGTGTTATTTTTTTGGTCAACATATTCGACCAACTGAGAGTGCAATTGGAAACAATGTAATATTGTTGTGGAGAGACTCAATTCCTGTGCACGATGACGAATAGAGGTATCTGAATTTTCGACCACATTCTCATGCACTGCAGCAATATTTTCAGCTGAACAGCATAAATGAGCACACAATGGTGTTTTCACATCTGCCACCGATCCAGTTTGTTTGAATTTACGAACAATTTTTACAATTGCACTCTTGAAACTTTAACAGGTTGTTTGATTGTTAATCTCTCCATGGTTGAAATTGCCAAAGACTTAAGTTTTTCAATCTGAAAGAAAAAAAAAATTATTAGACGCTTAAGCTTAATTCACATTTAAAATTGGTCCAAGTTATTGGAACACACTATATTATAGTCTCATGTATTAGACTTGATGCCTGAAGATGATTAAGACCATGTCCAACTTGTTGGGCATCATGCACAAATGGATTAAAAAGATCTTTTCAAAGAATTTAAAATAGAGCACTTTTATATATGTAAGAAAAGGAATATATAAATAATATATATATATCAAAACTTGGAACAAACATTTAAAAAAGAAGAAAAAAGTTTTCATTTACATTAAAAGGTGTAAGTTCCAAGGAAAACTAATTTATTTTGACTTACCGGTCATAGCTGTAATAACAGTGATTATATGATGGAGATTGGGAACTTGAGTTTCAATACTTCTGTTATCATTTGACAGCCAATAGTGTTGTAACAGGTCCTGTAAAGAGTGAGAGGAAAAGAAAAATTAAGGCATTTATTCATTTATGATGTGATCTCATGTCTAACGTTATGCCAAAAAGCTTGAATATATTTTATTTTCATGTATAATTTAATCTCTATGTCACATGCAAGATAAGAAATGACCAGTTTTGGGTTTGTGTAACACATTGTCTTATATCATTAAGATGATTTTAGAATCCAGTGAAAATGCTGGAGTTGAATACCATTGGTTGCTTAAAGGAAAGCAAAGATAAGGCTATAGAAAAGAAGTGGCCATTCAGGAAAAGTATGTTCACATTGCAGGAGATGCCTAACAGTTACCAACACAAAGAATGGAATTGATGAACAGAGTTCAAACTCTGGTTAGGACAGTTTCTGTTCACTTCTCTCTCCAGCTTTGGGTAAATAATAGAGAAGTTAGTCTTAGACCTCTAAGACAGTCAATCATAGCCCTCCAGCACCATAAAATAAAAAAACTGAAACTACAGCAGCATTTGATGTGTTCACAGTCCTACGATCTACAAGTAGTTTGAACAAATAAACCAAACAAAATTGACAATGCAGGTCAGTCAGTCATTTATGATAGAGGATCTCTTTTAGATTAGGATCACTGTACATAGCAATTACTTTGTTGATACAAGTAAACAAAACTGTTAAACACTATTTGCATTCAGACTATTGTCCTCATCTTTCTTGTTGTTATAGCCTAGTGGATTAAAGCATTAGTTCATGAATTTGGTGACATAGTAATTGTGAGTTCAATCCCTGAGATGGACAGTGTGTACTTAGATTCAGTGAATAATACTAGACATGGGCAGTGGAATGAAAAGTCTACTCCTGTAAATTAAATAAAGTGTTCAGTTCAGAATTCCTTGTAGGTTACCTGGATCGCTATACACCTGATGAAGGCCAGAGGGTACAATGACCGAAATGTTGTGATAACAACAACAAAGATGAGGACAATAGTCCAAATGTAAACAGTATTAATAATGTTAATTCCTCATCCCAGAAATAAAGACAGAAAAAAAAACTGTTGAAATATTAGACTCATGTATAAATTATTTATAGATCAACTACTTTGCAATTTCAAACATTAAGTTTACTCTAAATTTTATAGCTATAGATTGTTGTGGTAGTGCGTCCAAGAAAGTTTTCAAGTTGTAACATTGTGGCACAACGGTCCCCTGTGCAACTGGTTTAGAACACCACAATGTCAAATGAACCCTAAATGATTTTATCTGTGTTTGAAGAGTGGGGTGTTGTCATGATCAGCATTAAAGTCTACAAAATAGGATATTCAAAGCAGTCACATACTTAACCAAAAAGGAAAACTTTCGAGATTAAGTGGCACTTGACTGGATGTTACTAATTTCCACTTGTAGGTTTACATAAGCAGACTCCCATTTAGAGAGGGATGAGAGAGGCCATCCATCCAACCAGTCAGGCTGGTAGTAGAAGAGTTGAAGGGGCATCTGACTCCAGAGAGAGTGCTTAGGACTGACCTAAAACTCAACCAGTGAATAAATAACTAAATTATAAAAAACAAGTAGTTGTGTTTTCATTTCTCACTATGGCATTGATTTCACCTTCCATTCCTTTGGGAACGTAAAATAGGCCATTTTCAGTTTTTGTGCACAGTGAAGGAAAGGAGAAGCAAAACATGATATGGGGTGACTTGTCAAAAAAAAGCTGACAGAGGGTCCCTGCATTGTATGTTTACAAAATGTCACAGTAACTAGTTAACTTTGAGGTCATACAAAAGAAAAAAAAAGTTGCTTCAAAAAACTATTACATGAACCATGTATAGACAATGTAAATCATGAAAGTGAATGGTGAAACATTTTTAAAATTCCATAAGTATTGGGCACATTGGGCTCATGTCTCAAAGAAACATCTTTCATTCTTTAAGAAGTTCTCTGATATTTGTAAAATCAGTCTATGCTAAAATGGCACAAGAAAAAAAATTATCATCTTTGACATAATTATTTATTATGCAAAGACACTTAACTAAAGACAGCTTAACATATTTACAACTCTTACCATGAGATGTTCAGGAGAAAGGGTACTATCTTGTAATACAAGACTTAGGTCTTCAGGTCCAACTTTACCAGATAAACATTGGTCATAGAATAGATAACCTAAAAAAAAACAAGGAATACAGGAATTATGTGTATATATATATATATATATATATATATATATATATATATAGTAATAAAATTATGACACATCACATATATAGTGCTGGTGTTAACAAAAACATGCTCAATGTAATGATTGGTTGGTTGGTTGTTTGTGGTTTTATGGCATATCAACCACTATGGGTTATTTAATACCAAATCCAGTTTCCACATATTTATTAAAAATATATACTTTGTAAACGTAATTTAAGGATAATGTTGGCAACATCATTGTTTCAAAAACGTATAGATGGCAACATCATTGTTTTTCAAAAACGTATAGCTGGCAACATCATTGTTTCAAAAACGCACAGCTGGCAACATCATTGTTTCAAAAATGCACAGCTGGCAACACCACCGCTTCAAATATGTAGATGCAGTTTACAGTCACACCCAGGACGTAGATGTAGTTTATTGTCATACCCAGGACGCAGATGTAGTTTGTCGCCATACCCAGGATGCAGATGTAGTTTGTCGTCATACCCAAGACGTGGAAACGTGCAGGGAAAGACCAGGAAGTTCACTATTTGCCCATGGCTGGGACCCCAACAGGTGCTACCACCCCAGGTCAGGGTGGACCTGGGAACACCAGCAATTAAGAGGTGGTTCCACGCTTCCTCAAAACCTCCTGATCAGAGGCCTTGCTGTTGGATGTAGTTTAACATCGTACCCAGGACGCTCAATGTAATGAAACAGATTATATATATATATATATATATATATGCTATCTCACACTTCTAGCATGACTGAGTTTCATGCATGATGCAATCTTTAGGTGCAGAATTCAATTTTACAGTTTGAATCAAAATATATTTGGCAATCACGACAAGCAGTAAAACAGTCAATTTGAATTCTGCACCCGAAGATTGTGTCATGCATGTAACTCAGAGGTGTATATATATATATATATATATATATATATATATATATATATATAGTGTGTGTGTGAGAGAGAGAGAGAAAATATGATATATAAATTGCTATATATAACGACAATGTTAGGCAATTAAATGACAAAGTGGAAAAATTCAGTGTAACACTTTTTGTTCTCAAATTTTTTGTACTAAAATAAGGTTTTTATTCATGGAATTGCATATATAGTAAAATTTCCCAGAATAATTCTGTGGATAAGACAAACTGGTATATACCAATTTGTCTTATCCACAGGATTATTCTGAGAAATTTTTTATATATTGTCAACATGGAAAACAAAAAACAAACTCTTAGTATAAAGGAAGTTACCATTAGCCAGAAAGAGGCTTACGCAGGAGCATCTCTCTTTTTTTTAAATTCTGGATTTAGAGTAACTATGACAAAAAAACATTTTGCTATCATTGTTTGGCTTGATAAAGTCGAAAGATGAAACACGTCAGCAAAAAGTAAAATATTTCCAATTGTCATTCTTATAAAAAATTACATAAATACATGCATCCATCCATATATATATATATATATATATATATATATATATATGTATATATATATATATATATATATATATGCGAAGGAGGAGATATAAATGCGAGTATCAGAATTAAGTAACAAGGTGAAATATAGAACATGTGGAAATAGTGAATTTAAAATTTTTTAAAATCAGACATGTCAGAACACTTGGTTTATCAATCTCAATCATTTCCCTACAATTTTGTTTTTAAGTAGCCCACATTCTGATAAGAGAAGATCTGCCTATATATATATATATATATATATATATATATATATATATATATATAACAATATATTACCTTTTTTTCCTTTTCATCACAACCACAGTTTCCTGGCTTTCAACCCTCGACCAACCACTTGATCTGTCAATTTTGAGATATCTTTACACCTCCCCAACCTGTAACTCACTTCATCAATGGTTACAATCTCACTCCCCACCAGCACACGTGTAACCCTAGATCAGCCTAACACTTTTACCCCGATCAAAATTTATTTTCATAAAGTTTCACATATCAAGACATTAGACAGATCTGGTTTTGCTCATATCATTTCAAAATACTTTATCTATAGCAACATCTGTCAGTGAGTAATTCCCATTTCTGTTTGTTCCTTGGATTGTTGATGAAGGTCACAGGCATATCCAAAATTCTGAAGTTAAAACCTTTCTCTCCATGCTTCTTTTCTGACAAATGGTTGATATTTAATAAATATTTATTGTACTGACTATATTGATATCTTTTCATTTGTCCTTTATTTTATTAACCAACTTATTATATATAATTTGTTTAGATATTGTTTTAATGGATACTCATATTTGAAATTCTGTTTTTATTATTAAACAGTATGTTTATTTATTTATTTACATCTACCAGCCTGAATCAGGAACGATATGTGTTCAAAAGCACTGTTTGGACTTTGTTTGATCAGGAGGTACTACCTGGCCAAGAGGTCAAGGCACGTCAGATCTAATGAGTTCCCCCCCTAGGGGATGCAGGTTTGAATCTTGCCGGAGGGCACATATTTTTCTAACAAGATTTCTCAAATATTCAGGCCAGTAGGTGTAAATAAGTAAATAAATATACTGTTTAATAATAAAAGCAGAGCATCTACTCAAATATGAGTATCCATTAAAAATAATGTTTAAACAATTTAAAAATAGATATATATATATATATATATATATATATATATAAATCCAAAAAAATCAATTTTATATATATATATATATATATATATATATAAATCCAAAAAAATCAATTTTATATATATATATATATATATATATATAAATCCAAAAAAATCAATTTTATATATATATATATATATATATATATAAATCCAAAAAAATCAATTTTATATATATATATATATATATATATATATATAAATCCAAAAAAATCAATTTTATATATATATATATATATATATATATATATATATATATATATATATAAACACACACACACACAATGATTTTTTTTTTTAAAATATGATTCCATTGCTATATATATATATATATATATATATATATATATATATATATATATATATATATATATTTCATTGAATACGACAGACAAGGTGCTTTTACTTAGTTTTTTATACAATTTCTCATGCGATCTAATAATTTTTTTCTTTTTGGATGATAAATTATATAAAAACTGTCCAAATGTTCTTTTTATCTGAGCGCTTTCAGTTATACATTCAGCCATTTTCAAGGATTAAATATTTTAACTGTTAAATAAGAAATAGTTTGTTGTATGTATGTTTATAAAATGTTTTCCTTTTTCAAAACACGGTCAAGATATTGTGTTCATGTTCAAAGTTAATATTATTAAGTGTTGGTTTTTTTGTTTTTATTAATAAGGCTTCCATTATTTTTAGCCTTTTTTTGCATGTAGATGATGCTATTATACTAGTGTTGTCAACAAGTATGTTACGAATAGTGTCTGGTAGGTCTCCATGAATATTTAAATGAGATCTATGGTCAAAAAGATGGAGAGTGAGTATTGTTTATGTTTCTATTCTCAACGTTGCTATTAGTTACCTTAGACAGAAAACGCCTATTATGGAAATCCAACAATTGATTAGGAAATCTGTTATTAATCAGCGTTTGTTTTACATTGTTTAATTTGTTAAGGAAAAGTGTGAGAGGATGAGTTCTCGTGAGGAAATTTTTAATAACACCTATTTTATATCTAAGAGGGCATTCACTAGAGAAATTAAGATGACAAGAGTCTTTACTAGTTGTTTTTTTATAAACAGAAGTTTTAAAAGTATTATTACTAAAATCGACAAGAACATCTAAGAAAGATGTTTTTTTTTTTCACTAAGTTCATAAGTAAAATTTAGGACGGAATTTTGTTGAAATGTACCTTTCAGATTTTCTATTTCTTTCTTGTTTTCAGCTAAAATAAATATATTGTCTACTTAACGTACATATATATTAAAAATTATTAAAAAACAAACTTCCTTTCTTAGATGTTCTTGTCGATTGTAGTAATAATACTTCTCAATGAAATGTGCATGAAAGAAGGATTGCTGCCTAAATGCACAAATTATATATATATATATATATGAACACACACAGGACACAGGAATTAACAGTGCATTTTGATTTTGTCAGTTTTATATCTCAATGTCCTCTTCAGGACATATATATATATATATATATATATATATAGTGTGTGTGTAACACTTTTTATAGAATGTGCACTCATTCTCTTTTGAAGATGATGATTGATGTTGCATTTAAATTTTTGAAGATTGTAGTTATCAGGGAAGCAAGTAAGAAGATGGGAGTTCCACTGTCGGGAAGTGCAAGAGAAGAATCTCTTGGAGTAGAAGAGGCAGTTATATTTAACTGTTTCAACAGTAAAAGGGTGGGACGTAGATGCCAACCTAGTAGTATGCTTAAATTCATGTAGTTGAGGCACCAGGGAAAATAGCTCATCAGAGCAGTTGCCATGGAAATATTTGTAGAAAAGACAGAGGGAAGCCATATCATGTCTGTGAGAAAGTTACTGGAGTTGAGATGACAAGTTAGGACCAGCTACATTGCAGATCCTTCTTTGGATTTTGTTGAGGAACACAAGATGAAAAGCATAGGCACCAGACCATATGTAGCAACAGTATTCAATGCATGGATGAATGGTAGATTTGTAGATGTGTAGGATGGACTCATACGAGAAAAACCTTCTGGCACGACACTGAGAACCAACTTTCCTTGTGATAGATGCAGCTATTGATTCAATGTAGTTGTTCCACCTCAAGTCAATGGAAAATGTGAGGCCTAGAAGGCAGAGTGAGATGCTCTTGCAAAGTCGAGCATCAACCATGCTGATACTGGGCAGAGAAGTTTCTCCATGGTGGTTAAATGAGAGCAGTTTTGTTTTGGAGGCATTAAAATTTACATGCCATTTCCTGCCCCAATTAACCACTGACTAGAGATCCTTTTTGGGACCAACGGCCAGATTAGCTATCAGCATTGCCGGATTTACTATTGAGGCAGAAACCCCATACACTCTGGTCATATGCATATGCATATGCATCAGTGGCAATCTTTATGCAAACAATCCCATCATTTTTGATGGATACTATGTCGGTGCACAATATAAAAGTTACATATCCAACAAATTCTACTTATTCCTCATTTTCAGATGAAAACTATTGATCAGAAAAGACATTTAGTTGAAGGCCTCAAAATTCCACTGCCTGACATTGGCCTCATCAATATCATATACTTTGTTTCAGTAAAACCAGAACTAATGAGTTCAAAAGAACTAAATGACTCAAACAAAGATGCCTTCCAGAAGCTAAACAAAGTATTAAGAGATGATTTAGTCTAAGGAATGAGGGTGAAAATATCAAGGATGGAGCGTGTGAGCAACAAGGAAGTTTTAAGGTAAATGGAAACAAAATGGACACTTATACTTAGAATCAGAAAGAGACAAACATCAGAGATGTGGTTCTACAGAGGAAGGCTGAGAATACCATGGATGGAGCATGTGAGCAATGAGGAAGTTTTAAGGTAAATGGAAACAAAATGGGCACTTATACTTAGAATCAGAAAGAGACAAGCATCAGAGATGTGGTTCTACAGAGGAAGGCAGAGAATACCATGGACGGAGCATGTGAGCAGTGAGGAAGTTTTAAGGAAAATGGAAACAAAAATGACACTTATATTTAGAATCAGAAAATGACAGTTAAAATTTCCAGCATACATAATGAAGAAAGAGGACTTGGAGAATTTGACACTCACTGGATATATTGAAAGCAAGACGGCAACAGTAAATAACCTATCTAATAAGTTTATGTAAATGGATAGCAGAGGTTGGGCTGAATGGTAAGGATCAAACATTGTTTAGAGACACAAAGGACAGGAAACCGTGAAGAGCCATGATTGTCTGTGTCCTGAAGGGTTATGGTTCATAAAAGAAGAATGATTATAGGTTACTTTTTCTCAAAATGTTTCTATATCCAAAACAAATATACAAACATTGATTTTGTGAACAAAGTTGTCGTTTTTTTTTGGCTCTATACAAATTTGTGGTCTGTAAAGAAATAATCTTACCAACAGTCTCAGAAGTGATTTTAAATGAGAGACAATGTACTTACTCAGAGCAGATTTTTTGTCATCAGTAATTTTCTTGATTTGTGAGACAACAGGCATGTTGGTTGAGGGTGCCTCACTTGTTGCATCAAGGGATGAATTTGGACTATCGGATTGGTTCTCATGCAAGTGAATCGGACACTCGAAGCAACTGAGGAAACTTGTTATGGTCATTTGTTGCTCATTAAATGTAACAAATCGATGCTCGGACAGCGGCATACAGTCATCACCGGAACGAAAAGCATGCAACTGTCTGAGGATGTGTTCAGTTTCAGATTTGGTGCATGACAATAGACTCATTAAACACTGAAAAATAGAAATAAAACAAAAGTTAATGCTTTTTAACTCGCTACCTTAACATTAAGAGGAAATTTGCAGACATGACATACAAATTTCTGTTTGAATTCCTGAGATAAGGAGTTATCATTATTTACATGTAAACTATTGTTCTCATCTTTGCTGTTGTTTTCATGTTTTGGCTGTTGTGCTCCCCAACCTTCCTCAGGTGTATGTTGATTTGGGTAACATACAGTGAATTTTGAATTGTTTAATAACTGTTTGATAGAGTGAGCTTATTCCACTGGCCATGTCTAGGGATATTTTGTCTAGTTTTTATTTAGTACTGCTAATGGGACAAGCAATAATTGGGCAGTATTAAATAAGAATGAGACGAGATAACCCTAGATATGAGCAGAAAATTAAATAATGACAGTTTACATTTTTAAGGCTGAAAAATATTTATGAAAGTCCTCCTGTTTTATAAGATTCTACGTTAAATGAAAAGTCAAGTGGCTTGCTATTATTAGAAGCCTATTTCTCTTGATGAGTCAGAGGGTTTTCTTTTAGAAGCTTATTTTCCTTGATGAGTGTTGTGCAGAAAGACTGACTAACTCCTTCTCCACACTTACTATTGAAACATGGACTCATCCATTCGCTATGAGTAGAATATCCTGGAACAAAGGCTAAAAGTGGGTTGTGAAAGCATAGGGCTTTCCAGTTGTATGCATGTTGCACTGAACTACTGTATTCAAATCCATGTTCTCATGTGATTAAAAACTTATTCACCCAAGCTTTTGTTCCAGTGTTTCTTTACAATTTTAGTAACCAGCAACTATAAGCATTATAAGACCTTAGTGGGTATGAGTTAGAGAGTTTTCTATTAGAAGCCTGTTTCCCTTGACGGGCCAGAGAGCTTTCTATTAAAGTCTTATTTCCTTTGATGAGTCAGAAGGATTTCCATCCAAAGCCTATTTCCCAGGATGAATCAGAGGGTTTCCTATTAGAAGTATATTTCTCCTGATGAGTCCAGGGGCTTTCAATTAGAAGCCTGAACCTTTTGGGAGCTTCAAGGATTCTACTACCTGCATCTATCTTTGTTATCTAAGGAAAGATTTTCTATCAGTGAGACCGTTTTAAATTTCTTACAACTTATACATGATTCTATGGTGCTCTATGGTGTAAGTAGTAGGTTAGAAACTGCCTTATATATATATATATATATATATATGCAAAAAAAATATTATTTCAGAGTTGGGAATATTAATTATTTATTTTAGTATATTAAGCAAAAAGGGAGATTACTTGTTCTTTTTACAAAAGAAACAAACCATAAGTTACATTGAAAATTAATCTGGGTAAACATATTTAAGCGGAGATTTATTTCATGTCTACATGGAACCATCAATTCATTTCTCTTGCTTAATAAGCTAGGGTTATATAGATATAATTTCATTAGGATTGCAAATTTCTAAGTATTGTATAATTTGTAATATACAAACTTATTGATTATCTTTTTGTTTATTTTTAAATTGATTAATTTTAGATTTTGGAGGCAAATATCAACTCCTATAACATTATATATATATATATATATATGATGAAAATGTGGAAAAGACAAAGCAAAATCCGAATATGTGAGTTTACTGTTTTTATTTTTGTTATTCTGTCGACGTCAGACGTTTCGGTCAAATAGACCTTCTTCGGGACATGGTTAATGGAGACATATTTATATTAGATTTAAGTTTGATGAAGAGACGATATATACAGGACTCATCTTCATCAAACTTAAATCTAATATAAATATGTCTCCATTAACCATGTCCCGAAGAAGGTCTATTTGACCGAAACGTCTGACGTCGACAGAATAACAAAAACAAAAACAAAATAAAAACAGTAAACTCACATATTCGGATTTTGCTTTGTCTTTTCCACATTTTCATCATACCGTCGGATCTACATCCACACATTTGCTTACACACATATATATATATATATATATATATATATATATATATTACATTGATTTAGTGGACTAAACAAAGGATTCGTTTTGAAATTCCAACGTATATCACCTGAATAGGATGATGCATACAATCGCTGAAACCTTGTGAACATGGCAATAAAGATAAGAACAACAGTCCAGACAATGTAAATAGTGTAAATAGTTACAATACCATATCTCAGAAATATATATACGTCAGAAGATAAATAATTTTGGACTTTTATTTATCTATTAACTGTTACTGCTCAGTTTTTAAAAATATTATACACTTTATTTGCATAAATCTGTTTGCCTTGAATGTGCTAACCTCCAGTGGACGTGTTTTGTAAGGCATTAGCACTCTTTGTTAAAGTAAAAATTCCAAGGAAAAGAAATAATAAGCAATGAATTGGCAGCCTGATCTCACTCAAGATATTTTGTTGTTATATTAATAGGAGGCATGTTTGCTTATTTGCATTGAGTAATCTCTCTTGTTACCATAACAATGCAATATTTCATTATGAAAAAAAAGGAGATTAACCATGACAAGAACAATTCCCAAAGTAGTGCATAAGTATGTATGGATAAATTCAAATACTAACCTGTTCTAAAAATTCTATTTCTTTGGGTAGCTGACATGTACAATTGATTTTATCCAATAGACTGTAAGTCCGCAAAAGCTGATCCTGCGATTGGCAGAATTGCAGGAACAGGCGGCTGTCAATATCTAATGTTTCTTCGGCTGGAAGTAAACAAAGGTAAAAGAAAACATATGGCAAAGACAGCCAAAAGCTCTAATACTGTTTATGTAATAATATATACCAGTAGTAACCTTTTTTTTTTAATCATTACACTCCAAGCAAGGCAACAGAGCCACTAAGATGCAAAGGGTTACTCAGTGTTAGAAAATATGAGAAAAAAAGCAGAAATTAAGATGACAATGATTGATATTGCATTTAAATTTTTGAACATCAAAGTTGACAGGGAAGAAAGAAGCTGGAAGAGAGTTCCACAAGCAAAGAAGCGTGAAAGAAGAAACTATTGGCATAGAACTTATGGTAACATCTAGCTATTTCAGCTGTAAAATGATGCGATCTTGACCACCAATCTAGTATTGCACTGAAATTCATAAAATCTAGGTACCATAGAGGAGAGTTCATCAGAACAATTACCACAAAAGTATTTATAGAAAGGCACAGGGAACCTTTATTATAGCAGTGGGAAAAGGGGCTGAAGCTGAGATGCCAGGCCAGGACCAATAACATTGCAGATTCTTCTCTGGATTTTATCAAGAATCTCTAAATATAAAGCAGGAACACCAGGCTGAACGTGGCAGCAAGAGTACATTATGAATATGTAAGATAGATTCTGTCAAGACAAATTATCTTGCACGACACAATGAACCAACTTTCCTAGCAGCAGACTTAGCAATTGATTCAGTATAATCTTTCCACTTCATGTCAGTGAAAAACATTAGTACCCGTGAAAATTTCATGGTCTTGCTATTTGAATTTTCTGACGAATCATAATTCTCAAGCTAATGACTGAATAAGCTCCTTGCAAGTTCCACAACTAAAAAAATAACCGTGGAAATTATCCTATTGCTTTGTTAAATACTTGAGCTTAACAACTTTAACAAAATATTGCAATGACAATCTTAAGTATGAATGCAGGTCATTATTTAAAGAAATAAGAGTGTATAAATGAAGATTTGAAATTCACAAAATTTTGCATTTCACTGAAACGGATGTTACACATTACCACCACTATCTTCTCCCTTTTTTTCCTTTGTCAAATTGATATCATTTCAGTTTATGAAATTATTTAGAAGTTATAACATCAATAAAATTAAAATCATTGCTTTATAAAAACCTATATACTAGCCTAAAGGATAATCTGGCCCTGCTCCTAAGTTTTATATACAAAGTTGAGTTAACGTTTCCTCAGACACTGGGGACTACCAGTACTTAGCCTAACTCTCTAACACTGTAATACTAGATGTAAATAAAGAGATTTAATATGGAAAGTTGGATTTCAGCCAAATCACGTTGAAAACCAGTTCCTATACGATCACTGAAGTAACGTTGTGCCTGGTCAGTATCTCGATGGGTGACTGCTTGGGAATACCAGGGTATGCAAATGGTGTAATGGATAATGGCTTGGAATTATGTTGGTCTGCAGTTGGAGAGTCATTGTGAAATTCACTTGACTCACTTCTAGCAGTTGACTACTTCTATGTGCCGTTGGTGAATCTTATATGTGTTGTTCTTGTCCTAAGTATTATCACTCATTACCAACCTTCATTTGACTATTCTATTCAGTAACCTTCCCTAGGTTACAACAGGTTGGGTGGGGTGGTTATATTCACTTGTGTACAAATACCCTTGGGAAAAATATAAAATATAAATCCATCTCCTCTTCCACTAGCTATAGATTAATTAGTAAGACTTGTATCAGTAAAACCATTATTATCTAAAGAAAGAAAGAAAAAAAAGTTTCATACAAAACATTTATATTTCACCATGAAATAACACAAAGAGGTTGATTTTTTTTTTTTTTTAGATATGTCCTATTTCAAGGTCATTTTGAGACTATCTGTACTAATGAGGACGTAATATCTTATTCATTCTAAGGCCGGTCATCATAAGTTTTCCCAGTATGCCAGGGACCTGTACCATATTTAAGCCATATAATTATATAATAATGATCAAAGAAAATATTATTTGAGCATTTGTAGTATTATTCATTTATACCAAAAAAATATAATGAAGGTGGTGCAAAAATAATGTTTTCTCACATGAAGTTGAACGTCAAAAAACGACATTATTTTTGCACCAACCTAATGATAAAAGTTGCATCATTATTTTTTTATTTTTATTTTATATTGATTTTGCATAAATACATATCCATGAAAATAGCTTTTTGGTATTCCTAGGTGTGGCTCCCACACTGTCACATCATCATGGTGTTGTCATATGTATTTTGGTTCACTGTTTTGCTGTTCATTATATTGCATTTATTAGTTGTACAGCAATGACTTTTAACATGAGTAATTAAAAAAATGTAACCATAATAAATATATAACTAAAATGAGACTGTTAAAAAAAAAAAAAAAAAGAGTCATAAATCCCAGCCGTCTCCTGTGGCATGGAATGTGTGACTATTGTTTCTTTGTTTCCTAGAAACTCTCTGCATACCAGCAGATGATGGCTTGCGTACCAATGCTGGCATGGGAGCCATACTGAGTTCCACTGCTGTAGACTACCAGTATTTGTCCCTAGTTTAACTCCATAATATTGTAATATACATGAATCCCGCATTTCGTGTGGTTAATGTGTACATCGGTAACTATAAAGAAATCAATTTTCAATTACTATGGTTAAGCTGAAGAATGTTTTACTGCACTAATTGAGTATTGTGTATGTACTAATCAAATTTTAGTATATAAAAATTTTAGTGCACTAATTGAATGTGCATTAATCGAGGGATGCCTGTAAAATATAAAGGAGTCTTATCTACTATGACAAAAGATAATCTTTTAAATACATCTTTTTTCATTGACTTATCCAATTTAGTTGCCTTTTATTATCATTAACAAACACACATTGTGTATTGGTAATTCCTCATTAGGAAAATCAAAGGTCAAATTATCAAATATCACCATGATAACCAAATGTTAAAATTATCTGACATTTGATTTAAAAGGCTTCAAAAACACATTGATGTCCTTTATGATGATGGCATATTGGATATAGGCCCTGGTCAATCAAGTGCTACAGTCACCTATTGGTTGGGGGTTGAATGCCTGGGTTATGTAGTGAAATTGATACACTGATTCAGCCAGAATGAACAAGAATCGATGGTCATGACTAAGCCTTCCAGTTGGAGGACATTGACCAAGATTTGACCTAAAGAGGGATGGGTTCCACCAAGTCTACTTGCCCAAGACATGCTATGCATGAACAAATACCATTCCAGTTTTCAACCCAGATATGTAGAGGGAAGTGGTTGGGTTCTGTGATGCACAGTGAACTTATAACCACACCCAGTCATGGGATTCATGACAAAAAAAAGCGTCAACTCTAGTAAATGTAATAATAAACAAAAGTGAGTTTGAATATGTCCCGAATTAAAGATTCTTTATTTATTCTGATTGATATCTTAAAGATCTTCTGTCTAGTCATGTCCACCTGTAAATGGCTACTTCTTCATAAACCAATAAATAAAATTTCTCACCTTTCCCACTGAGTTGTTTTATACAGGATTTAATGATGAAACGCATCACATTAGGGGACAGATATTTTGTATTCAGTACACGTTCAACTCCCTGTGAAAAAAAAAAAAAAAAGAGGATATTTTATTATTAATAAAACATACAGGAATGCATGCACATGAATAAATATCAGAGTTTAATATTTAAGTTGAAGAAAATATAATATTCTAAGTTATTTGTTTTATATACAGATATTGCGCACAAGAATTGATGTCTATTCTGGGGTCATAGAATGTTTTGGGCCTCCACGACATCAGACTTTTTCTTCCATGGATCCAGTTGAGAGCAACCATTTGTTGACTAGCATTCTGACATAGCTTCCACATAATTGCAAGAATTGTAAACAATATTTGTACCTTTGTAAATGAGATCCTTCTATTCAACCCTATGTAAAAATTCTGACCAATCGGGATTTGTTTTATTTTTTTACTGAAGAAATCAAATTCACTGGAATAAGGGTAAACACACACACATATAAAGTTGAATGAGAATCTGATGGAATGGTAAATATATAAGGCAATTTAGAAAACTTACTTTGATATGTTTCACCAATGAATTGGCATTATAAGAAATAGAATTTTATTTTTGTCTTGTTGACACAGATTTTGTTCTTGTGAAATGAAATTCTTCATCTGATGATGCAATTTATTGGTGAAACATGTCAAAATAGAAACATTCCAAATTGTTTTATATATTTAGAACACACCCAACTGATGCCCAAAACATAAGGTTCAGATAGGCATGCATTAAGATTAAAATTAAAACATTGTGAAAGCTGTAAGCACAAATCAACAAGAGGTATTCAATACTTCTTGAGAACAGCCTTAATACTGATTTGGTTTGGTCTGTTTTACGGCATATCAACCTCAATATATATCACCAAAGCCACTTTGGTAATGATGGATGATTCTAGATCAAGAAAGCATCAACACCACCACCAAATTAACACATTGACTGCCAGCCATGAGTTATCTTGTAGTTGGCAGTTTTTTATCATGACTAAGAATTATCTCGTGTTGACTATGCTTGGCATTTTCTGATATACTTTCATCTGCGGGTGCCAACAATGAGTTTATTCACAGTGATACTTTTACTATGGAAACAATGTTAAGATTTCAGTTGAAGCTATAGATCAATTCATAAAAAAAATTTATTGTCTAAGTTGGCTATTGGCAGTCAATGTGTTAAACAGTGGAGAAATTGATGGCAACTGTGTTCTGGAATGTAAAAGACGCAGTGCTCATGGACTTAATGTTTCATAGTCAAAGTTAACACCGCCAGATACTACCAAATACTGGATAGACTGAGGGAAGTTGGTAACTAAAAGAAAACAGGAAGTTTGAGTAAGGGTGTATGATGATGTTACATTACACTGAACCAACCCTACAAAAGTGTTGCTCCAGGGATATGGTTGGTATGTGATATGTCCCGGAAAGGGATATATTTGTTCGAAGTAGCTAAGTAGTTTTGGCTACTGTAACCGGGTAGGACAATCTAGCAGGTAGCCGTAATGGACTGGTACTCGTCGTAGTCGTAGGCAATATGCTTAGGCTTATGCAATAGGCGTAGGCGATGTACCTCCACATCAGTCTGTATTTATGTCTGACACCAGCCAATCATATTACTGTGAGGGCGAACCCAGGTGTATGCATATTCATTACATCACCTTAATCGACTGATTTCTTTCCTAAGTCTTTTTTGCCTCAATCCTCCTCACAGTGGTGGCATTTGACACACTGGTACCTCTGGCCTTGAGGTCGGGGATACCTCCATTGGCGAATGTTGATTTACTGGAACGGGAATTTCAAATGCGTCATACAGGACTTCCATTGGAATCTCTTCGGTATTTTCCATGACCTTTGTAGTGTGTCTGGGTCTCAATTGATTCTAATGTCTTTTGCACTGAAATTTTCCCCCTTTTATGTCATAAATGACCTGTCCAATTCTTTTGGTTATCAATCCTTCTTCCCAATACATTTTTCCAGGCCTAAAGTTCTTGAAAAAAACTTTGTCACCTGGCTTATATGCTTTAGTCATCTGGTTTTCTTTTTTAGCAGTTTTCTTCACCGGACTAGGCCACAGCCTGTCAAACACAGAGCATATTTTTCTCGCAAACATTAACTCTGTTGGCGATAACCCCGACGTTGTATTCGGGTTTGGCGTGATTCTATATACTGCCAAAAATTTCTAAATACTTCTTTCATTCGTATCCATGCCTTGATTATTCTTCAACTCTTGTTTAAATTTTTCCGCCTGTCCATTCGATCTTGGATGATATACTGGTGTTGTCACGTGATCAATGGACAATGATGTACAGAATTCCTTGAATTCTCTTCCCGTAAAATGCATTCCGTTGTCACTGACTAAAGTTTTAGGGAGTCCAAAGCGACTAAAAATTTCCTTAAGTGCGTTTATTGTATTTGTTGCAGTCGGATGTCTGCACTTAGCAATTTCTGGCCACTTAGTGAAACTGTCCACAATGAACAGGTAATAAGATTCATTTATTGGCCCTGCATAGTCGATATGTAATCGAGTCCATGGGACATCTGTCTTTGGCCATGGTTGAATCTTTACAGGTGGATCCTTTGCTGCCAGTTGACATCCTCTGCACTGTTTCACCAAATTTTCTATATTTTGGTCCATCCTCGGCCAATAAGTATAACCTCTCATTAGAGATTTCATTCTCGAAATCCCTGGATGGCCAGTATGAAATTCTTTGAGAATTTTCTTTTGCCAAGTACACTGCATTACAACTCTATCTGCATATAGTAATACCTGTTCACAGATTGAAAAAGGTAACACACTAATTCCTTTCTTAGTTTTCTCATTCAACCAGACATGCTTTTTCATTTTTTTAATGAAATCATTGTTCTCCACTGCTTTTTTCACATCTTCTAGCATAACCGGTAGTTCTCTAATAGTGTTGCATAACAGATTCGACAATTCACATTCATCTCTTAGCGCTGCTATTACCATTTCTCAGTGGTTCCGTATATTTAGGTATCAATCTCGATAACCCATCGGTGTGACCTAGCTTCTTTGAAGGCATATATTCTATTTTGAAATTATAATTCAATAGAATTATACCCCAACGCTGTAGTCGATTTGCCATTCAAGTTGGTATACATTTTTTGTTAACCAAATATTGTTAACAGCGGTTTGTGGTCTGTTTGCAGAATAAATTTTCTTCCGTATAGAAACCTGTGAAATTTTTTTACAGCGAAGATTATTGCTAAACTCTCTTTTTCGATTTGACTGTAATTTCTTTCCGCGGGCAGTAACGTTCTCGAGGCATGTGCTATTGACTTCGTAGATCCGTCCTCGAATTTATGAAGCAATACTGCACCTAGTCCCTCATTAGTGGCATCTGCTGCTACAATGATTTTCCTCTTCGGGTTGATTGCGCTAACGATAGGTCTGCTAATAGACAGCTTTTTATTTTTTTTAAAGCACGTTTGCATTCTTTCAACCATATCCACTTTGCACCCTTTTTCACCGAATTATTTAAAGGAGCTCTCATATCATACATTTTTGGGATATAAATGCTATACTAACTTACTAATCCCAAGAATGCCTGGAGTTTAGCCACATTATCAGGTGCTGGCATATTTTTTATAGCCTCAGCCCTTTCTGGATCCGTTTCACTTCCTTTACTGTCAATGATCTGCCCTAAATATTTTATCTTCTTTAAGAAGAACTCACATTTTTCAGCACTCATCTTGAACCCATATTCCTCAATTCTCTGAAATACTGCTTTAATATGCGTTTTGTGTTGGGCCTTGTTTTCCCTTTTAATCAAAATATCATCTAAGTATGCGGTTGCATACTCTATACCAGCCAACATTGTGTCCATTATTTTCTGGAATAGGCTTGGAGCTACCTTCAATCCAAAAGGAAGACGATTTAGTTTAAAAATCCCTTTATGCGTGTTGTCAGGTACTTCGAACATTCTTCACTGACTTTAACCTGAAGGTAAGCCTCCAACAAGTCCAACTTTGAAAACACTCTACCTCTGTTTAATTTAGTGAATATATCCTCCAGAGACGGTAGAGGGTACACATGGTCTTTCAGTCATTTAAGCCTGTCGAAAAGTCAGCACACACTTTGATTTTTCAGTTTTTCTTTTTTATATATACGGTTGGAGACGCCCAATCCAAGTAATCGACTTCTGAAATTACACCAATTTTCTCCAACCTTTCTAATTCCTCATTTATTGTGTCTCGTGCCAAAAATGGTACTTTACTCTTTGGTTTAAAGATTGGTTTAACATTTTCTTTCAATTTGAAGTTGACTTCTGTTTTTGTGCACAGACCTAGTCTTTCTGAAAAGACGTGAGGGAATTTGCTTTTCAAATCCATAATAAATCTTTCTGTTTGCTTCGTCGTATAGTTAACTATGACGTTAACTTTGTTGCAGAAAGAATTTACCGGTAATTCCCATAAGTTAAACAATACGATCCAGTCTAAACCAAAAATGTTTACTGAATCAGGGAGCACATACACTTTCGATTTGTGAATTTTTCCTATGAACGAAATGTTACATTTTAATTCACCTCTAAACTTAAGTCTTTTTCCTGACACTCCCCTGGCAATTTTGTCTGTTTTAGTCAACGGTGGGTAACCGATTTTTTTCCATATTTGCTCGTCTATTACTGAGATATCACATTCTGAATCGAGCAATAATTTTACAGTCTGCCCATTTATTTTTACATTGAGGTATTTTCTTCTTTACCCTCCTCAATTTCGTTTTTAGACAAAACTACGTTCACCTTTGTTTGAGACTTTGATTTTACTTTTCTCTGTTTTGCCCGACAATGGGAACTTCTATGGCCAACACACCCACAATTAAAACGTATTTTATCCCTAAAGAAACAATCCTTCTTTATATGCTGTCCTCCACACGAACTGCATATAATTTTTCTTTCTTTATTTTGTATCCACTTCTGTTGTCTTACAGTTTGTACTCGTGAAATGCTCTTAATCCGAGTATTATCTTTTCTTATGTTTATAAGTTGCTGACATCCTTCCGTTACTTTTTGTGGTGTAATCTTCAGATCCTGTTCCCTGATAGTGAGGATTCTTGATCTAATTTCTTTGTCCTTCGATGTCATTAGACCCCGCACAAAAATTAGACACTTGAACATGTCGCTTGACAATTCCTTTAATTTAAACGCCTCACACTGTGTGTTAACCACACCTGCATACATGACAAAATCATCATCCTCTTGTTTTATGATATTTAGACACTTGTATCGTGTATGAAACAGACTCTTTTATCGAAAATTTGACAAAATTTCTACTGTTTCGCTGAATGTAATTTCTTCTGGCTTCTTTGGGAGGATTAAATTTGTGTATTTTGTATTTTCTTGTTCCCAACTTCTGCAACAATAGAGTGATTTTTTCCTCTTCGGACAATTGTTCGCATCTTTTCATAAATATTGTTTCAAACCTACGAAAATAAGCCGGAAATGTTGAACCACTGTTAGGGTCGTATTTAAATTCAGAGAGTGAATTTGAAATTCCTTCAGCAGAAAAAAATCTAGAACCCGGCTCTTTTGTTGTCCTAGATAATACGTCTTCCCAAAGTGATTTATTGTTTTTTGCCTGTCTGAATAACTTTTTAAACCTTTATTGTTGCTGAATAAATTGTTGTTGTTATTGTTGTTGCTGTAAAGTGACTTGTAGCACCTTAGTTAATTCTGCAATTTGTTCCATTCGGCCAACGTATCCACAAGAAAAAATTTTGCTCCAATTCATGTAGACAATAAAAGTCCAAACAAGTGTGTGTGTGTGTGTGTGGGGGGGGCAATTTCTTACTTTCTGTAAGCGTTGGACAAGTTTTTCCTTTTCTAATGTTCCTCGTTAATAAGCGTTAAAACAAAAATGAGGGGAAAATTACTTACTTTCTGTAAGTGTTGAACAAGTCTTTCTAACGTTCTTCATTAGTAAGTGTTGTCAACTGTATTTTTTTTTCTTTTAACTTATGAGGTTGTTTCCAATCTCATCGCCAACTGATATGTCCCAGAAAGGGATATATTTGTTCGAAGTAGCTAAGTGGTTTTGTCTACTGTAACCGGGTAGGACAATCTAGCAGGTAGCCGTAATGGACTGGTACTCGTCGTTGTTGTAGGCAATATGCTTAGGCTTAGGCAATGTACCTTCACATCTGTCTGTATTTATGGCTGACACCAGCCAATCATATTACTGTGAGGGGGAACCCAGGTGTATGAATATTCATTACATCAGTATATTTTACCAAACACACTTTATCATCCTGACTTGGCTCTTTCAGACTATCATCTATTTAGAGACCTTAAAATGATATTCACTCAGGAAGCACTTCCACATGCAGAGGTGCAAGAGTAAATACATTTGCTTTAGATCATATTTTACAAGGAGTGCATTTATGCACTTGTGCAGTAATGGAATAACAACATTACACAGGTTAATAAACAGAAAGGTAGAAGAAAATAAAAAAATGAAAAAGCTATAATCGCTAGATTTGAATGACTGCTTCCAATTGGCTTTTGCAGTCTGATCAATAAGGCAGTTACTCTAACAAGGGAAAATCTTGAAATTAGGATATGCTGGAGACTTATTTTTATTTACAACCCATGTCAGTTACTAATGATCATCATGGAGTGATGATCTGGAAGTTGAAATAAAAAGTAAATGAATCTAAAATGAAAGTCAGAGTTAAAAATAACCATACTTTCTTTAAATAATAAAAGCAATGGACATACCTGTTGGGCAATACTTGCTATTTTCATATCCAGTAAGATATCTTTCACAGTATTTTTTACAGTTTCTTGAGAAAAGAAAAAAATAAAAGAAAATTTATAAAAAAAAGAATTGAAAAATATAAAAATCAAATAAAAATAAATGCTACATAATAAATGCTTATAATAGTTATAATATCTATATATACATTTCTCATACAAAATGTAACAACTATTTTGGGACAGAAGTAGTATTAAATGAAACAAAATATATGCAATGATTGAAGCCAAGCTGAAAAATTTGCCCAAAGGTCAAATTTTAATTTAGACTTATAGCTTTTATCAATTTTTGAGCATTTAGTTTTTAAAGCTCGCCTGAAAAAATGTACAGAAATACCTTATTTCTGCAAGTTTGTTTACAAATTAACTTCAAAATTTTATTATTTCAAGAATGAATCCAAATAAAGTTGATGTTTTTTGTATTAGATACATTGAATGCAAAATATATCCAAACCAGAATTCTAATGATGAATCACCGCATGCAAAATATGCTTATATAATAAATGCCAACGTCAGTGTCACACTTTTTCAAGGGACATAACTCTCTTTCAATAGCTTATGTTATAGGAAGTTTGGATTAACAAGTTTTCATTACTGCAATTGTTTTGGCGATTTTTTTACGTGATTTTTAGCAGCAAATTTTTTTGTACAATAATTTTTATAACTTGGAAATAAATTTAGGAATAATTGAATTTAATTGCAAAACCCATCAAAAGTCACCCATGAAATAAAAATAGTTGTTTGTACAGAAAGAAACGCCCTATGCACATCAATTTGTCTTTAAATTAAGTGGCGGCAGAAGAATTATCTTTGAACTATTAAAAGGTAAGCCTAAATATTAATGCAATTTAAATGCAGTGATCAATTTTGAGTTGTTCTGGAGTTTATTGTTACCTATTGCATATGGCAGCAGCATGCCTCACAAAAAGAAATCACTGCCAACAGAGGATCAGATTGCAATCAAAAGAGCCAAGGCTGCAGTGAAGAAAAGAAAGTCCCATGCAAATAAGAACCCAGATCAAATAGCAACTAGGAAAGCTTCCAATGCTGAAAATATGCAAAGACTTAGGGACTCTCAAACTCCTGAACAAGCTGAAGGCCCAATCAAGAGCCTTCCACAGGAGCTAGCTTAAATGCCACCTGACAGGACAGCTTTTAAGCTACTAATTAATAAAAACAAAAAATAGATAAAAGTGTATATAACAACACAATACTGCTGGGCACAAATTGTGAGACAAAATGTTTTAAATTTGCATTGTTTATTGAAAATCACACTAAAACTATTGCACTGTATAAAATATTACATCATAATATAACTAAATTGTTCAGTATAATTTCCCTTTGAAGTAAATGAAGGCTTTATTTGTTGGCACAATGATTTAGTAATAATGTGCTTGTGCTATACATCTTGTTCATATACAATTTGTAAAACTTCAGTAAATTATAAATTTTATAAGGCTGTGTTAGAAGGCTTTCAGTGATCACCAGAATGAAATTTCAACAATACAATTCTGAACCGAAACTAAATCTTTAAACTAGTTTCCTCAAAAAAACATAACAATTTTGAAAAATTGTGTTGTTATTCATCATGCCAAACGCCAACTTTCAAATTGAGTGCAGTACCACAATTCCTAAATCGACCTTTAAATGACATTTAAATCTGGCAAGTGTGGGGGTCAATGGAATTCCTGAAAGTTAGTCAAGGGTTTTTGGAATTAATTTTGTCTCAGCCATACATGATCGGAACAAGATGTATTATCTTGTTAGAACAAACTATTACTATTGAGGAAACATGGCGAACATCACAGGATAAGAATTGCTTGCATGTGTTGCACAGCTCAAGAAAGACTTTAGTTTCTCTGCAAATAGTTTAGAGACATGCAATCCGTGTGTGTGTGTGTGTGTGTCTAATTCAACCATCTTCTTGAAAAGCTGTTTTCAAGTGCGACCTGTCTGACTAGGTGACAGTCTTTCACGATCAAATAGCAATGTTCCCTGGCCCAAGTGAGGTAGTGACATTGGTAATATTAGCTGTCTCCTTATAAGGAAACATTCAGCATTCATTGGCTAAATAGCTTGTACTATTTTCAGTTGAAATCTATAAAATCTTTCTTAAAACAATTTTTCAGAAAATAGGTTTCTCAAGTCCTGTATCTGTTATCAGTCTGTCCAGTAGTAATGGAGGTTTCCTTTCTAAACTTTTATTTGAAGTAGTGTGAAATGTTAATATCTTGATAATGTCATTATTTTCTCTTTGCTCTCCATTTTAGTTGTTGATGCTATTAATAATCCTGAAGTGATATAGTTTCTGTTATCTGGTAGAGTTCTTTCTTTGTGATTCTGCAACCTCAGTCCACAAGGTTCGAAGAAGGATAGTCTTCACCATATATCTACAAATGTCATGTCAATAATGGTAAACTTTATTGGTTGATACCTACAAAATCCTGTGGAATAATGAATGATGGATTTGAGTGGCCATATTGTTGAATTAAGATGTAATTTGATACAATGTTCTCTTTCAATGAGTGGTGAGCATACTTGTCAGTTGTTAACAGTCCATTTCTCCATCACCTGTGACTGCCCACAGTTCATGAGGAAGGAAGGCTTGGAAAATATGATACTCACAGGACAGATTGAGGGCAAGAGGGACAAAGGAAAAAAAGCACAACATACTTGATGAATGGAAGGCAGAGACGGCTTAGGAGAAATAATGGCAAAACAAAAATTTATTAAGAGCTACAAAGGACAGGAAATTGTGGAGAGCTATGATCACCTATGTCCTGAGAGGACATGCCACATAAAGAAGAAGAATGTCTGTCCAGAATCCTTATAATCTTTATATTCCTATGCTGCTAATATCTGAAGAGTTTTTGCTAGCTTGGAGATCTTCCTGGCCCCAACAATCATTCTGCAGTAAAACCTATCTGCTTCCCACTAATACTACTATTTATTATTATTTATTTATTACATATGTCATCAGGTTGAGTCTGTTTCTTCAAATCGTGGCAAGCAAAGCTGTTAATTACATTACAGTATCTAATATTTTGAAATTTCAGTTTATTTTTCCCCAACTCTAGAAAAAACATTATGTTTAAACCATTTAAACCATTAATACCCACTGCCACATTTTTGTGATGATAGGCATTAATGAGTTATAGGTATATAGGAAGAAATCAATAGTTAATATGATTATATATATATATATATTTCCAAGAAGATATGTACAAGACAGTGCAAGAATATAATATTCCAATGTAATAAATTATAACCATGGAATATTAGTTTGAGCATTATATATATATATATATATATATATATATATATATATATATATATATATATATATATATATATATGATAATAATAATAAAAAAGTTAATTGCCAAAGTTGAATTAGACCAGGAAACAGTAGTATTAAAAAGTGCTCAATGCTCATATAAAAAGATAAAAACTTAACATGGAGATCTTTTACGTATAGAAAATTAGAAGATCAGCCAATTCCGCCACCTTGGTTTCAACGTTTTGGTATCTTCAGGCAACTTTGGTCAATTGATTTCATAATGCTTTATTTTAATAAATGAATACGCGCATGACACAAGATGTGGTAGAAGGTGAGGTGGTGGAGGGGAAAAATCAAATGTATTGTAAATGTATCAATAGGGGATTAAATGAAATATACATACTTTCTTTTCATCTCTCTTCATATGGACTCAAAAGGAACTTTTTAGTATATATACAACAAGACATAATTTCCAATCTCTGATTCAAATTTTTTTTTTTGGTCTAAAAATGTTATAGCTAATTTTTCTTGTTGGCAAAGGTTGCAGATGTTTCTATTATTGCTGTAAGGTTTTGCTTTTTTTAACATTTTCCAGTTTACAATCATTTAAATTGTTGTACTAGTGAAATTTTGGTATTGCCCCTTGGTAATTTGCATGTTGGGCTGTTTCTTTTGCTGACAACCATATATTGTATCTTCTTGCAATTGATAATTAATCCTTTTTTCTTGCTTTCCTTTACTAACTCCTGCAGGAGTTCTTGTAGTTTCCTTTCTGCATATGTTGTTAAGAATGTTGCCGCCAATAATGAATCCTTCTAGGACTTCTAGTTCTCTTAGCATTGCCTCGCTGTATAGGTTGAATAAGTTGAGTGAGAAGACATTCTTGTCTTATGCCTCTTTCTAATTTTATATATTTACTGAATTTATTTTCTATCTGCATGCAGGCAGTTTTCTCCCAGTATATATTTGGGATTATTTTAACATCCTTCTCAGCCTTCAGGAAAGGATGACATTTACATTTTTCAAATATTCAGTAATCAGTTTACCTTTCAAACTCTAGATGACCAGAGACTGGCAGCTGATCTCTCCTCTGATCTAGCTTTAACATCTCAGTGGGGTAAAATCTGGCCAGTTATATTCAATGCCTTGAAAACCAAATTAGCAATATTCCATCATCACCGATCATGATGAATAGATGTTCCCACGGGCAGGCACTGTGCCTTTTGCACCTACTGGGACTTAAATTGGACCCAAACCGCAAGTTGAACTCATACATATGATCCCTCATGAAAGATGCTTGATAAATAGTCAGTTCCCTGTACCGCTCTAGTAAGTACCAGATTCCTCCTGCTATCCTCTACAAGAACCAGATGAGGCTGAAAATGGAGTACTGCTGACAAATCTGTGCTGGAGCTGCCCAATCTTTACTTTCTAGTCTCAATAGAGTCCAAAAGTATCTATACGTCCTTGTGGGTGATGGATTATTTTCCACCCTAAAACTCCTTTCCCACAGATGAAATGTTGCAAGCTTCTTGCTGATCTATCACTATTTCCATGTAAAGTGTACAGACAAACTACATTCCTTAGTTCCACCAGTTCTAACCTTCACGGCTAAGACTCGCCATGCTGTGCACATTGTAGCAAACACCCTCATTCCTTTCATATTCTGTTAGTGAAATGCAAGTTCAACTCAAGCAGCTTCTTCCCATGAACTGCTGTTTTGTGAAAGTGACTCCCAAGAGAATGCTTCCCTGATCAATATAATCTTAAACTGTTCAAATCTAGGGTTAACCATTATCTTCTGCACATATCTACATAAACGTGCCTTTTACTCTGTAACCTTCTACCTCGAGTGGTTCTCGGGCCTTGTACAGGGTGAACAGCATTGTAAAAAAAAGAATAAACAAAGTTAATGTTGTTCCTTATAATTTAAAATAGTTATATACTCCTCACTATGCCAGAGATGACAGTGTGATGAATGAAGTTAAAGCCGAGATTTTTTTAATGAATTTTAAAACCTCAACAAGCCTTCCTTAGAAAATTGGCTCAACACCATTTTCCTTGTTCTATTCCTCCCATTTAGCAAAACTAAATTTAGTAAATGAGTGAACTGTAATGTTGAGAGAGTTGTATATTGCTGTCACCAATAGTCGTTTTTAAAAGATGAGTAAATTTCCAACCAATCTTATTTGCACCATTCCACTTGCTTATCCTCGTGCCAGACCGAGTCAGGTTTTGCAGAGGCTGAGAACAAACTTATAGACTAATAATTGATGGGGGAGTCAATTTGAATGTGGAAAAGAAAATTTATGACAGACTCTTAATTAATCCTAATAATTTTGAATTTATAGAATATGCAACATTTTTTAATGCTACTGTTGACCTAATACAAGGCCCAAAAGCCACTCAAAATGGGGGTTACTGAATGAAGTTATTTTATGGACATAAGGAGGAGGAGATATGAAGTGCAGATTATGAGAATATATTACTCCAAATGTTATTTTTAGAGGATACCTGTATTTGAATTAGATGCACAGTCTTTTATTTTTTTAATTTTTATTTTAAACGGTTTGTATTATGGCTACCAGTCAGTGCACTCGAGTAATCTTACTAAAGAAAATGTACTTTTTGGAAGGGTTTGAACCTGCATCCCTCTTTGTAGGAAAAACCAGTTTGATCTGGTGTGCTTTAGACCGCACAACCAGAGAGAGAGAGTGTTCCGTTTTCCCTTTTAATTTCCCTCGTTCAGATTTTTCTCAAATGCTCACATAATCTCAGTTTCTGATATGAAGAATATATAATGGTTGAAGAGGTTAAGATTGTAGTGATCAGGGAAGCATCCTTTTGGGAGTCTCTTATTTTTTTGTCTCTAATTCTTTTTATTGTAATAAATCAAGCGGATATACCAAATTGTAAATGAGTATTGCTCTGACTTAAATATCTGATCTAGAGATAATCAAGCAAGTGGAAAATCTACAAAGCCAGCTTTTGTTTCAACCAAAAATGGAAAACTTCTGAGAACTTCATTCATGAAGTTAAGAACACACACACATATTATATATATATATACACATATATATATATATATATATATATGTATGTATGTATGTATATGATAAAAATATTGTTTTGAGAGGTATGCTATATTTATGGGTAAAAGTGCTCAATATCAGAGACAGAGCATATATAAAAGTGGACACAGATCAACACTGAGTAGCAACAGTCATTCTTGACACTGGATGTTGACTTCAGTGTCCATTTCATCTGATAGCTTAGGAGTAGATGCCAAATCGGTCAAGTTTTGATCCCGGCTTGAAACAATCAGATGTCTATCCACACTGATGAGCTGTGATACAGCAAAACAGTCTTTTTGAGACTTATTTTGCATTGAACATAAAAGAATTAGGGCATTGGAAGAGCTTAAAAGTATTTTCAATGTATTTCTCCTTTTCATATAAATACAAAGGGTTACAAATTCTGAGTGCTCTTAAATAGAATCCAATAATTATTTAGGATTTTATTTTGCAGTTATGGTGAGAATAAAAAATTTATGAGATCATTTTTATTAGTTGATCTGGGATGGACACTTAATTTTAGGCCACTGTCAGTACAGTGTAACATAATATCTAGCAAAGTTAAAGTGTTATTCATTTCCATTTTGTAAGTGGATTCTATCGTATGTTCAACTTTGTTTATTTTATGTACAAAGTCAAGTAATATGGTTTTGCATGGATATATACGGAGTACAATCACTGTATTAGAAATATGTTGATTGTTTAGGTAAAACAGATAAGGTATAGATAATGGATCGAGGAATAGTGGAGTTATGGATAGCGGCTTGAATTGAGGAATTAGACAGCCAAGTTTGAATTCCTGTCAAGTTTGTTACATTCACATACAAGCTAATACCCTTGGGAAAGGCATGAATCTATCACTTTTCTCTACCAGTTATGGGTAAATAGCAAGACAGACTGGATCCTGTAACCTTGGGTGGCAACTGGTCCAGGAGAAGAACAACTCTGAATTCAAAACCAGAGTGGCTGGTAACTAAACCAGCACCCCCACCGAACCTGGATATGGTGAGGTGGTGAGTGGAACCCGACCAATACAAAAAGAGCTGTTAAAGGGTGGATGAACAAGAGTTAATGGCTATCCACCCAATCTATGGATTAAATAGCCTCACTAACCCACAATTGGCCAAATCTGGTGAGTATGGCTACACCCCTGAAGATATAATGGGGGGGGGGGTTCCTCCAACAAGAGTGAGTAGGTTTTGGCAATAACAAATTGTAAGGTCATGTGTCTTCTAACAGAATTTATCTGACTGTTCAAAGTATGCATTATAATCAAGACTTATTGGTCAAAGCCCAGCTTAATCATTATAACAGCATATCCAAAGTGTTTATTGCATCACATATGTTTTGTGTTATTTAAAAATTTGACTTAGTATCAATTCCTGATAAAAATGGAATTTAATTTTATCAAGTTGATTTGACTTGCTTCAGAGTTCAACCGCTTAATAAATTCTCTCAAAACTTTTAATTGTGGAAAAAGTCCAACTGAAAAACACACATGTATGGGATCAATATTCAATTGATTTCAAAGTGTTGGTGATGATTTTGCTAATATTTTCATATTTATTTACATCAAATATCTGAATATATGAGAAATAATCAGTCAGTTATGTGCCATGCGTGATACATGCTTAGGCAATCATGTATCTTTTGATACATGACTGACGAGGCAGATTTTTCCCCGCAGTAGGTTGTCATTTCTTTCTGCAGTAGACCAGTTGCCATCCAAGGCTATAGAACCCAGTCTGTCCTGCTATTTACCCATAGCTGGAGGGAGAAGAAAAGGATTCACCTTTCCCAAGTGTATTAGCATGTTAAGTGAATGTAATGGATTTGACTGGAATTTGAACTCAGCTCTCAGATTCTTCAATCCAAGCCACTATCAATTACTTCACTGTGCCTCCTCTGAGAACTAATGCACACGAGTATTATACAAGGTTCAGGCAAACACTTCAAATTTGTTTTTTATCAGAAGCAATAGTTTCCTTAAAAGTGAATTCTCGCTTAACCCTTAGGAGACAACAACTGATCTATCAGCTGAATAGACAAAGAAGATGATAGGGCCAATCCATTGGCCCAATAATGAAAGATAATCAGATAGCTTTTTATATTTCTTGTACAAGTGTGGTTTCTATGATAGTTTTCTGTGTTCTGTGATTTTATATTGATTTTTTTGTCTTCTAAGTGAGGGCTTGTGAAAAGGGCTCCATCTTGGCACTGAAACTCCAAATGAGGCTGTCTCAAAAGGGTTAACCATTAAATACATCTTCATAATATTTTTTTTTTATTAACCCATACAAAATTCAAATCATTCCTTGAAAACAACTTTCTAAATGTAAATTTCATACTTTTAAAGACAATATTGATTATTTAAGAGATTAGACTTTTTACAAAAGTACGATATCATTCCTTAAAAAAAAACCAAAAAAAAACAACAACATGTATCTATGAGGGGAGACTAAAAAGTTCTCAGCTTAACCTACTTTCTTAAAATCTGAACAAACCTGAGATTAGGAAGCACTTTTTTTTTTTTTTGTCAGGCCAAGAACTTTTCAGTCCTCCTTCATATACTTGTAGAGATAATATTGCTTGGTTCAACAAACTGAAACTTTTTTTTTTTCAATGAGATTATAATATTTACTTGTAATCTTGAGCAAATTTAATTTGTGGCTTTTGTTCGATTTTGGACATTAATTTTTTTTTTTTAGTTTCTATTGTTTTTGTTATTTTTTTTTTTTACTTTTGTCGTGAATGTAAACAAACCAGACAAACTTTTTAATTCATTGACAGTACAGGAATGAACATAGATAAATATATTTCAGTTAATATTTATCAACTGTAAATATTCACAATGCAACAAAACTAAAGTGAAAATATTTTTTCTTTAGTGGAACCACATTTGATAATATTCAGCATATGTATCATTTGTTTAAAATACAAGAAATGTTTCTATCAGAACCAAAAGTCAATGGGTTCATATCTGGTTCTTCTGAAAGTTAAAATCACTATTGAAATGCCAATAGCAAGATTAGGAATGTGATGTGGCAGCTGATGGTGATTCCAAAAGAAGACTTTGCAGACTACTTAGAAAAGTGAAAAGAACATTGCAATAAGTGTGTAAGGGCACAAGTGGACTATTTTGAAAGAGACAAAGGATATTTTTGTTAATATTAAATAGCTGAATATTTTCTGGCCAAACTTAAAATGTATATCCAGTAATGCAGGGTGCAGCAGAAATACCTCCCACATAAGACATTAATGGTAATGGTGTCTAAATCTCGCCGATGTCTTGCCACTAATAGGGAGGTATTTCTGCCACACACTGTATTTAAAATAACTGTTGAATAATATCTGAGCTTAAGACAACTATGAATTTTTTATTTCTGTAAACATTATTTTAGTGGGTACACATGTTTGAATAGACATCACTAATTAAAAATAGTGAAACTAACTTCTTTTAGAGACCCGAGATAAGTGGGGGTGGGTTCTTAATAATCAAGAGAGATTTTTCTTTTTCAATATGCAATAGATGGAATGATCTTAATAAAAATGAGGAGAGAAGAGTAGAAAATCACTTAAGGGGTCAAAAAGCACAAAATTAGTAAATGGGGTAAGTTCAGGGTTTGGTGAGATTTTGTTTAACGGCATTTCAACCCTGATTGATCATTTTATGCTAGGTGAATGCATAGATCGCATGTATACTTTACGTTTTTACTTTTTTCCAATAGTCGGAAGGGTCAGAGGTTTGGGAAATTTTCTGAAAAAAAAAAAAAGAAATAAACATACTCCTTCCACGTTTATTAAGCTCCTTAAGTATCATCAGAGAAAATGTACCTCTCTTTAATAAGACTTTCAATGATCTAAGCCAGTGGATGTTAATTTCACAGTTTATGAATAAACAGGGATGCCTAGTCAAACATGTTCCCACTAAAATAACATTTGTACTAATACGAAAAGTCAGATTGAAAAAAAATAGAAATCTGTCAATTTCTTAAACAATTATGAATACAAAACCAATACACAGAAAGAATATCATCATCATCATCAGTCCCTTGACTGCTTCACTTGTTAGTGGAAGGTGGGGATCCAAGGGCAGACAACTGCCTGAAGCATGATCTGTTGGTGGTGGCATTTGCGTTACTGTTCCATCCACCTTTAACAGTGCCTTGCATGATGGTCTTGAAGATGCAGTGTGACTTTTGACTTCTTCCATACATAATCATTGGTTTTGTGCTCCCAGTAAGAGATGCGGAGGAGCTTTCTCAAGCATTTGTTCTTGGATAATATGTAGAACATAGATTTTACTAAATCATAAGCAGTAACAAAGAAATTTATGGAGGTTATGGAACATGTAACACAAAAAGAAAGTAATTTAAGTCCAATGGAAACTCTGTGGATTGTGATATTTTTGGAATTGTGAAATAAAACATACCTGATTCTTCTGTGTTATCCTTCAAAATAGTTTTCAACTTTTTAAGCAAGTGTAAATCCCGGGCTCTTTTGCTGCTCTTGTCACTGTTGAAAAGAAAAAAATAGATAGATAAATACATACTTTTCTGACATTTATAAATATATTTCTGTCTTGAAGTTAGAAAAAGAAATTATTCAGAAAACATTTATATTTGTCCTTTGTATCAGAAGAAAAAAAAACCCAAAAACTGAACATTTGCTTGAATTTTTATCTATTATTAATCTCTCACAAATGACAATTATAATTCGCTTGGGACACTATTTGCCCAGTTATCATTGGGGTCCATACAACCAAACTTAAATTCATACATTAGGAGAATTGGAATAAAGTTTAGTATCCTGTTGCTTCAAAAGTCTGTATTTCTTGGCACTGCAAATATTCTGTGAAAAGTGCTGTTTGAGGTTGTACAACTTGATGGAAAACACCCATAAGTTCATCAGTTCTTTTTTTAATTTTTTTTAAGACAATTCACCCCAAGCAAGGCGGGAGTGCCACTAGCATGCAAGGGGTTACAGAGGATTGAGAACAAGAGTAAAGAGGCGTGTTTGAGGAAAGGATACAGAGAAGGACGGGGAACAAATCCAGGGTGTCAGATGTTGATTGACATTACACTTGAATATTTGAAGATTATAGTCATCGGGGAAACAAGTAAGGGAAAAGGAGTTACAGAGACGGGAAGTGCAGGAGAAGAAGCTATTTGAGTAGAAGAGATGGTTAGATTTAACTGTTTTGACAGTGAAAGGGTGGAACAGAGATGCCTGACTGGTTGCTCGCTTAAATTCATGTAGTCTGGAAATCAGTGAATGTAGCTCATCAGAACAGTTGCCATGAAAATACTTGTAGAAGAGACAGAGGGAGGCCACGGTACATCTGTGGGATAGCAATTGTAGACTAGATGCCAGATCAAGACCTATCATCTTGTATATTCATCTTTGGATCCTGTTGAGGACCTCAAGACATATAGCAGGAGCACCAGACCATATATGACAGCAATATTCCATGCAAGGACAGATGGTTGAAAACTGTGTGGAAAAGAAAATAATAAAAATGATGGTTTACTTGAATCTCTCTAGTTAACAAGACACCTTGAGGACACTTAACAGGTGGCAGCACTGCTTGGAATTGCTCATTTGCTGAGGAAAATAGTGTGTCTCTTTCCTGGCCCTCTTGCCTTCAATATGTCATGTGAGTATCAAATTTTCCAGCCCTCTTTCCTCATTATGTGACCTAGAAATTTCAACTCTTTCTTTGTGATGTTAAGTATAAGTGTCCTTTTTGTGATGTTAAGTATAAGTGTCCTTTTTTTCTCTAAAAACTTCTTCATTGTCCACATGTTCAGTACATGGTATTCTGAGCATTTTTCGGTAGAACCACATTTCTGTTGCCTCAAATCTTTTCTTAATCTCTGAAGAGATTGCCCAGCATTCACTGGTATCACTGGGCCAATATTACATAACAGTTAAAAAAAAAAAAAAAAAAAAAACTCAAAATATCCAGGTAAAGTTTATTCTTGTAGACTCCTTGTGGAGCATAGGATCAAAACCATACCAGCCTAGCAAACTCAGTTGTGGGAAAAAACTGTGTCAATATCAGTTTGATTGATTGATTGATTTGTTTAATGGCTTATGGGTCATTTTATGTTGAAATTTAACTGATATATCTTGAATGCAATCTTATGGCTTCAACTAGAGATAAAATGTATTGTTGGTCATTTTGATTTAAATTGTATTGTTGCTATTTTTTTTATACAAGTATGTATTGCTAGCATTTTTACTATAAATATGTATTTTTATACTTTTCATTTTTGTTTGGGAATTTACTATCTGTCATAGCTGGGATTCTAACAGGTGTTAACACCCTGGGCTAGGGTGAACCTGGGAACAGCAGCAATTAAGAGGTGGTTCCTCCTCAAAACCTCCAATCTCCCAATAAGTTTTCTTCTATCTCTCTTGCCCTCAGCATATCACGAGAGTATCAGATTTTTCAAGCCTTTGTTCCTTGTTATGTGCTCCAGAAATTTCAACTGTCTCTTCTTGATGTTAAGTATAAGTTTACTTATTGTTTCCATTTTCTCTAAAACTTTGTTGTTGCTAACATGTTCTTCCATGGCATCCTCAGCATCCTTCTGTATAACCACATATCTGTTGATTCATGTTCGAGGAGATCATCCAGCATTCACTGCCATACAAGACAGATATCATGTAACAGTTCAGTATTTTTTTTCTTTTCTGTCTATTAATACTTTGCTTAGCTTTTGGAATGCTTCTTTGGCTCTCAATGTGTCTTTGGATTTCAGTGTCACACTTTTCATCCTCTGTTAGAACACTTTCCAGATATTTCAATTTTTGTACTTGTTTGACTTCGGTATCTCTGATTTGTAATTTGCATTTTGGGCTCATCCTTTTGCCAACAACCATGCATTCTGTCTACTCACAGAATATGCTTAGTCCTTTGTCTCATTTTTTTTTCACCAGGTTCTGTAGTAGCTTTTGTAGTTTTCTTTCCATGTCTGCTATCAACACTGTCTCATCTGCATATCTTATATTGTTAAGATGGTGGCTGCCAATAATGAATCCAGGTAGAACTTCTAATTCTTCCAAAATCACCTTGCTGTATAGGTTGAATAAGTCTGGTGAGAAGACACATCCTTGTCTTACGTCCCCTTCTATTTTTGTATATCTGCTGAACACATTCTCTATCCGAATACAGGCAGTTTGCTGCCAGTATAGGTTCTTGATTATTCTGATACCCTTCCCAAATATGTCAAAGTTGCAGAGCAATTCTGACAGATCTTTGTGATGTACTTTATTGAATGCCTTTGTGTAATCTATAAAACACAGATACACCTCCTTCTGCATTTGTACTGCACTTTCTGTTAACATTCTGAGCATAAATATTGCATTCCTTGTTCCAGTGTCTTGGACAAACCTGCACTGTTCTTGTCCTATCTCTGGTCTGATTACATGCATTATTCATCAGAAGTTGGATGATAAGTTTTGTTATATGGCTTATTAGGCTGATTGTCTTGATAGAGTTCACATTCATTTGCACCTGGTTTCTTAGTTCAGCACTATGAAAATAGATCTACTTAGGTCTTCTGGTAGATCCCCACTGTTGTAGATTTCATTTATTATTTCTGTAATCTTGTCTATGCTGAAGTCAATGTGAAAGAATATAAAGAAAAAGGAGAAATATTATTAAGGAGCAAGAACAATAAAAGAATAGGAATTAAAAAGGCTGTAGAATAAAATGGTCAGAATAAAAAAAAGAAAATCCGTCCAAACAATGCTTGGAATAATAAGGACTCTTCTGGGTGGAGGGGGGGGGGCATACATCAAACATGTTTCATTAGCATTCTTACCTGAGGGCAAGATGAAAAGGCACATCAATTGTTTTGATTAGTCCATTTGTATCAATGAGTGCAACTTGGAATGTTCTATTCTTGGTGTCCCGACTTGTGACATTATTGAGCCCCATCATGCCATAGCCAGGACAAATTAGACGACAACTTTTGCTCACGTTGAATGCAGCCACACGAGGGCCATTAACTGCAGTCCATACCTGAAAGGTGCCAAAGTAAACATTCATTAGCAATACTTACAATCAATAAGAAAATATATACAAATAGTCTGTCAAGAATAATTGGTTTTATTTTAAGGTACATAAACTTGGGTCGTAGTGTCAGTGGTAGTACCTCTGTAGCAAAGCAATTGACGCTGCTTTGCTCAGGTAAATTAGAATGCAGAAATGTACTGATTCACGGTCTACATCCAACTTTCACACAGGGTTCCAAAAAGTTACATGGGCACTGTGACCCCCCCCCCAGTCAAAGGTAGTGACCTGCCAGCTAAACCGTGCAAGAATAGTTAGAAGATTTTTCCGACCCAACTGCTAAAGGGAAATGCCTCTCCCCAACCTACCTGTGCCAAGCAGCCAGTTGCCAGTGTAGAAGCTGTGCCTCAAAGGTCAGTGGCTTTAGCAGTGAGCAAAGAAACTTCTGGTAGGAGGGACGGGGTAACCTCAACATCCCCAATGCAAAAGGAACTCGCAAGCCATTGCACTATTTTGCCTTAAATGTCACCATGAAGCACAATTACAGAGGAGTCATGACCATAGTGGTGCAAAATGAATAAATGAAACTAAACTGAAAGGTTCTATTCATATTAATTTTCAACTTATCAAAATCAAAAAGGAAATCATGGTATTTATAAAGCTTACAGAAACAAGCCAGAGTAAATTGCAAATGCGGGTAGGGACATCATGTTATGGCTATCATCCAATGAAAAATTGCTGGATACCTTGAAAATGTGTAGTTCAAGATCTAGCTTTTACTTAATGACAAACACAAACTACTGGCTCCAGTAGAAAGTATACAACTTTATTCTTACCCTAAAGAAGTAAGCTTTCCCATGTCTTATCTCATAGGTGTTAGTAACATTAATGTTTTGACACAGGGTAATGTTATACTCACCCTGCTTAAATTACAGATTAATAAGGGGTTTCTGTCAGCTTCTGTACTAGGGTTCATCACTTCGATTTTTAAAATCCTAGTTGAAGTAAGAGTGAGTTCCATTGCTGGTTATGAATTCAGAGATTGTTCTCTATGTCTAACCAAGGCTGGAGAGTCCAGTCAACTTTGCTATTTAATCATGGGGCATAGTGAGTAGAAGAGATTTACTAAAGGAATTAATACAGATTATTTCAGTAAGAATCTGAACTCAGCTTACCAATTCCATCTTGAAAACAACTGTTAGGCTGCCCACATCTCTACACAGCTCCAAAAGTAAATTAATATAAAGGGATGCTGAAAAGTTTTCAGCCTAACTCAATTTTCAAAATCTGACCAAAAGATTCAAACATCAAAATTTCTTTTGGAATTCATTTTTGGGTGGGCCAAAAAATTTTCAGTACCCACTTGTAAACTTGTTTTATAAGACTACACACATAAGATGGTTCCCTGGTTTAGTGAATTTGAAATACAGAACTGTAATACATTCATCATATATTTATCATCTAGTTTAAGTTTTCAGTGATCAGCCACCTATCTATAATACATTGAATGTAGTGGAATAATTATTTTTTGTGTAAAATAAAGTTTGTTCTGAAGAGACTGGCAAATGCAATACTTTAAAAATGAACCTTTACAAGCGAATTATTTAAAAAAAAAAAAAAAAAAAGTGACCAAAAATTGTTTACTTCAAGAATTCCTCTTCGAGGTGCGTAAATAACAAGGAACTGTGCAATCCGGCGTAATTTCTGGGGGTTGGTACACTGACTTTTCTCTTCTTTTACTTGCACCCAACCAATTTGAGCATCTCGATAACCTAAACAAAAAAAAGTTTCTCAGAATTAAAAAGTCACTTACAAAAATTAAAATTTAAAAAAAAAAAAAAATTAAATCACCAAAGTTTTTATGAAAACCTGAAAGTATCTTTAGCTTAAAAAAGAAAAAAAGAAAAAAGTATTTATTTTGTGCAGTATATCCAAACAGTAAATATTGGCTGTTTGTTTAACAGTATATCAACTCCTTATGGATCATTTAATGCCGAAATTTAATTTTCTTAAGAGCATTAGTAATTTCTTTTATAAAAAATGTATTACTGGTAATTTTTTTTTTTTTGTCAAAAATGTTTTGCTGGTATTTTTATACTTTCATAGTATTTTGATCCTAGTTTGTGGTTTCACTATTTGACCATAGCTGGGACCCTAACAAGTGCTACCACCCTGGGTTAGGGTGGACTTAAGAACAGCAGCAATTAAGAGGTGCTCCTCAAAACCTCCTGATCTCTGATCCTTTGCTGCCAGATGTAGTTTATTGTCACACCAAGGGCACATAAATATTGGTCGTATCAGAAAAAGTTTTGTGATATTCCCAGAAGGAATAACGTTAATGATTCATCTCAGAATTTTAGACAATGTTTTGTAAAATTTGTTTGCTCAACAAAGAAAAAGCAATTGTTTGATTCATTTTCTATGGCTTATTAACCCATTGCAGGTTGTTTAAAGCAAGAAAATATTTTTAATTTGTAAGAATGTCTTTTTTGAGATAATAATGATTTAATGATATGTGACACTAGTTAGCTATGGTAATTGATTAACTAATTAACCATAAAAATTAAACAAGAAAATACTGAAAACGGAAAAGAAGATATCCCGAGATTTTATTTTTACTTTAAAAAAAAAGTTACCTGTCTCAAGAACCCGAAAATTTGCGTAAACAGTGGACTCACAAAAAGGACACATGGCGAGCTTTTGACAATTGAATGATAATAACTGGTTAAGAAAAACGCAAGAATCAGAAAGTGTCTAAGATATCATTCTAAATCGCAAGGATTTTAGAAGTTGGCCAAGCAACAGGGCCATGTGTTAATTGTAAGAATTTTTGGCATAGGAAGATGTTCCGAGAAATATGTCGCTCAAATGGAAAGATTTTATTTTTACTTTTCTCAAGAACCCGAGGATTTGCATCAACGATAAATCCATAGAAGGGCAATATGGCAAGCTTTTGACAATTGACTGATGATAATTGTAAAGAAAACATGAAATAGCCAAAAAGTGTCTAAGATATCATTCAAAATCGCAAATATTTTAGAAGTTGGCCAAGCAACAGGGCCATGTGTTATTTGTAAGATGGAAAAGGGAATTTCATAAACAAAGTTGATAATTCTGAACTGAGAAATCCTGAATAAACAGGGATGTCAAAGAGTTAATTAATGAAGCAAGATTAGCCACATCCACATGACCGAGATGCCATTGGTCGAGTGGTAGCAATGGTGAAAGGTGGAGATGGATTAGTAAGAAAAATGGAGAAATTACTAACACCCATTGAAAAAATTTGGTATGAAATCGGAAATTATTAAGAACCTAAGGCTGCGGCTAGCCCTGCACCAGTTTTTGGTCAATGTCAGTATAAGCAAGTGCTCCCGTGCAGTTCGCCAGTTTGAGTTAGAGTTCCAGTCCAGTTCAGTTCACTAGTAGGAACCAGAGAGTTGCCTCGCAGAAGCTGACCAAGAGATTCCACGATTTCTGTCTCTGACCTTGCCTTTCTACAAAACAGCAAGTTATACTGACGAACGAAGCTCAGCTAGCACCAAAAAACTAAACCAGTTGACTTAGAAGACCAGAACTTGCCTAGAAGTATAATAGTGTCACTCTCAGAGGAACGGGTTGGGAAAAACACATACTCCTGTATAGAACAGACTGATAAAAGTTGATTTGCTTCTTTCAACATAACCGAGCCTTTTTTTCTTCTGGTTTTATTTATTTATTTCTTTTTACGCTTGTGCAACATCACCTCCAGTTTAGACTCATCTTATACTACGGCCCGATGTCTGATTGATCTCATCTACCTAAGATCAAATCACAACGTGGGTAGGTTAGACTTAAGATTGTAGTAGTTACTTTGGTAACCTGTCATTGGAAGTGAGATGAGAACAACAGAGCTGGTGTTGAACTGGTTGCATCTGGTGTGAAGCCGTTAGGATCGACTCTTTGGTACCCTGAACAAAGGATCCGGCTGAGTAGCAATGACCACTGATCGACTGGGTCACATTGTTGGTGGCAATAACTAAGAGTCAACCCCAAAGCACTGGTAGGAGAAGTATCACAGCATCACGCTACGACTAGGAGTTGCCCCGGGCTGACAATACTGTGTCATAGATACAAGTTTTACTAATTAACAAATAAGTGGGGGAGAAGAGGTGGATTCATACCTTTCCCAAGGACATTTGCGCATAAGTGAATATAATGAATCCAACAAGGTATTTCTCAAGCAGTTACCCATCTAGGTACTAACTTGATGTTGCTTAACTTTGGAGATCATACGAGAAACTGATGTTTCAACATGATGTGGCTGTAAGCCATAGAAAAATTGATGCAAATGTAATTAATTATAATGGCAAAGACAATATTTCTATTCTCTATTGACAAAATATCCAGTATTTTTTATGCAAACAAAACTGACAGACCACTTAAATTGTTTTCCATATTTCTGAATGTTCTGGTACTTGCTTGATTGATTGAAACTAATGATAATCCAAAAATATTAGTTCTTCACTTGGGTTTGAATGAAAGGGGAGGGCAGGAATAAGCAGTGAGAAGGCTTTGGGCAAAACATTGCAACATCTAAGTCTGTCAGTTCTAATACAGCCCAGATTTGGTTCTCTGTGACTTCTGGATATTCCTAAAACTAAAGTTTCCATTGAATGTGAGGAAATTTCAGAACATGGATGAGATTAAGGAGGATGTGATGAGGCAGCTGATGTTTATCCAGAAAGAGGACTTAGTAGAATGTATGGAACATGTAATTTGAAGAGGACTAAGGCATCATTGCACAAAGTTTATTTTATTAATAGTAAATGGTTGGATACTTTCTGGACAGACCTTGAATGTAGTGAAAAGAACTTTTTCTTTGATCTTGTGCACAAAGTAGGCATTTTTCTTATCTTTTAGAGAAATATTGACCATTTGTTCTTTGCTGTCAGTCTACTGTAGAAGAGATGGGCACTAACCATTTAAGCATTCCATAACACATCCCAAACGAGTCTACCAATAGAAGACAAAGATCCTGCTTTCTCTCCCAAGGCCAATGTACTGATAACAGAAAATCAACATCCTCTAACAATTGTTCCAAGAAATAGGACTCAAAATAAAGCTTTCTATGATCTGGATTTGGAATTAAAGCAGTGATGGTATATACCCTGAATGCATCATAAAAATTCAGGACATGGAATTAGTGAATACTAAACAGTTCAACTACATCAGAGTATGGATCAATTATAACAAATTTAGTATAGGAGAAAAGGAAATTGAAGATAGACTGTGTCAGAAGTGGTTTCAACCAACATCAGAAATTACTACAAAAACCAAAAAATCCAAGTCATGTTCTAAAATAGCCTCATCAGATCATGACTTTCATATGGATGTGATGCATGGCGCCAGACCCGTTCAGAAATACTGAAAGTGTCAGGTGTATACAACCACTTTCTAAGATCAATGGTTAAAAAGGCTTTGAGTAAGTGAAGCCTGATGGTCTTGGCTTGGAAAAGATCATTCTTCTTTGAACATTGAAACTACAGAACCAAAAAAAAAAAAAAAATAACTGTACTAGATAAAAAAAAAACCCACATCACTTGAGGACTACCAACAGCAGCAACAACTAAAATGGATAGCACACATAACTTGAAGAGAAAATAATGACAATAAAGATGTTGATATTCCACATTACTTCAAAATAGAGGTTAGGAAGGAAACCTCCCATCAATACTGGAAAGAGTGATAAGAGCTAGTGGTCTTTGATGTGACTAAAGGCTCGAAAGTTATAATAAAAACAACAAAAGAACAAAGAAGTGATTAGTCAAAAATTAATAATGTAAATATTTCATCTTGGAATTCAGATAATTTAAGTGGTGTAACTGTATCCAAATCTAAAGAAATAATTGTCAACTCTTCTTTATTCTGACTTTACACTAATCGTTAGAAAGTAGCCAACTTAAAAAATTATAATAAAAAAAAAAAAAAATAGGTTGAAGAAAATACTAAAGAAAATTTAATAATGAAAGTTTTGATTTGTCAAGTTAATTTGTATGTTGCAATTTATAATATTAATTTTGGTTAAGTCTAATTTAAAGGTAAATATTGAATTTTGACTTGTTATCTGAAAAGAACAAGAAAGGCATAATTACCTTTCCACATTCTGACTCCAATACCTCGATGTACATCAATAAGGATGATTCTGCCATAACTGTCAGTTGTGGCCGCATAGGAGTTGTTTGGGGACAACACAATACTTTCTCCATGTCTTCTTTTATCAGGTAAACCAAATCTTTAAATATATAAATAAGAATCCAAAATAATGTTTTAGGTTTTTCAGAAGTTTGTCATTATAAGCAAGTATAACAGGGTGGTGACCCTGGTTCAGCATTTTACAAAACATTTACCAAACAATTTTGGTATGCTTTTGAATATTTGCTATACAGGTGGGTGGTGGAGAATTTTTCCATGTGAAAATGGGAAATGATGCAAAACCATTAGAAACTCATGGTCTACTTGAATGCTTCCATTAGAACTGCTAATATTCCCCAGAGAAACTCCATTGCAAAGAGCAAAGACCGGAAAAGTGCAAACTTTACAAGAATGGAAATTATGCAGTGCCCACAGCCTCAGTGCCTGCATCAAGGACAGGTTTTCCTATAGCAGGGACACCAAAAACAAAGACCCTGATTTCCTGTATATGTGCTTCTGTGTGGCACTTATGATCACATTCATCTTTGCTCTGTATTGCCCTCAGGATGAAGGGTCGGTAATCTTCAATCAAATACCTGGGAGGATTGATAATATGCTCATTGAACTTCCCTCGGCTCGTGTTCATATCTACAGTAACTTCAATATTCACCACAAAGACTTGAAAAAAGCCGACGAGGAAGGCAGATATTGCAGATTTCATTGCCTATGAACTAACCCAGATTATTGAAGAACCCACCCATATCCTGGACGTGACGGGACAGCAGGCACACTACCTCGACTCTTTTCTAACATCCTGCCCTGATAAATACTTAGGAAATGTTTTACCCCCTCCACACACACACACACACACATCAGTCCATTCCCTAGTCAGGGTCCAGATTAATTGCAAACCAATGACATCCCCTGATTTACCATTCCATAGAATGATTTTTCACTATGTAAAGGCAGACCGGGAGAGTTTTTGGTCCTATATGACAAAAGTGCCACTCTCAACCTTTTTCAAGCATGCTGCCCTTGTCTCTGAATGGATCCTTCCTGGAAGGGAATGCTTTATACCCCCAAAAGATTTCCAGCAAAAACCAGTCAGCGCTGGTTCAACCCTGAATGCACTGCATCCATAGCTCACTGGAACCACTACTTCAATATCTATTGCAAGGAGCAGTCTAATTTGGCCCTTACTTCTTTAAGAACTACCCGTAATTGCTGTAAGAGAGTTCTGGAAAACACAAAGTGAAGATACACACAAGATGTCCAGGGCAAGGTTGAAAAGAAACAAATTGGATCTTGTGAAATCTGGAAGGTCATCAACCAAATTATGAACAGAGGCAGACCATTGTGCCCACTATTATAAATGGCCCTGAGGCAATATCACCCTCAATAGATAGAGTGAAGCTATTTGCCTCAATCTTTGTTTCAAACTCAACATTATATGACAAAGGCCACCCACTTCCCAAATTTCACCGAGCACAATCTCAGTAATATATCTCTAGACTTATCAAAAGCCCTGACCCTAGGAAAACAAATTCCAGTGGTTGTTCTTAAGAATATCAACCCATAAATATCCCCAATTCTAACAAAGTTATTCAACTACTGCTTGAAGGAGAAATCCTTCCCAAGCATGTGGAAATAGACAAGTGTATGCCCAGTCTTCAAGAACATAGACAAGTGATCCTCCTCCTCCTCCCAGTAATAGTCTCATTAGTCATCTCAGCATCACCAGTAAAGTTTTTCATGGCTTTAATTAACAAGGTCATCATACACCTAGATAGGAACAACTTCCTGTACAACAAGCAGTATAGGTTTCAATAGGTCCAATCCAATGCTGATGTCCTAACTGTCATTATACACAGACTTAGTGAGGCTCTTGATGACACACACACACTTCAAGAACCATAGCAGTTTATAAAGCTGGAGCGTCATCCCCTAATGTAGCAACCATGCCAGCAGAACACTTTTTCTGCAGGTACTTGACAACACCATAATGCCAAATTTTGTCCATTTTCAAGAGAAGTCATTATTTGTTACTTTTGAAGTCTTCTTTGAACAGTCAGATGCCAGTTTAACTGTATAGAAAATACAGTTATTAATAAGAAGAGTTGAAATTAATGCATGCAAGATTTCACAGCTGTAACATCACTCTTTCACAGTCAGCCTATGATCTTTTCAGCCCACCCTTAGTTTTCACAGTCAGCCTATGATCTTTTCAGCCCACCCTTAGTTTTCACAGTCAGCCTATGATCTTTTCAGCCCACCCTTAGTTTTCACAGTCAGCCTATGATCTTTTCAGCCCACCCTTAGTTTTCACAGTCAGCCTATGATCTTTTCAGCCCACCCTTAGTTTTCACAGTCAGCCTATGATCTTTTCAGCCCACCCTTAGTTTTCACAGTCAGCCTATGATCTTTTCAGCCCACCCTTAGTTTTCACAGTCAGCCTATGATCTTTTCAGCCCACCCTTAGTTTTCACAGTCAGCCTATGATCTTTTCAGCCCACCCTTAGTTTTCACAGTCAGCCTATGATCTTTTCAGCCCACCCTTAGTTTTCACAGTCAGCCTATGATCTTTTCAGTCCACCCTTAGTTTTCACAGTCAGCCTATGATCTTTTCAGTCCACCCTTAGTTTTCACAGTCAGCCTATGATCTTTTCAGCCCACCCTTAGTTTTCACAGTCAGCCTATGATCTTTTCAGCCCACCCTTATAGTGGACTGCCTTTCTAGATGTTCATTTGAGAAACCAAAGGAAACAATGTTCCAACTGTGAGAAAGAAAAGTACTGGGCAGCACACAAGTATTAATGAATACAACCAGAAGAAAGCTGAAGATTGTTGTTTTTATAACATTTGACCAATACAAAGATGAAAATATTAGAATGAATAGAACAAAATCAAGAAAGCCAGTAATTTAAAAAAAATCAAAAAAAAAAAAAAATCAACCAACCGTAATGGTAACGTGGTAGCTTGTTCTATTCTGGGTTTCTTTTTCTCTTTGCTTTCTGATCCAAAGCCAAGTAAACCACTGAGAGGGAGGAAGAGAGAAAGAAAAAAAATAATTATAAACAAAAAGATAAAAAATCTCAAAGGGTAAAAGAATTATAACAAAAAGAGGAGAAAGATAATTGAGAGAGGGGGAGAGAGAGAGAGACAAGTCGCGAGAGCAGAGCGAGAGAGAGACAAGTCGCGAGAGCAGAGCGAGAGAGAGACAAGTCGCGAGAGCAGAGCGAGAGAGAGACAAGTCGCGAGAGAGAGACAAGTCGCGAGAGCAGAGCGAGAGAGAGACAAGTCGCGAGAGCAGAGCGAGAGAGAGACAAGTCGCGAGAGCAGAGCGAGAGAGAGACAAGTCGCGAGAGCAGAGAGAGACAAGTCGCGAGAGCAGAGAGAGACAAGTCGCGAGAGCAGAGAGAGACAAGTCGCGAGAGCAGAGAGAGACAAGTCGCGAGAGCAGAGCGAGACAAGTCGCGAGAGCGAGAGAGAGACAAGTCGCGAGAGCAGAGAGAGACAAGTCGCGAGAGCAGAGCGAGAGAGAGACAAGTCGCGAGAGCAGAGAGAGACAAGTCGAGAGAGCAGAGAGGGACAAGTCGAGAGAGCAGAGAGGGACAAGTCGAGAGAGCAGAGAGGGACAAGTCGCGAGAGCAGAGAGGGACAAGTCGCGAGAGCAGAGCGAGAGAGAGAGAAGTCGCGAGAGCAGAGCGAGAGAGAGAGAAGTCGCGAGAGCAGAGCGAGAGAGAGAGAAGTCGCGAGAGCAGAGCGAGAGAGAGAGAAGTCGCGAGAGCAGAGCGAGAGAGAGAGAAGTCGCGAGAGCAGAGCGAGAGAGAGAGAAGTCGCGAGAGCAGAGCGAGAGAGAGAGAAGTCGCGAGAGCAGAGCGAGAGAGAGAGAAGTCGCGAGAGCAGAGCGAGAGAGAGAGAAGTCGCGAGAGCAGAGCGAGAGAGAGAGAGAAGTCGCGAGAGCAGAGCGAGAGAGAGAGAGAAGTCGCGAGAGCAGAGCGAGAGAGAGAGAGAAGTCGCGAGAGCAGAGCGAGAGAGAGAGAGAAGTCGCGAGAGCAGAGCGAGAGAGAGAGAGAAGTCGCGAGAGCAGAGCGAGAGAGAGAGAGAAGTCGCGAGAGCAGAGCGAGAGAGAGAGAAGTCGCGAGAGCAGAGCGAGAGAGAGAGAAGTCGCGAGAGCAGAGCGAGAGAGAGAGAAGTCGCGAGAGCAGAGCGAGAGAGAGAGAAGTCGCGAGAGCAGAGCGAGAGAGAGAGAAGTCGCGAGAGCAGAGCGAGAGAGAGAGAAGTCGCGAGAGCAGAGCGAGAGAGAGAGAAGTCGCGAGAGCAGAGCGAGAGAGAGAGAAGTCGCGAGAGCAGAGCGAGAGAGAGAAGTCACGAGAGCAGAGTGAGAGAGTTGGTTGTTCCTATCATTAAAGAGATTGCCAGATCCTTGATGGTTTTCTCAAGAACACTGGTATTACCTGGCAGTGCCAATGACAAGAGACAATACTTGATTATATTGTACCAGTAACAGAAAAAAAATTATTGACATGATTGAAATATGTGTATATATTTCTACTATGCTAGTAAATTACTGGTATAGAAATAACTTTTCTAATTTTACAACAAAAATTCCAAAGAAATAAAATAATTACTCACCTGGCAGCTGATACAAAGGCAGATTTGAGTTTGCTAGCAACAGCATAGGCAACGTCAGATAATATTGGTTGCATACTTCCCTAGAACGAAGAAAAGATATTAAAATGCTATCAACAGGCCATCTTAAAGATGATAGGTCAACAGAAGAAATATATCACTGCCAACAATGATTATATATATATATATATATATATATATATATATATATATACGTGTGTGTGTGTGTGTGTGTGTGTGTGTGGATTGGTATGCAGTTCACTAGTGGGACTGAAGTGTCACATACAACACAAACATAAAAACTGAATGAGGTTGTCAGAATCTTATATGTCAAAATTGATGGAAGAGTCCATCAGATATATATATATGTTGTAATGGAATGTCCCACACTCCCTATTGCATATGTGGACTGACAATATCAGTAGATATATATATAGTAAGCACAGGATATACCTGGTGGACTTGCTTCAGGAATTACTAGCCTGCTAACCGATTACCAATCTTTCAGTAGTGTATTCTCTTTTATAATAAATCTTTCTTTCATCTATGCCTGTGCTGCTGTTCCTTTCACTCGAGTACCATCTTTGTTTGTCACCTTCTTTAAGGATACAACAATATATATGGAAAAAGTTTATTTGTGATGCGTTTCAGCCTTCATTGAACTAAATTCATTATGTTGGTACAACTACACACACATAAATGGGGATTTTAGAATTTTTTCTTTTTATATATATATATATATATATATATATATATATATATCTAGCTGGATTCATTTAAAGTCTTTTTCTTTCCATTACTTTTGTTAGTATGCATCCAACACTGTGATAACAAGATCTACCAGTAATTGTGAAATGTTGCAAGAGCCAGGGCACAGATTTACTATAGATGACCTTGCAATCAAGATACTCTCTAGAAATTTGTCATAGTGAATGGTTTTCTCTTTTGATCAGAGTAGCATTTTTTATGTCAAAATTGTGTTCAATCTCATTGCTACTCTGATATCCAGTCAACATTATGGTGTTTGGAGTGATCACTAGTGATGGCAACATTATGCCTCCATTCCTCCTCCCACAGGGTCTCAGACTCAGCACAGAGGCCTATATCAAGTGCCTTGAGGAGGTAGTGCTGCCCTGGATCAAGAGGGTGGCTGCTGGAAGATCCTATGCCTGGCAACAGGACTCTGCACAATGCCACACAAGCAGGAGAACCCAATCATGGTTGTCAAACAATTTCTGCAACCACATGACCCCTTACATCCGGCCACCTAACTCCTCAGATTGCAATCCCCTTGATTATTGTGCGTCAGGTGCAGTTGTGTGAGGGACCAACAAAACTCCTTGTAACACCAAAGATGAACTGAGGACAAGGATTATGGCAGCATTCGCGAACTTCAACAAGGAGATCATTCAGAAGAGTTGCAACTCTTCTGAATGGTCTCCTTGTAGATTCCGAAGTTGTCTGGAGGTCATGGTGATTTTATTGAATAAATTTACTCTATAGTATTTCAAGATATTTTTGTGTAATTTTGGTAAGTGTATCTGTTAGAATGAGATGTCAGTGTTGTTATTTTCATTTTTGTGCAATTTAGATGACAATTTATCCATCACACACACACACCCTCATATATATATATATATATATATATTATATATAGAGAGAGGGAGAGAGAGAGACACACACACACACACACAAACTGAAATAAAATACAAAACAAAGACTTATTTTAGGACAGTTGAGAAAAAAATGATCCTGAGAAATGATTACTCTATTTTGCAGCATTTAGAGTGAATTAGCATATTGGACACCGTAAATTTAGTAAGAAATATGTTTGAAAAACTGAAGGATATTTTTCTAAACTCCACTGGTGGAGATGTGTAGAGATTATGTTTCACCTCTGTGAAAAAAAAACAGGGGGGGGGGGGGGTTAAAAAAAAAAAAAAAACCAAGGGAAAAAAAGAGAGAGAAAAAAAAACCAAGGGAAAAAAAGAGAGAGAGAAAAAAAAAAACAAGGGAAAAAAAGAGAGAGAAAAAAAAAACAAGGGAAAAAAAGAGAGAGAAAAAAAAAAACAAGGGAAAAAAAGAGAGAGAAAAAAAAACAAGGGAAAAAAAGAGAGAAAAAAAAACAAGGGAAAAAAAGAGAGAGAAAAAAAAACAAGGGAAAAAAAGAGAGAGAAAAAAAAAACAAGGGAAAAAAAGAGAGAGAAAAAAAAAAACAAGGGAAAAAAAGAGAGAGAAAAAAAAAACAAGGGAAAAAAAGAGAGAGAAAAAAAAAACAAGGGAAAAAAAGAGAGAGAAAAAAAACAAGGGAAAAAAGAGAGAAAAAAAACAAAAGGGAAAAAAGAGAGAAAAAAAACAAAAGGGAAAAAAGAGAGAGAAAAAAAACAAAAGGGAAAAAAAGAGAGAGAAAAAAAACAAAAGGGAAAAAAGAGAGAGAAAAAAAACAAAAGGGAAAAAAGAGAGAGAAAAAAAACAAAAGGGAAAAAAGAGAGAGAAAAAAAACAAAAGGGAAAAAAGAGAGAGAAAAAAAACAAAAGGGAAAAAAGAGAGAGAAAAAAAACAAAAGGGAAAAAAGAGAGAGAAAAAAAACAAAAGGGAAAAAAGAGAGAGAAAAAAAACAAAAGGGAAAAAAGAGAGAGAAAAAAAACAAAAGGGAAAAAAGAGAGAGAAAAAAAACAAAAGGGAAAAAAGAGAGAGAAAAAAAACAAAAGGGAAAAAAGAGAGAGAAAAAAAACAAAAGGGAAAAAAGAGAGAGAAAAAAAACAAAAGGGAAAAAAGAGAGAGAAAAAAACAAAAGGGGAAAAAAGAGAGAGAAAAAAAACAAAAGGGAAAAAAGAGAGAGAAAAAAAACAAAAGGGAAAAAAGAGAGAGAAAAAAAACAAAAGGGAAAAAAGAGAGAGAAAAAAAAACAAAAGGGAAAAAAGAGAGAGAAAAAAAAACAAAAGGGAAAAAAGAGAGAGAAAAAAAACAAAAGGGAAAAAAGAGAGAAAAAAAAAACAAAAGGGAAAAAAGAGAGAGAAAAAAACAAAAGGGAAAAAAGAGAGAGAAAAAAAACAAAAGGGAAAAAAGAGAGAGAAAAAAACAAAAGGGAAAAAAGAGAGAGAAAAAAAAACAAAAGGGAAAAAAGAGAGAGAAAAAAAACAAAAGGGAAAAAGAGAGAGAAAAAAAACAAAAGGGAAAAAAGAGAGAGAAAAAAAACAAAAGGGAAAAAAGAGAGAGAAAAAAAACAAAAGGGAAAAAAGAGAGAGAAAAAAAACAAAAGGGAAAAAAGAGAGAGAGAAAAAAAACAAAAGGGGAAAAAAGAGAGAGAAAAAAAACAAAAGGGAAAAAAGAGAGAGAAAAAAAACAAAAGGGAAAAAAGAGAGAGAAAAAAACAAAAGGGAAAAAAGAGAGAGAAAAAAACAAAAGGGGAAAAAGAGAGAGAAAAAAAAACAAAAGGGGAAAATGAGAGAATAAAAACAAAAGGGGAAAAAGAGAGAATAAAAACAAAAGGGGAAAAAGAGAGAATAAAAACAAAAAGGGAAAAAAGAGAGAATAAAAACAAAAGGGGAAAAAAGAGAGAATAAAAACAAAAGGGGAAAAAGGAAAAAAAAGAAAATGTAAATAAATGAAAAATAAATAAAATAAAAAGTGCTGCAAATAGTTAAAATATTTACAACTTCATGAATTATTTTGAGTAAAACGTCTCTCCAAATCAGTATTATAAACTTGTTAAACATTATCCACTTTTAACATGAAAAAATGTGTACTGTTAATCACACAAATACAAGAGGGGGTACTGAAAAGTCTCTCCACTTCAGATTTTGAGAAATAGGTTAGATTCATAACTTGTCAGTGCCCTTCATATACATGGTTTTATCAGTGGAAAAAATGTCAATGTACCTATAAATGTTTTAATAAAAATTAGATCCAATATTAAGAGAGAAAAGGATAAAAGTCAAATTAACAAATAGTGATGTTTTTAGTATGTGGAAGGGGGTGCTGAAAAATTGTAGAATACTCAACAGAAAAGGAATTTTCAGCAATCTTGAACCCCCGTGCCTGCAAAAAGAAAAAACAGTGTCAAAAGGACGATTTTTTCCCTTGACACTACTATTATTTTAACTACCTTCACTCCTCAACAATGTGTGTTTGGGCTTATTTATTGGGGGGGGGGCTTGTTTCTGGATCAATTTTCATTATGCATTATTGTAGTTGATGATTAGTCACTATAAACAGTTTAAACTGACTTGTAATAAAATACATTTCATTACTGCTATCATCAATTACAATAATGCATAATAAAAAAGTGCAGTTTATTTCTTAATTAAATTCAATTAATTTTTTTTTCCTCATTATTTTTATTACTAGTTTTAATCCACCTTATTGCAGCTTTATATTGCTAACACTCTAGGTCAATAAACTCTTCATTATTACTATTGGTCAAAAATTAAATGCAATGTTCATAGTCATATTCTGTGTCCTTGAATCTTGTTTCTTTTATTGTCCTTTATCCTCAATAACATTTTCTTGGTTTCCTTCACTCTCAGTAATCACTTGCATCTTAGTGGCTTTATCACCTTGCTTGGAGTGAAATGATTTAAGAAAAAGAAAAAATTAACTTTACTTCATCTTATTATTGTTGCTTTTTATCCCAACACTGGCTCAATACTCTCTTCATTATAAATATTATTATTACTTATTATTGTTGCTTTTTAGACAAACAGTGCAACCTCGGTTCTCAAACATCTCACATGTTGAGCAAATCAGTTTTTGAACGGAAAATTTGAGATGAAAATGCCTTGGTTCTCGAACACGGCTGAACTGAGTTAACCCGAACGGAATAATTTCTGAGTTGAGCACCATGTTGTATACATTCGTGTTGTGTCATGCTTTTCTTTTCCAATTTTATTGTACTGTGACTTTTGTTCTCTACATTGATTCCTATTGGAAAAATAGTTTCGGTTTATGAACAGCCTTCAGGAATGAATTAAATTCGTGAACTAGGGTTCCACTGTATTTTATTACTAGTTTTACTCCATCTTATTATTGTTGCTTTTTATCCAAATACTATGGCTCATACACTTTTCATTATTACCATTATTTTATTACTAGTTTTATTTCATCTTATTATTGTTGCTTTTTATCCCAATACTTTGGGCTAATACAGTCTTTATTATTAATATTATTTTATTTCTAGATTTACTCCATTTCATTGTTACATATAATCACTGTGTTAATACACTCAACATCATCATTGCTACTACTACTACTAATACTATTTTATAAAAAGATTTTCCCCTCTATTGCTCATAATAGTAGCTTTAAGTTGAGACTGCTTCATCTAAAAATTGACACTTGTGTTCCATTGGTCCTTAGAGCTTACCTCTTCAGCATAAAAGAAACCAACATAAGGGAAGGCCCCAGCTGTTATATAAAGAGATGTGGCAGGAGGTGATAGACGGACAGCAGAATAGAATCCTTTCACATTAGATGCAATAGTCATTTGAGTGAATGCACTTGGGCTGCAAACTCCTGCAAGAACAATGACAAAAATAAAAAGAGGA
>OZ038507.1:24596740-24654240 GCA_964036315.1 Acanthosepion esculentum
TCAATATAGCCAAATTTAACTTGCAAAAAACTTTTGAAACTACCTGTGTATCTTGTTTCGTGCACATGTGTAGACGTGGTAGCATCAACAAAGCCCAGTCCAATGAAATTCTAACAGATGAAACATGTCACAAGAAATTTTCCAGTTTGTCATAGTTTTCTAAATACTATTTGTTATAGTTGGTTGGAGGGGTGATAGTGACACCCCCCCCACTGTCTATAAAATGCTTCCATGTCATGCATCTCAAATAGCTTCTGACAACTAAGTACTATCCAATCTTGAGAATGGGTGAAGGCAGAAAATGGCATCTCATAACCAGTTGCTTCAAGTAGATGGAGCTCAACAGCCCAGAAAGGCAGTCTATCTAGGGGAAAGAAAAACTTGATTTTAAGCCTCTGCTGCCTTGTGGCCATATCTAAAACATGGAAAAGGCTATGGAAGTAAATCCAGACAGAAAACCCGGTGTAGAGCCCTGAAGGCTGTTGGCTATCAACACTGACAACTTTCCAGCAACTCTTGCAGTCAAGTAATATAATGCTATGGATCTTGTTGGTATGGGCGAGAGTGGGGCCTCATGTAGTCTGGGCAGCACACACCCTCCATATACCATCACCCAGGCCTGCACCCTGGAGAGGTCACCCCAGTTTCACCATCAAAGGACTGAATTTTGACCAAATAGAGTGCTGCTTTTATCTCACAAGATAAACAGGTGCCTTCTACAGCTTGTAGTAATTATCTGAAGTTGTCTGAATTTCTTAACTGTCATTTATTAATTTTTGTCTTTTTTTTTTGTTTCCATTTCTTTTATGGCCATCCCATAATTCCATAATCCATTCCATAATAGTTGCAATAAAATCTAACAGAAATATAAATCAAGAAATACAGTTAAATAATTGACAATTTTTTATCAAGGAAATTTGAATGATATTAAAACTATAATCATATACTTTCCTTGATACAACAATTGGATGCTTTAGAAACTTGCATCACTGAACATCTCTCGGTCTTCTTTCAATTTTAATTTCTTGAGATTATTGTTGACACCTTCTGTCCAGGTTTTTTTTCTTCAGTCATCCTTTGCTATGACTTCACTTAATGTCCAATTCAGTACATTTCTTCAACCATGAATTGTTTCAATGTATGTTCAAACAATTATAATCTTAGGACAGAACAAACCAAGCAGAAAGATGCCCAGATGCTTGTAAAATGAGACCATGCTATGAGCAGGTTTGAAATCACATATCCACTTGATCAGAGAACAATCATTTACTCCCAGACAACAACTGTCATCAGCATGCAATAACCCAGGATTTACCAGCATACTATAAACACATGGGTTGAAAACACTGCCACAAGTGCAACTGGTGATGTAACAGCACATCATTATGGGTAACAGTTCTCTAAACTTTTCCTGAGCAGCTCTAGCAACTGCTACAGACACACAACCACTACCAACACTAATCATGCCACCTAGGTAACAGAAACTAGCAAAAAGAAACTTCCTCACATTTATGACTAGAGTAAATGTTGTGGCCTGTTAGGGGCCAGAAAGAAAGACACAGAAAGAAGAAGGTAGGTTGAACAAGTGTATTGAAATAACAGAACATATATACAAAATAAGAGTGTTATTAGTCAGCAGATAGAAGTGTCCGTCCGAACTATCAGGTTACACTGCATCCAGACTGTCTCCTTAGGAAGTCTCGCACGTTAGTATTTATGAAGGAGGAAGAGTTCCTTCTAATGTAGATAGGTCACCATAACAGTAAAATATAAAGATGGCAGTACATCAATACTTTTGGGAAAAATAAAGAGATGTCATTTTTATAAACTTTAATAGTTCTAACAGGTTAGCCTTCATAGTCTCATCAGTAAAGAAGTTGCTGTGGAAAGGTTGTTCCTAATGATAAAGTTCAAATCTTAACAGTGACTTATTCTTTATTTCTGATCCAGTCTGCTTACTAAGGGTAATGGAATGGCAATTTTTTATGGCCACTTGAGGGTTACTGAATGATGTTATATGAATGTAAGAGGAAGTGGAAGAAAATGAAAATTATGAGGATAAGAGGGATAGATAAGAACTGACCCATGACTTGAAGTTAAGATTGTAACATTCAGAGAGGAGTTTGTTCCACAAAGTAGCAGCTCTCAAGAAAAAGTTGTCTGAGTGAAACTTCCTACTTATGACTGGAATATGGAAAAAAATGTGGGTGATTTAAATCCTTGAACATAGAATGGTGAGGTCTGAACTGGTGTCCCTAAAGAGTGGAGCTCATCTGAACTTTTGCCATGGCAATAGTAGCAATAGGCATGCAATGTTGTGTCTGTGGGAGGTGTGATAAAAAGTAACAAATTAAAAATGTAAGAAATGTAAGTTAAAAAAATAAAATTTGATTAATATCATTTCTTTAAAAGGTTGGTTGGTAAAAAACAAAACAAAACAAAACAAAAAATCACCCACTATCAAGTGACTAAAACAGTTAAGCTAGCCAATAAATATTCGGCACATTTGACCTTATACCAGATGAAGGAAAGCTTTGTGAATATCCACAAGCCTAATCAAAGCTAATTTTCTTCAGAGAATTACCTGTTCGGCCATTCCAAGGTACCGAGGAGATTCATAGGATTTACATTTCAGTTTTTGTACAGCTTCTTCATGTAGAAGTTGAGAAAGCAATAAAGTACCAGTCTGAAAGAGAGAGACAGAGAAAAAAACAAGTTTCTTCCTGACGTGTATATAATCCTGTTGGCAACAGTATAATAATGTTCCTTGTCAAACCTTATATGATAAAAGATTATAAGACAAAAATAAGAGGCAGATGACATTTGAAAATTAGGAATTCATCAGACTAAAGTAATGCTTGAATGAAAATTGTCCGGCATTGGGTAGTCTAAAAGCATGCTGAGCTTAATGGTGATTTCCCCTACAAGGGCAATGCAGATTCAAATCATGCCAAAAGACATTTTCTTTATTAAGACTCTCAAATGCACAGGCTGGTAGACATAGATTTACACAGTTTAAAAATATAAAAAAGGGATGTCTACTCAAACATTATATATATATTACAAATTAAATTTTAGGTGTAGTGTCCAACCACTACTGTAAGTTTCATGCTTTCAAGCAATCTTCAGGTGGTCAGTAGCTGTAGTGCAATATAGGAACCTTTATATAGATAAATATACGAGTTAAAGATCAAGTGCAGATCAAATATGGATCGGAATCCAACAGGATGATAAAATAAAAGATTAGGAAACGTATATCAATCTAACATGTTTCACTTTAATAAGCCCAATGAAAGGACAAAAAACATCACACAAATTTCTTTTTCCATTTTTTTCACAATTTTTCCAGAATTTAAATCAATATTTCTCATTTGATTAATTACAAGAAAATGGCTACAAGAATATAACCAAAGACTGGTGGTTTGTAGCTCAACCCTTCTTAGAAGTAAACACATTACAAATTGGTGCCAAAAAGTTACCTATATATAACTCATGCCACTTACTTCTGTATACATACGAATATATCCTGAAGAGAAACCGACAATAACACATGTCCAATCTGGGGCTCCCTGTGTACTCCTGAAATATACAAAGGAAGAGTCATGCAGAATCCATAAAAAAAAAAATTGGACATAAGACTCACACAAAAAAGGTTTATTTCGACTGGTATAAAAAAAATATACAATGACACCAGAGCATTGTCAGTATCAGTAAGTTCAGTTTACATGTGAAACAGTAATAACTTAGGAAATTGGTTGTATTGTAACTTTTTATATGCAGTGTCCCTTCAAGATGTAATCGATCATGGCTCTCCACAACTTCCTATCATTTGTAGCCCTTAGTAAAGTTTGTCTTTTTGCTATATCTCCTAATCCTTGTTCTACCAACCATTTGCACAAGCTCGTTAGGTAGATTATGTGCTGCTTTCCTCTGTCCATCAATATGTTCTGTGAGAGTCAAATTTTCCAAGCACTCTTTCCACAGAAATTCCAACTGTCTATTTCTGATGCTACATATAAGAGTCCTTGTTTTTCTCCATTTCCATCATTGTAACTATTGAATTGAAATCATGAGTTTCTTAAATAACCCACAGGAACCATATGATTTTTGTTGTAAGTTTAATGTTAAAAACAAGACCATCAACAATTTAATATATGAGGTAGTGGCATTAGAAAGTTGCAGAACTACATGTGTTGCTATTGTAACATTCAACAGAAACTAACCCCTTTATCTACTGTGCCACATGATCCAAAGAGAAGATGAGGATAATAGTCCAAACAATGTAAATAGTTTACATACCTGATCTCAGAAATATAGACAGTTGCTATTATGTATTTTGAAATAAATGCAAGGAAGAAACATTTATAATAAAAAATATACATATTATTTTGAAAAAAACTACACCTATTTTAAACTATTACTCAAAATTTCCATACAATGTGTTAACTATGAAGCCCAGTGGAACAATGAACCTTCTTTTACAGTCTTCAAATACAAATTAAAATGTGTAATTAATAATAAAACTGATAATATAGTTACCTCATCATTTTATATCCTGAACTGCTTTTAAAAGAAACCCAACAGGTTTATGGATGGTCTAGTATCTACCGAGTCATTCTGCCAATGGGCTTCATGCTTTCTTTCCAGGTTCAATTATTACACAATGTGTTGTGACAATGTTGGAACAGCTGTGTAATTTTTATGATAGGTGAGCAATCTAGCTACATCAAATATTGTATAATACAAAGCAAGTCTGCTACCAAGACTCTAGAAATGTTTAAGATTTTTAGTGAAAATTCATGAGATTGAACACACTGACTGGCAGATGTATTTTAAGGTCAGTTGACCCAGTTCAAGATGATGAGTTTTCAGAACAGCCAATCACCAGCAAAATATTTAAAAAAAAACAAAAAATATGGAGAAAATTTTGAATTCATTCATGAGGACCATCATGAAATAATCTGTCAGTCTGTCATGTGACTAAAATCAGTTATAAAGTAGAATTATGGTGCAGCATGTTGACTTTGGTTGTTCTATGAATGAGAATTTACATGTAAACTGCTGCCAATTCCAAAGAATGATAATCAAAAAACAGCATGTGTATGTGAGTGGTTTTCTTTTTAGGTGATTAAGCAGCTGAACAGGCCCAGGCCCAACCTTCCCTTCATTCAAGATCCAGTGGCAAGGAGAGGACCCAGAACAGTTGGTAAAGAAAAAGTTGCAGTGAATAGCCAGACCAAGTTTTAATTCAAGAAATGGCCTTCTTCACACTATGTACACATTCAAGTGGTTTGAATTCAAAATTTTCCAACACTTAGACTGGTTGCCACTCAAGACTAGAGAACTCAGTCAGCCTTGCTATTTAACTCATCACTGGGGTTACAAGAGAAAAATTCATTGCCTTTCCCAAGGGCATTAGGGCAAAATGAATGTAACAGCCTTGGCTGAGATTTGAATGTGGCTTGTTGATTCCACTGTCCACAGCAATAACCATTATGCTATCGATATGTGATACAATAGATTACAGAAAGTCAAATATGCTCACAACTTTCAAAATGAGACGTCTCATCCATCTTGCATCCACCATCATGCCCTGTTAAAACTAATAACTTACATCATCTTGCTACAAGCAATCTATCCAGTGTTCACACTTATTAGATGTTAGAGTTCAAATGCTAGAGGTCTCACTATTTTATTGATGTCAAGGTACAGTGGCACCATCTACCGTTACCTTTGCATACTGCTACACCATGACATTTGACATGACAGTGTACATACATGTATTATTAGTTACTTACAAAAACTATATGAAAAGCTCATACTCATGATATTATAATTTATTTTATAACCAAAATAAATCAGTTACCAATGTTTCACATTTCTACATACCTTTTCTGAGAAGCAAGAGGTAAACATAATATAGCTGTGATATGTTCCCTGAAAGACAAATAACAAATATAAATTGAGAACAAAATAATTATAAAATGGTTTCAATTTTAAAAAATAAAATAAATAAAAATCTTCAAATTATTTTCGCTTAATTCAAAAATAAAATGTCAATAAGGTTGGATAAACAAAAAAAGTTTTCAAAGAGAAATTAAAAGTTTTAATTTTTTTTTAAATGATTGGTTCGTTTTTATGGCTTATCAACCCTTCACAGGTTATTTAAAGCCAGAGAATATTTTCAGATTCTAAGAATTTTTTTTTTCTTTTGAGATAACAGTTTTAGTGATACAAGTCTTACTAATTAAGCCATAGCTGGAAGGAAGATAGGTGGATTCATACCTTTCCCAAGGGTATTTGCATGTAAGTGAATATACAAACCCAACAGGAATTGGAACTCTCTACACTGGTTAAATCCGAGTCCTTATCCATTACACTACCCACACATCCAAGTTTACAGCACCTAGTATTCCCAAGTAGTCACTCATCTAGACTATTGCTCGATGTTGCTTAACTTCGGTGATCATACGGGAACCAGTGTAACAACCAGTGATATGGCAGTGAGCATTTTTTTTTTAAATAACATAAACACATGAATTAGATATTTTAAAAGTTTTAATTTTTTCACATGGATAAAATATGCTATGACATAACCATGTGAATTAAATGAAGAATTTAAAATATTTCTTTTTAGTTGTATTTTGTCTAAAGTTTTGAAAACAATTATTTTCATTTATCTCAAGATGAAAGCGGAATTAATATTACTATAATATAATTTTTGTCTAAATTTTTGAGGAATTATCATTATTATAACAACCAAAATGAAAATACTTGTCCAAGTAAGTCTGTGCATAATAATGACAATTCCTCATCTCAAAAATTCAAAGATCAGTATGGACATGATGTGATACAGGAATAAAGACTGAAAAACAGCCAAATTCTGGCACAAATGTCAAATCTCATCCTCTACAGATGCTTAAATTTGAAGCTAATCTCACTTGATCCTAACCACCGCCAAAATAAAAAAAATAAAAATATGGGTCAATTTAAATAATTACAGAAAGAGCAAGACATAACTACTAGATAAAACATCAGTCACAAAGTGAATTTTTCAACTAAATAAAATCATGCCTAAATCAAATAACATTGAATATAAACACAAACAGAATTCAATTATATCAGAACAAGTCCTATGATGAAGAATTCACATGGGGCAAGGAATGTCAAACATGAAAGGAATAATTAAATAGGGTCAAGGAGTACCAAACATGAAAGTTAAAGATATCACAATAAAAACTAACCAAGGACAAAAGTAAATTAGTGTATAATATTACTGCTACTATGACATTATTTATATTCGGACTATTGTTCTCATTTTTGCTGTTGTTATCACGTTATGGCCTTCCCCAGGTGTTTATTAATCTACATGGAATTCTGAAATGAACCTATTATTTAATGGATAGACTGTTGAAGAAGGAAAAAGTTTGGAAATGGTCAGATGAATGTCAAAAAACTTTCGACAAAATCATTAACACTCTAACAGCAGATTTATTTTTAGTGCATTATGACCCAAAATTGGAAATAATAGTCGCGAGTGACATGAGTGCCTATGGTGTTGGGGCATGTATACTTCATAAAATACCGGATGGGACACTAAAACCCATCGCGCATGCATCAAGAACATTGCTACCAGCCGAACAAAATTACTCGCAAATCGAAAAAGAAACGCTGGGGATTATTTTTGCGGTTATGAGATTCCACAGATATATTTACGGTAGATTTTTTTTACCTTACAGACGGACCACAAGCCGTTATTGACAATATTTGGATCAAAGAAACGTTTACCTGTTTACACTGCTAATAGATTGCTAAGATGGGGTACAATTTTATTGAACTATAACTTTAAATTGGAGTATCTTCCATCAAACAAAATCGGGCATGCAGATGGTCTTTCATGACTAATACCAAAGAAAACGGAGCCATTAGAAGATTCCGTAATTGCAGCTCTACGACATGAGGAAGATATTAGAACATCATTATGTAGTACAATTTGAAACCTCCCCGTCACATTACAGGAAATAAGAAATGAAGCAGTGAATGACGAATTTATAAAGGAAACGAAAATAAAAATTGCAGAAAAAAATATACCAGACAGTTTTTCGTTATGTGATAATGTTCTACTATATAATGAAAGGGTAGTAATCCCGAAAACGCTACAAAGGCGAATCCTCAAGGACTTCCACATGAAATCCTTAATGCAAAGTTACATATATTGGCCAAACATGGATCAAGATATTATACATATGGTGGAAAAATGCAAGGGCGGTTCCTTAGCAGCCAAAGCACCGCCGATCATCCATAATCCATGGCTGGAGACAGATTTACCTTGGTCGAGAATCCATGTAGACTTCGCAGGTCCATTAGGTGGCTTTTACTATTTGATTGTAGTAGACAGTTACAGAAAGTGGCCAGAAGTATTTTGTTGTAGAAAACCTACTTCTGAGACTACCATAAATTGCCTTCACGAGCTGTTTGCTCGTTTCAGAGTGGTTGATTGTCTAGCCACCAATAATGGGACACAATTTACATCTGCGGATTTTCAAGAATTTTGTGATACTTTTCAGGTGAAACATCAAATCTTCGCCATATCACCCAAGATCAAACAGGCAAGCAGAGAGGTTTGTAGATACACTAAAAAGAGCACTGAGGAAAGCTCAACAGAAAAGGCTTTACAACAATTCTTGCAAGTATATAGAATTACATCGAACAGTACTACGCCATTGGCATTATCACCCGCGGAAGTGATGTTCGCCCGAAAAATTAGATCGGTATTCGACAAATTACTACCAAAACAGACAAAGCAATCACCAACATCGTTCATACCAAAAAGAAAATTTAACCCAGAGAGAGTTTTTTTTAAAATGTACAAAAACAATACATCCTACTGGGAGCAAGGTACAATAGAGAAATGAATCGGGAACGCCGTTTACATAATTCAGGGTCCGAAGTTCTCGCATAAAAAGCACTTAAATCAAATCAGAAAAAGAAAATTTACAGAGCCGTTGATGATTAATCCTAAGAGGAAAAAATATTAAAGACTCCTACGAGGTAAAAGCCCTTGGAGGGGGGTGTTATGGGATCTTACCTATAACGACAGTGAATTCTTCATGACACTATAAATACTGTGCCTCTCAAGAGAGACATGGAACGAGTCAAGACGGAATCGAGTCGAGCCAATAGTAGTTCACTCCAAACCAGACTGACAGTCATACTAACACCTTCAACATCTTGTATTATTATTCTGTGTAATATATCTTTGTTATTTCTACTCTTGTGTTCGTGTTGTTCTTCCTTGGTCCTAACCTTGGACCATAACAGTGGCGACGAGGATATTGGACCATAACAGTAATACATTCATTATTTTGTGTGAACAATAAATTTATTGTTTGTTCTTAAATTTGGCCCATGTCGTTTGTCTTTGTTGCGTGCCTATATAAATTAAATGTTACCTCAAACATTTTTTTTTTGGTAGGATTTTTTACCAAATAAAAAATTCCTTTAATAGATTGTGGCAGTTTTTGTGATCTTCTTTCTGGTCCCTTCTGTTCCCATGTGTAGATACTGATGTTATGTTTGCCAGGTAATTCTTATTCTAAAGGCTACACTTGATGTAGATTAATTCGTGTTTGTGAAATTGTTTATTTCTTTCCCTCTCTGAAATATTTTGGAAGTTGTCATTTGAAATCAAGAAAATATGTACTTTAAGCAAAATGATCAGTTTAACCTGATGTTAGGGTTAAGCAACCAAAGATATCTAAGTCTCAAATTCATATTGGTTTGTATAAAATGCTTCACAATTTCTATGCTTGCTGAAGTGAGGATTACATTATTTATATTTTTAAATAAAAAAAGAAGAAGGACATCAAATCAGTGGTTAACTGGGGCAAGAAAAATTTTGTAAATTTTAATGCCTCCAAAACAAAACTGCTTTCACTTAATCATGACAAAGAGCCTTTTCTGCCTGCCATCAGCATTGCTGATGCTAAACTCCAGGAGAGTAATAATTTGCAACTTCTTGCACTCACATTTTCCACTGACATAAAGAGGAGCAACTATACTGAATTAATAGCTATATCTACCACTAGGAAAGTTGGTTCACGGTGTCAGGCTAGAAAAATGTTCTCAGCAGAATCTATCATACACATTTATAAATATACCATTTGTCTATGCATTGAATAATGCTGCCATATCTGATCTGGTGCTCCTGCTATTCATTTCAAGGTTCTTGTCAAAATTCAAAGACGGAGCCTCACCTGGCATCTCAACTTCAGTAACTTTCTTATTGATATTACATGGCTTCTCTCAGTCTTTTCTACACATATTTCATGGCAACTGTACTGATGAGTGTTTTTCCTTACTGCCTCGACTGCATGAATTTAAACAGTGTTACTAGATTGGCAACAAGGTTACGACATTTTACTGTTGAACCAGCCAGATGCAACCATCACTTATTCTAACAATTTTTAGCACTTCTCACCTGTGGAACTCCCTTCCTATTTCTTGCTTCCCTGCTATCTAAAGTAAGCAAAAATTTAAATGCAATGTCAGTCGCTATCTTCTGTCTTCCTGAACCCCCGTTCCTTTATGGTCCTTTCCTCACTAAAGTTTTTTCATTCTCTTTCATTCCCTGTAATTATCACCTGCTTTACAAAAAAAACAAAAAACTAACCCAAACTGAGTATCCAATGCATTTTATTCTAAACAATCACAACACTCATGTACACAAAGCTGACTAGGAAAATTTAGGAAGAAAAATAAAAAAAATGTTATTTTGTCTTAATGGATATTAAAGTAATGAATTTTCTTAAAAATTATGTCAAATGTCATTTATTCAAAGAGTTTGGAACATTAAAGATTTGTAGAATTACAACTTATGGTTAAATGTATAAAGAGTGTAGAAATCTTTAAAATATGAGATATTACACTTTATACCATGTAAACAAAGTGTGTGGGACACTGAGTTATTAATATAATTCTATGGACTTAAGTAAATTATACTTGTTTTCAAACTGGAACATTATCAAATAAAGAGCAAAATTATTGACAATGACAGCTTGAAATTTTAATTATCTATCTCAAGATACAGAAAAATGATTTTAGATGAATTAACATTAACAAAAAAGCTACTGTTCTTATCATACGAATAAAAAAAAAAAAAAAATTAAAAAAAAAATTAAAAAAATTCTTACCCTTCCTCTTGCTTCAAAGAGGCTTGCCATACAGTAGTGAACTTGGATTCAAGACTTTCATCTGTTTCTTGTGGGTCATATTTTTCTGTAAAAGAATTAATGTTAAAAGAATATAACATTTAAATAAAAAATAATAAATTCATATAGCTACTACATTTGAAAACAGCTGCAGTCTCTCTAACAAAGCCTTCATCCCTGGGATTAGGCAAGGTTTGAGAGCCCAAAGCATCATTACTGTAACTCAGGGCACCCCAATTGTACCTCGAAATAGCAACAGTTAGTTGAGAATTCCCTGAAGATTACCCAGATTGACATGCACCTGAAAAGGGCTGGGCAACACAACGGCTGAAATGTTGTGATTCTAACAACAAAGATGGGGAGAAAGGTCCCCATGTATATAATACAAGTAAGGATATCTCTTCATCCTAGAAATAGAGAGACAAATAATTTTTTATTCACTGCTCTCACAGATCTTTGAACTTTTCCAGCTTGCATTGATATGGAAAGCTGGTAGTCTTTCACAAAAGGAACTGTTGATTCATTGATGTTCCTTGCTATTGGTTAAATAGTAAATAGCAGAATAGATTGGGTTCTTTAGCCTTGAGTAGCATCCAGTATAACAGAAGGAAAACTGAATTTCAAACAGTGGAGAAGGCAATGAGAAGCCACTTTACTATCTTTCCCAAGACATCATGACAATTTAAAGGTAAATCTGTAGTGTCATGATTGCTTGCATTGCTCTCCTGAAGAGATGTGGTATTAAAAAGAAAAAAAAATTCCATAAACTTTTTTCATAATTAAATGACTACATAAGATCAGGATGATGAGCAGTGATCCCAGATGGAAAGGTGAGACAAAGTTCCAAATCTACTGTGACATTCCAGTCCTTGCAACTATCAAGTAACAATTTGCTTGCTTGTCTATATTTCTAAGATGAGGTATTGTAACTGTTTACACTATTTACATTGTTCAGACTGTTGTCTTCATCTTTATTGTCATATTCATGATGTTTCGGCTCTTGTACGCTCCAGCCTTCGTCAGGTGATATTTCTTGGAAAATTGTTCTAATAAAGATGAGGACAACAGTCTGAACAATGTAAATAGTTTAAATAATTTGTTTGTTGTTTTTTAGCTTTTGCAAAAGTAGTTCCCAGAATTCTTTCTTTGATGAAATTTTATTGGCAGCCTTGAAACATCTTTTTGTAGCTCTATCAAGTTCGTCCAGTCCCAAGTTGTGTCTCCACTTTCAGCTTTTCAGAAAGTACTCACAATCAATGAGGATATCTCTGAAGCTAGCAATCTCTACTTACCATGTACACACACTGAATTGGTCAGATCTTAAAGATTTCCACATATTGAGGTCCTGGTGTTGGTAGCATGTCATATACTGCCTTTATCAGGAAACATTCTCTTTGAGTCAATCTAATGTTGCCTGGTGTAAATTGTTTTCTTCTTTGCCTATGTACCTTGTTTTGAATGTCCAACAGCTGTAAATATGGTGAGTTTCTTTTGTCACTATGTTTCTTCGTTTAGTTTGGTTTATGGTATATCAACTTCAATGGGTTATTTAATGCCAACAAGATTTTTACAATAGATTTGTATGAAAAGAATATGTATTCTTTGCAAGATATCTATTTGTAAATCAAGTTTCACTGATGTATTTTTGTAAAGTGGGATTTGTTGAGTCTGGTTTCATTGATGTATTCTTTTCAGATATACAGTTTGTAGAGAACTTGATTTTATTGACATTTCCATTTGGCTTATATTTTTTGGTAGAAGCCCACTGTTTTAAGAAATTATGTTATGTCATTCACTTTTACTTTCTCAAAGATCTCATACAAGTTGTTTAAATGACAGCATTTTTGTCTCGAGAGAGCAAGGTCTGAACACTCGATTAATATATGTTTAATTGCATATGTTGTTTCACGTGCTTGGCATACTGGTTGATCTTCGTTGTTTAGCAAGTACAAGAGGATTATTCTTGTGTGGCTAATGCATAAGTGTGCCAGTACTACTTCTTCCTTTCGAGATTTTCTGAAAGCTGACTTCCATTCTCCTAGTTTGGGCTGAATTGTGAAGAGGTTATTGTGTGGGTTATTGTCTCAGAATTGTTGCCATTCCTTTTGAATATATTAATGACCTCCTTAAAGTCAGTGTATGCGATTTTGGTTGTTGAATCTACATCCATATCTAAAGCTGCTAGGTCTGCTTTATTGTTACCTTCAACTTCGATGTGGCTAGGAATCCAACATAGTTTGATGTCTTTATGTTTGCAAGTAGTGCTCATTTTTCATAATAGTTTGATAATGAGTGGGTTGTTGGATTTTTTTCCCTTCAAAGTCATTAGGACAGTGAGTCCCAAAAAATTAAGAAATTTTTTTGTTTGCTCTGTGTAATGATATTGAGAGCTAGCGCATAAGCCTCTACAGTGAAAATAAAACTTCCCTTTGGGAGACGCTTTTTCTTTGTAATATTTTGACTCATTGCTGCACATCCTGTCTTGACCTCATACTGACCCATCTGCATAGATGGGCGTATAGTTTTCCAATATTCCCTGAAACTTGTCCTGGAATGTGAGTGGGTGTGTTTTTTGTTTAGGGAGTTTATTTAATTCTAGCAAGACTTTTTTTTTTCTTCTTTTTTTTTTACCTGGTTTTTCTTAACCACAAAGCTTGCTAACCATATTTTCTATTCATTTTGTTTTTTGTTTTTTTTCTTTCTAATATACGTCAATGGGACTAACATATCGTAGTCCATAGAATAGACAGTCTCTGAGATTTTAGTTTGTTTGTCGTCTCCTTCTCTGGAAATCTAGCTGGCTCTCGACAGCGTGCTTGTCTGAGATATTTTTTCACCAGGAGTTGGCTGACCGTTTCATTCTCCTGTTGATTGATTTGAATATTCTCTTACTAAAAGCATGCGATCCCAGGCCCACTGCTGGCTGTGGACGGGAGGGTAGAATGGCCGTGTGACCCTCCCCCCCACCAGCACTGCGTTCATTGTAACTTGAAGCTCAGAGTTCGAGGGCACGGCGAAAATTTTCTCTAGTGTTTTTCTGTGAAATGGGTAGCCAGCATTAAAACTTATCGTCAGTGATTAATTTTTTTTTTCTTTTTTTCTTTTTCTTTTTTTTTACCTGGTTTTTCTTAACCACACAGCTTGCTAACCATATTTTATATTCATTTTTTTTTTTAAAATATAGGTCAATGGGACTTATACTAAGTTAAAACTTAGTATTGTACACATTCACAATAGTATGTCATTCCTATCCCCCAGTACTCTCAACTAGTGTAAGCCCTGCGACTATCCCAACTACATCTCCCTCTATTGTTTTGTTTGTCGTCGTTGTATATGTTATATGTAATAGGAGCAGGTAAGCTTTCCTACTGCCCGGTCTACACTCCTCCCCCCTCTATTGGACACGATTAGAGGCCCAAACCTTGTTTCGTGTTTAGAAAGGGGTTCCCGGATCTCTCTCTCTCTCTAGCCTCTGTACTGGTGCCGCTGTGTTTCTCCCGTGATGCGTGTAGTCTGTGGCATTGCCTGTTCATTCTGAGGGTACACAGTTGACAGTTCCCTGGTTGCTGTTTGCGACTGGTAGTTAGGAGCCATAACTCTTGCGTAGCGTCTTGAGCGGCTGCTCTGATCAACAGTTGCATAATATCGGGGTGTCTGTAGTGCCATGTCGCGCATGGATAGGTGTCCCTGCAGTCATCTCCGGTGGGCAACCCTGAGGCCACATTATGATTCAGGCTGTGCCAAACCCCCTCTCTGCCCGCGTCATGAGTGATAACCGTCGGCTTCCTTTAACTCAGGCCTTCTCTTTTTCCAACACCAATTACCCACATGAATTACAAAAACCAGAAATATAAACCTAAACCAGCCTTCCAAAAATCACCCAAACCTTTAAATATCTTCTTCTCCAACATCCGTGGCATTAGAACCAACTTCTGCAGCATTGAGTCTTTCCTCATTGCTAAGTGCCCGGATATACTGGCCCTGTGTGAGACCAATCTTGACTCCGCTATCCCTTCCTCTGATCTCTCGATCCCTGGATACCTTACTCTCCTCAGAAAAGACTAACACACATGCATGGCCTGGGTGTCTACGTCAAGGACTATCTCCCTCTGGCTAGAGAGTGCTCTCTCTAATCGCCGGATCATTCGTACTTGTGTCTCCGGCTATCTCTTCTCAATGCTGTAAGCTATCTTTTCTTCCTCTACCACTCTCCATCCTCTCAGGACTGTGGGATACTCGATGTCATTTCTGACAGCATAGATAGGGCCCTCTCTGTCCATCCGTACGCTCACATATTTGTGTTTGGCGATTTTAACGCCCATCACAACCAATGGCTTAAGAACGCTACTACCAACCTCGCAGGCATTCACTCAACTTTTCAGTCTCTCAATCCCTCACTCAGATAATCGATTTCCCCATGCATTTTGCTTACAACCGTGATTGTAAGGCCTCACTCCTCGACCTGTGTTTTACCTCCATCCCTGAATCTTGTAGTGCCACGCAGCTCTGTCCTATCGGTAACTCCGATCATGCTGTAGTGTCTGTTAGCATCTCCTTCAGCCCCACACCCTGCAAGGAGCCTCCTACCACCAGAACCACATTCTGCTACCAACGGGCTGACTGGGACTTGTTTCGTGACTTCCTCCGTGATGTCCCCTGGGATGCTGTATTTAAGCTCCCCATTCAAGATTGTGCTTCAGAGTTCTCTTCCTGGGTTAAAGCTGGAATCGACGCTTTCATCCCCTCCAGGAAATTCAAGGTCAAACCGCGCTCCTCCCCCTGGTTCACAGCTGCTTGCTCAGCCGCCATTGCCCATAGGAACCACTTCTTCCACCGTTTTCGTAGTGATATGTCCGACTCCAATAGACGTCTATTTACCTCTGCCTATAACGAGTGTAAGCATATCCTCGACAATGCCAAGTCACTATTTGCTGCTCAGATGAAGGAACGTATTGCATCCTGCAAATTTGGCTCCAAAGATTATTGGCGCCTCTGCAAGAGCGTTCTGAACAATAACAAACCCTCCATTCCTCCCCTGTTTAATCAGTTTGAGGTCCTGACCACCTCTGCCGACAAGGCCGAATGCTTTGCTCGGAAGTTTTCTTCCAATTCTACGCTAGACTCTTCCGGGGTACCCTTGCCCGATTTCCCTCCCAGAACTGAGGCCCTCTTGGACGGATTGCACATAACCACGTCATCGGTATTGGGCATTATTTCTAACTTAGATCACCACAAGGCTACTGGTGGTGATGGGATACCAGCCATTGTCCTGAAGAAATGCGTACCTGAACTGGCGCCTGCCCTCTCTAAATTATACAACCGCTGCCTCAAGGAGTCCTGACTGCTGGAAGTCCTCAACCATTGTTCCTGTCTTTAAGAACTCTTGTGACCCCTCCGACCCTTCCAATTACCGTCCTATCAGTCTCCTACCCCTCTTCGGCAAAATCTTCGAGGCCATTATCAACACCGAAGTGATTAATCATCTGATATCCCATGATCTGCTCTCAGACAAGCAGTATGGTTTCCGCTTTGCCCGATCTACTGCCGATGTGCTTACGGCCATCACTGAATTTGTCTACCAAGCTATCTATAATAACGGTGAAGCTTGTGCTGTGGCCCTTGACATCTCCAAAACATTTGATAGAGTTTGGCATGCCGGCCTTCTTCGCAAGCTCCAGGGTTATGGTATCATAGGTCGTTTGTTTGACCTGATACAATCATTCCTGTCAAACCGGGAATTGAAGGTCGTTCTCAGTGGATTCATCTCCAGCTCCTATCCCACTAATGCAGGTGTTCCTCAAGGCTCCATCCTAGGCCCTACTCTGTTCCTCATATTTATAAACGACCTTCCTGATGCCATAGACTCCCAAGTCGGCATCTACGCTGATGACACCACAATTTACTCCTGCCTCAAATACAAATCTAGTGATGCTGACAAAGTTAACCTGGCAGCTCAAATTGAAAAGGACCTCCAATCAGTTGTGAACTGGGGCGAGAAATGGATGGTTAACTTTAATGCCTCTAAAACAAAACTGCTCTCTATTAACCACCACAAGGATCCATCCCTGCATCCCATTAGAATGTCTGAAGACCAACTTCTCGAGAGCTCCTCTCTGCGGCTGCTAGGTCTCACACTGTCCGCTGATCTGAGATGGAACAAATACATTGAGTCAGTTGCATCATCCACCGCAAGAAAAGTTGGTTCCCTGTGCCGAGCCAGGAAATTTTTCTCCCCGGAATCGATCCTCCAAGTCTATAAATTGACCATTCGCCCTTGCATGGAGTATTGCTGCCATATATGGTCTGGGGCCCCTGCTGTTTGCCTCAGGGTTCTTGATAAGATCCAGAGACGGATATGCAATGTGATTGGCCCTGATCTGTCATCTCGTCTGCAGTCGCTCTCTCACAGACGCGATGTTGCCTCTCTCTGCCTTTTTTACAAGTACTTTCACAGTAATTGCTCAGAGGAGCTGCTTTCGTTTGTCCCTAGGCCTCGTGAATTTAAACGCCGCACGAGGCTGGCATCCCGTTCCCACCCCTACACCGTTGAAACGGTTAGATGTAGATGTCTCTTCTACTCCAATAGCTTCATGTCTCGCACATCTCGCCTATGGAACTCCCTTCTCTATTACTGTTTCTCTGACAAATACAATCTCCAACGGTTTAAGTGTAGCATCAATCGACATCTCCAGTTGCCTTGATCTATCCACTTCCCTTCTCCACATCCTTTCACCTTTCATTGCTATCTGCTCTTGCTCCAAATCTTCTGTAACCCTCTTGCCTTGATCGACCCACCCTCTTTCTCTTCTCCACATCCTCTCCTTTACCACTCCTATCTGCTCTTCCTCCAACCCTTCTATAACCCCATGCGTGATAGTGGCCTCCAGCCTTGCTTGGGGTGATACGCTTAAAAAAAAAAAAATAAATAAAAAAAAAAAAAAATTGATAGATCACATAAGTCTAATGCCGAGTAGCTGCCAAAAAATGAATTTATTTAAGTTGGGGTTTTATCATTATAAATGCATAAATTGTTGTTATAAATTATTGTTTCTAAGGTGCTTCCCTTTTGGTTTGTTTCTTTACAACCCTATATGGTGTTGTAACAGTTAAAGTCCCTTAGTATCATAAAAAAGAGCAGGGTGTTGCCTTATGATTTCATGAATTTTAGCTTCATTTACTGGTTCGTTCAGTGGGATATACACTGAGCAGTTATTTATTGGCCTGTGTAAGGTCACTTTAACAGCAGTCGTCTGAAAAGTAATTGTTAAATTTATTTTACTTCATTTCTAACTAGGATGGATGTACCACCTGACCCTCAAAGCCCAGTGTCATGTGTGTAGTTGTATTGATGGTATTCTTTTATATTCAGGTTGTCATTTTGCTTAAGAAATGTTTCCTGAAAGCAAACAACTGTTGGTGATAAGTCTGTTATTAGCAGAAGCAGTTCATTTATGTTTGCCTTTATTCCATGGCACTTCCATTGAATTATTTGATACATGATTGCTAAATGTTTTTGGGATCAAGATTTTGAGTTTGGAAATTTGGGCCATTTGTGGGTTCTAGCTTTCCACCTCCATTTTTTCCAGTTTGTCAAATTGGTTTTGGGTAGGAATTAGGTCATTCTGAATTCCTGGTTTTTGTTTGGCTGGTTCTGTTTTTTTTGGAGATAAGTTCTTAAGTCTATCTTTGATGGTTTTTGGTGTATGGATATATCACTGTGACCTTTTTGTATTTTTTGGAGGAGTGGTTTGTGTTTGAGCAGTAGATTTTGTATTTGTTTTTTCTCTATTATTTCAATTCTTTCATTGGCTTTCTTTTATGGTTCAGTCTGCACTATCTCTTTGGAAGATATATCCTTCAGGTAGTTTGGAAATTTGTGCCAGTCATTTGGTCCCAAGTGTACAAACTTTTCAATGAGGGCACCATATTTATCAGGTTGACTGGCATTTGTTGTGGTCATTCTTTGCATTATTTTTGCATAGAAAGGGCCCTTCATGTAGCTCTTTACAATTTGCCTTGCCTCTACGAATGAAACATTTCATTTATGCTTCACCTTGACTATCTCCTTTTCCCGAAGTTGCAAGATCACAAGCATGCTAGACGGTTTTCCTGGCAGTTAGCACATCTTACTTCATAGTGGCATTCTTCTTCCATGTGGTCTGAATCCCTTTGGCCACATCTTCCACATAGTGGGTGACTCCTGCAGCTATCCCTATGATGCCCAAATCTTTGGCACTTGAAGCACCCTAGTAGAGCAGGAATGTATTGTCCTACTGGCTCAATGTTGTACCTGATTCATTTTTCTTAGGATTTGATGTGTGACAAAAGTAAGGCTATACGTATCTGTTGTTAAAGTTTCTCTTCCTTTTTATTGTGATTCTACGGTAATCACTAACTCCCTGGTTTCCTAAGGCAGATAGGATTTCTTCAAGTGTGGCCAGAAACAACTCTCTGCTTCTACTTCCTTAGGAGCCTTTCATGATGGAAGATTTTTTATTTTTATGTTATGAAAGTCTTCATCTTGATTAAACTTTTGGTGTGTTTCCTATTTTCCACTTCTACTAGCAAATTGCCATGTCTAAATTTCTTAACTGTTTGGGGGGGTGGTTAATCCTACTGGATAGTACATTTTCAATCAGGAAAGGGGAAAGTTTTGCTAGAGGAGTTTCACCTAGGGACGCAAGCATAAGGAATCTTGTAAATTCAGTACTTAATTCTTTTTCAGAATCAGAGTCTGAAAGATATCTTTTGGATTTTTTTTTATTTTGGCTAGTCATAATTTTGATGTAGAAAAAATTCACTGCCTGTGCTCCCCACCTACCTTTGAGCCCAGTAATAGGATGTGTCAAGGGGGAAACCCAGTCACCTTGACTGATCAGGGCTACATAAACCAGTATATCCGTATTTGAGAGAGACTCTGAGCACCCATTAAATCATTTGTTGCACTACCTAAATCTTAAGTGTACAAACTGGTATGTTTATAGCCATGTCTAAGTCTAGATCTCTTCAAACCCACTGTCCCTCAGCCATTGCCTTCTAACACCTATAAATTGGATAGAGATGGTATTTTATCCAGGTGTATATTTGGGGTATTGTATTTTGTTATAAAGTACTCCATAAATTGATATAGTTATAGGCACTAAGGCTTGACATGACCAGCCTATTGATCGGATCAGGCCTCTCTGACTGGCCTTCTAGTCCAAGTAAGGGCCAAAATGGTGTGTTGGGAATCAGAAGTATCTAACCCTGACACCATTGCCACTAATTTCTTATTATATTGGAGGTATTTCTGCTGCAGCCTGTATAAAAACTCAGTTTTTAATATTATTTTGTACCAGATACAAATGCCATCTAGAATAGTTATGCTAGTGGGAATTTTTCAACTTGTAAAATAAACATGGAATTTCAAATGAACATTCTGCCTGGAATTTTTTCTATAAGTTTCATGAACATGGAACAAAATAATAGTGCTGTGGAGAAAATTATTTATAAAATAAGAGTGCCATACCAAATACCCACTGTAGAAGGGGAAAACTGAAGGAAATAATTTAATCATGCTAGCACTTGTATTTGGTACTTATATACAAGGGGGCAATGAAAAGTTCTGAGCCTGACCCACTTCCTAGAATTAGCATTTCATTGACCAAACATCAGAATCTTTTTGGAAGGGTTAAATATACTTGAGAGATGATGTGCTTATTGTGTTGAACAGCAGGTGAATATGCAGAATAGTATCTTCATTTCATGGCTTTAGGTACGTTTTTCTTGGTTAGGGTAGAGAATATTTCAGCATCTCCTTGTATATTGTGCCATGTGGTCATAAAGTTCTGCACTGGTGTTAAAACATAATAGTTGAAATTGCATAAATGCATCAATAAGTCTGCAGCTTAATGATGGAAAAAAGCATTTATTTCTTATAACAAATAATTATTTTCGAACATCATGCCAGCACTTGTATTTGGTACTTATATACAAGGGGGTGATGAAAAGTTCTTGGCCTGACTCACTTCCTAAAATTAGTATTTCATTGACCAAATACCAGAATCTTTTTGGAAGGGTTAAATATTGCAATTTTAAAGATACGGAGCAAGAATTACCATGAAGCACAACAAAAATTTGTCTTTGTTTTATCCTTTCTTTTTTCTATCACACATGGTGAGGGAAGTATGGGGGGGGTGTAGTTCGTCATTACAGAAAGCCAAATTTTACGAATTAGACTTTTTTCAAGAATTTTATTTAATAATTTCTATAAAGTGACCAAATGATAATGTAGCTTTTTGTCTCTAGATGACTTTTTGGTGCGACTTTCCTGTAGGTTTTGCCACTTTCACTTAATTCTTATTTAGGATTGTAGAATTCTTTACAAGGGTTGTCCCAAAAACTCAAAGATTAAGGGCAAAAGTATGATGTATGAAACCCTATCAAGCTGGAGCAACTTATCAAATGGGTGGATATTCCAGGGAGTAAAATTTTTCGTTTTCTTTTAATTTTCTTGTTTTAATAACATTTGCATATTGTTACACTTTCTCACTAAGAATTATAATGGAGCAAAAAACAGAAATCTGGGGAAAAAAACGGAATTCTATACTGAAAAAGAAAAGAAAAAAAAATGGAATTTCCTAAAACCTGAAATAGAATTAAGGAAAATTTGAAATGGAGAAATTGGTCCTTCTACATTTAGTAAAGATTATATGAAAGCACAGTTCTTGTGTACTAGATACAAATGCCGTCTCAAATAGTTATACTGGAGGGAATTTATTAACTTATAAAATAAACATGGAATTTCAAATAAACATTCTGCTGGGGAATTTTTCTATAAGTTTAATAAACACGGGACAAAATAATGGTGCCATGGAGAAAGTTATATGAAAAATAAGAAGAGTGCCATACCAAATAAGAACCATGCCAGAGTGGGGGATATTGAAAGAAATAATTTAATCGTGATGGCACTTGTATTTAGGACATAAGAGTCACGAAGCATTTGGTACAGTCATGCTCTACTGACTTTGTACTCCTCAACAAGTGATGGGGGTGAGATTTTCAGCTTTGAGGTCTAGCTGTATGATACTACATTTGTTGAGGAGACAGATGCTCTCAACTAATTCTTCAGATAGCTACTGATTAAACACTCCATTGCTTCAAATTTTGTAAGTGATATCTCTTATAGCTGTAACATCCATATTTTTGGGAGTGAACCAAATTACGTGCATTTCAATTTATTTTTGGCAACGAGGTCACAGTTATCAACAGAGCATAAGCCACTTTCAGCTGTTTCATCATGTCTTTGCAGTAATGACAATCAGTAAAAGGCAGGGAGTAGCATCATGCAAAGCTTTTAGCGCTTCTTGTAATGATTGTAAGTATTTCATTTCTAATGAAGGAGAACTAGATTTCCCTAAGTATTACATTTATTAAGGATAGACTGTGGCATTTAGCTGGCTTAATTCTTATTCTTGCCTAAGTAAAGAGCTTTTGTAAACAGATTATGCGAAAACTCATGAATGATTTCAACACTGAAATCAGTGTTACATCATCCATAAAGGTCTTCATTGAAAAGGTAATTTTTGTTTCTCTGACAATAAATTATCCTTAACATTATCCAGTGTCATCTCCATTACAAATCTGAAAAGTCAGAGAGACATTATGGCAAACGTGGACCTTTGAGCCTTTAAAAAAATGAAGTGTCAAAAAGATGGTTTTTGTCATTAACACTACTATTTTAATTACCTTCCATCCTTGGCAATGTCTTTTTTAAAAATGATAATTAGAATTGTAATAAAACCTAAACATATGAAAGTGAATTTATACATTTTCAGTGGTCTTGAGAATTGACAACAGAAATATTGGCTTTTTTAGTTACCCTATTTACTATATTGTTTATTGGAATGGTTGGCAAAACATTGGCTTTTTGCCATTTGATTCAAACTTTATAAAATGGTAAATAATAAGGATTTCCTTACAGTTGGTTGACATTTTAATAATTTAGTAAATAATTATAAATTTAAGAATAAAAAAATTGTTTTAATATTTATTTCTTTATAAATTGGGAAATGATAAATACTGCATTGCATTAGTTTTAATACAACTGTATTAGTTTTTAGAATGTTGTAAATCTAAAATTATTGTTGCAAACAATCTCATTAATAAATAAATAATATAATGTTATAATGAACCCAACAGGAATTGGAACTCAGCTTTTCGATTAACAATTCTGAACCATTATCCATTAAACCACCTGCACACTCAAGCTTACAGAACGTGATATTCACAAGTGGTCATCCATCTAGGTACTGATCAAGCTCAATATTGCTTAACTGGTGATCATACATGAACCAGTGTTTCAATGTGATGTAGCCATAAACCTTGTTTGTGCTTTTATCCTTATTACAAAGTTCACATCCTTGACTGGAAAATGGAATTTATAGACCACATTGGTGTTCTGAAGTTTGGATTTCATAGGCATGCTGTTATTGGTGCTTAAGAAGTTGGCAAATTTTCTATAGTAATTTTCACATATTTGTTAAGGTTTATGGATGAAATGTATTGTTTCATGATGTATCACATGATGAATTTATTTTGTTTATAATTTTTATGCAGTAAAAGAGGTTAATGTTATACTGTGCTTTTTTTTATTGATCACATATGCTTCACTTGTTAGGCAAGAAATTTGGACTTGTTAAAGTTCAAACTAAAAAAAAAAAATAATAAAGTACTTATGAAATAATGTGACAAATCATTTTGCCACAAGCAAAGCAATAAAGCCACTAAAATGTAAGGGGTTACCGAGTGTGAGAGAATATTAGAAAAAAAAAAAAACACTATTAAGGATAAAGAACAATAAAAGAACAGGAATTAAGAAGACAGAAGATTGATAGACATTGCATTTAAACTTTTGAAGATCAAAGTTGAAAAGTAATGTCAATTGTTATCTTCTGTCATATTAATTCCTGTTCTTTTATTGTTCTCTCTCCTGCTGAAGACACTAGATTCTGATGATAGAATTGTTGCTGTTTCTACTAATTTTTTAGGTTTACTTCAATATCAGGCTATTTTTTCTTTTATCTTTATCTGCATTGATTGAGATGAGAGAATGAAAAATGAATAAATAAATACATACATATATATTTCACTTGCTAGATGGAATGTGCCACAACTGATGTGAAAACCACAATCCAACCTATGATCACTAAAACACTGTATTTGGTGGCTGAGACTGCTGTGACAAAGTATTGTCTTTTGACATTATTATATTATAGTACTTGGTAATGTAATATTGTCTCTTTCAGCAAACTGTGACCATATTGCCTAACAACAATCTGTTAAGGGGTTGCTCAGTGTGAAAGAATATGTTTTTCTTTTTCTCATATTCTTTCAGTAACCCCCTCACATCTTAGTGGCTTTATTGCCTCTTTGGGGTAAAATAATTAAAAAAAAAATCATTATGACAATGAAAATGAGATCAGCAGCTTCTTCGCTCTTTCAGATGACTATATTCAGGAATCACCACTAAACTACATGGTGCCTCGTTAACAACTCTGGTTTATGGCCTTATGGAATCTATACTACAGTCAAACCTTAACATTAGTCTGAAACAACTTTGGAACTTTGACACATTGAACCCTGTCACATGTTGAAATTTCACCAGGGGCCAATTAACAATTTCACGAACCCAGATGAGGTGCTGTTTAAAGTTAACAGGACACTCTAGTGGTTCTTCTGTTCCCATATCTTATGGAAGCTAAAAAATTTTGAACTGAATGGAATGGAAACTGGAACCTCCTACATTGAATAAAGTCAAGTCAAAATCTGGAACTTTGCTTATACTGCTACGGGTTTCCCAGTGACTGGGGTAGGCAGCAGTTGGCTAGCTCTCACTCCTCCTTTCCAAGTATCCCTGTCAAGCAGGCTAATGTGGGCAAGGGCATACTCCTGCACTGTGACCAGGAACCCTGAACTCTGCGACAGTCCTAATGCTTGACAGAGCTCGTTGGATGTGACCAAACCGTCTAAGATGACAGGTACACAGCACTGATGTTATATTCTCAATACCGAGCCTTGTTAACAATTTAAATGAGGGTGTTTTATATTGAGGCTTGGTATCACAGATCCATCAAATTATCAAGCGGTCACTGCAGCAGAGCTGCCACAAGGCCAACACACTTGGTGTCCAAGTCTCACTGCCATGGAGCATTACAGATCATACACCTGCAGAGAATAATTTGCCACTGGATCTAGGACAGATGCAATCTGATAGTTCTGGTAGACTACTGGTGATGCCACTGCATTTCTCGTGCACCTTGGAGCACAAGATTGCAAGATTCATACCCACTCCACTGCAGCAGACAGCACGGGGAAACACATTCATCCAGAGTGTCGGTGATTAACACAAGGTTGTCAGCAGAAAGGTGTTCCCATGGTACACCACTGTGGAACTCCCAAGAGAGTGCCTCTAACACGAGCATGAAGAGCTGTGGAACTCAAGACTGAGTCTTGATGAACACCAACACCAAACTCCCTGCTATATTGGCCAGTGAATCTAACTAAACTCCAGGCATTGCAGTACATGAACTGAACCACATGAATAATGCAATCCTCAACTCCAAGGTTTCTCATGGCCCACAATATCACCTTTCTTGGAACACAATCAAATGTCTTCTCCAGATCCACAAAGGCGAAGAAGAAAGGTTTCACAGCAGCAATGAATTTCTCCTGCCGCTGATGCACAAAGAAAATTGTGTCAGTGGTGCCACTCCCTGGCACAAAACCATACTGCATTTCATTGATGTTGACTATTCCTCTGATGTATGAGTCAAGCACACATTCCAACAGTTTCATTACTTGATCAGTGAGCTTGAGGCCTCTGTAGTTGCCTCTGTCCTCTTGCCCATGTAGAGGCTGAGAATAAAGCTCTCGCCCCACTTACTTGGGATCACATCACTAATGAAAACGGATTCCTAAGTAACCTAAGCATTTCAATGCTTTTATCACCAGATGCTTTCAGCAATGACACCAGATGGGTCAGTTGCCTTTCCACACTTCATCTTTTTGACCACTTTGCCAATCAATGCTAATGTTACAAATGGAAATGGAGGAGGACTTGCAACTGGTGAAATCTCAGGGAGCATATCACTCGGTCAATCAAATTCTCACATTTAGCAACATGCTATAATGTTCAACCCATGCTTTCATCTTTTGGTCATCACTGAGTGATAGTTCTCCAGCATCATTTTGAACACACTTCTCACCATTGATATCCTGGTTGGTCCTGTCCATTTGCTTTAGACGAAAGACTTTGTCGCTGTGAGCCTCTTCTTTCCAGCCTTTGACATGGCAAGGCATATTACTCATTTGATAATATGCTTGGCCTTGCTGTATGCTGTCTTCGTTTCAGCCATTTTAGTAACAAAACCTTGCCTCATAAGAGCCTTGTAGGTCCTGTAACATGAACTTTTCTCAGTGACAGCATCATCAACTCAGCCATTCCACCACCAGGTCTCCAGTTTCCACTGATGGTTATTGGAAGTGTCACATACCTCCTCATTGGCCGCCTCTAGCAAAGGTGTCTCCAATTTTCTTCCACATTTGGTACAGCATCAATATCAGTCTGCAAGGCCTCCAATTTAGCATTGTAGGCTGTTTGGAACTTCCTTGGGATAGTTGGATTGTGAAGCTGCCAGGTTTGAAGGCACGGTCTGAATGCGTTTCCTGAGTTTTGGTATGGAAACTTTAAAGTCACAAATGATGCTGCAATAGGCACTCCTCACCAGGTATAACTTTGACATCCAAGACCAACTTGCTGAAGCTTTTGTAATATAGGATATAGTCAATCTGTGATTTATGACTGCCAGAACTGAAGGTGACTAGGTGTGACTATTTTCAAGAACTGAGTGCTACCAATGATCAGATCATCTGAAAAGACAAACTCCAGTACATTCTTGCCTTCAGTGTTTCATACCCCATAACCATGACCACCATCAACCTCCCCAAAGCCACTGGCACAAGTACCCACATACCCACTCCAATCCCCAATTGGTATGAGAATCTCCAATGAGGGAACTCCAGCAACCAGGCTCTGCAACTGGTCATAGAAGCACTCCTTTTCTGTGTCAGGATGACCAACTTGTGGCACAGAGAGAAACACAAAACAGCCCTGCCCACAACCAGTCTTAATAGTAGGATTCCATCAGAGATCCACTGGACATCAAGTACCTTCACTACCCATCTTTCAGCCAGCAGAATGCTGGCACCACCTTGTTTCCACGCCAGAAGAATTTTCTAGGCGCTCTTGCCTTTGAGAAGATGGATCTGGTTGGCCTCCATTCCTCCTGAGCATCTGTGCTCCTGAACAGAACAAATGTCTACTCTCCTCTTAGTGAGGATTTCCACCACCTCACTGCTTCTTCTTTTCAAAGTACCCACATTAAGTTAGGCAACCTGGAACTTGGTTGGGTGCTTGCTGGATTTGCCATGATAGCTGGAACCTGCCTCCTGCATCTAAGAGTCAGCCAAGATGTTACCAGAACCATTACCAGCACTGCCTATCAGTGACTTTGTAAGAGAACTAGCCATATTAGTGGTTTCAAAGTTTTCACGGGATTGCCTGTCCTAACTATCATTCGAACTGAAATCTTTGCAGTATTTGAGAAATGTGCCATTCCAACACCTGAGCTGTGTGTCTCACTGTTGTCCACACATGGTGGGTCATCTGCTAAACCACTGTGGCAACTGTGCTAGGACATCTGTTTGTTGAAGACTGCCATGGAAGCCTATTGCCACCAAGGTTGTGGCCAGATTTATTTCAAGGTTTACTCCTCTAAATCTGTTATTTTCAGGAACTAAATGGGGGCACCTTGAATTGGGAGCACCACAGGTAGGGCAATTATATTTCACCATAAAATGTACTTTTCTTTTTTTACACCTTCGTGTTTGACCCCAGTTTGTAGAGGGGGGCAGCTATTTGCCAATAGCTGGGACCCTAACAGGTGCTACCAGCCTGGGTCAGGATGGAGCTGAGAACAACAGCAATTAAGAAGTGGTTCCACACTCCTTAAAACTGCCAATCTCTCAATCAGAGGCATTGCTGCTGGATGTAGTTTACCCAGGAACAATGTGAGTGTAATTTAAGCCAGTATCACTTGTCTCTTACAGCAGAAGATTCTAGATAGACAACTGTAGTCACAATCATTAAGGACCTGTGGTTGGTCACTATTCTCTACCCAGTAGGCAGTAATGCCTTCCATCAAGTATTACCAATACACATGCAACAGCATAGATCAAGGGATGTCAAATAGCTTCACAATTACAGAAATGGAATGTCCAATTTGTCTAGCACTCACTACCATGCTCTATTTAAAAATCCATGTCACTTTACCATGAGTAGCTGAACTTGTGTGCCCACTGACCCACTAGATATCAAAGTAAATAGACAGAGATTTAGGTATTTCCATGATGCCAAGATACAGTGGTATCACCTACAATTACTTTTACATACTGTTATTTCATTACTTTAAAAAAAATAATATCAAGATTAATAACTTATAGTATGACTTAATAAATTATGATAATATTACATCATAATTATTATACCCCAAAAGGCTAATTTTAAAAAAGGAATATTAAAAAATCACTTACGTGCAAGAAGGACAATCCGGTCCTCGTTTGCAATGGCTAAAAGATCATTAGCTGGAGACAAAGATATTATAGAATTCTGCAACCAGGTTTCATGATATCGTCTTTTAGAATAGCATTCTTCCTCCTCTTCTTGCAATTGGGAGTCCACTGCCCACTCCCAACTAGCTGACCAAGCATCTGAAAATATTTCAGAGATCAATTAAAACATTGAAATCATCTATGTCAGACTACTTATTAGCCATCATTTTCAAAACAGTTTCAAATCAAGTATTAACCTAATCAGGGTGTGGATAAGAAAAAATATAAGAAAAGAAGAAAACTAAACACAAAAAAAGTAAAAAAGCAAAAAGTATGAAAAAACTTTTTTGTTTAGAGTACTTTCTAAAAGTCCTGGAAACTAAAAGGCATGAAATATCTTCCCCGAAGAATGAAAAACTTTTGTAAATAGATGATGGCACCTCAGGAGACATAAGAAATCATGAAATCAGTAGGTTGTCCAATGTCAAGTCACAATCCAACAAAAGGGTAAAAAAAGAAAAAAAAAAAGAAAAAAAAGAGAACTTTCCTTTACCCACATTATAGTTGAAGATCTGAAGAATGTTACCAAACTCTCCTTGAAATGCCTTTGAACATTTTTCAGCTAAATGATGTCATGATCTGCTTGTAATTCCTGCCATGTCTCACCAGGAATGGCAATTAAATGGAATTATTGACCATTGGAAGAATTAGTTTTTTCTCCATCAAAAAATTGCAAGAAATAAACAAGCCTGATTTAATGTGAATTAAATATTTATCTTAAAATCACCAGACTCCCAGCTTTTCCTGAAATTAAGCTTTGGATTGATGGTGGGGCAATTATCAAGGTGCTTCTAGTTACAGGATAAGCCCACTTAGTTGAGGAAGAAAACAATTAAGTAAATTGCTTTAATTTTGGTGATGTAGAGGTTACTACTAGCTGTCATCTCAATTTAATTCTTATACATTTATTTTATTATTTGCTTATTGGATGACCTATACATTAACATAATCACTTCCATCCACAAGGGTGGCATAAAGAATTGTGGCTCAGACTGAGAAATTGGAAAGCCGAATTTGAATTCCAGCTGAGTTTATTACATTCATTTACATGCAAATACCCCCTGGGAAAGGCAAAAACTCATCTCTTCTTCCTGCAGCTATAGGTTAAATAATGGGACACATATCTGGAAAAATCTTTGTTCCGCCACCCAACAAAAACCCACAAAGGGTTGATAATCAATAAAACATCAAATCAATCAATCCTTCCCCACTACTGATCCAGTATTACATGCAGCACCTTTCAGGAGAAGAATGTTGTTTTCAAGTGTTGGATGATGCTTCTTCGCTTCTCACAAAACTGATTCATTTACCCCACTCTCTTTCTTGGCTTACGGTCACATCACATTTAAACACTGGTTCCCAAACAATTACTGAAATTAAGCAAAGTCAAGCCTGATCAGTACCTAGACGGATGGCTACATGAGAATATCGGGTGGTGTAATCTTGGATGTATGGGTGGTGTAATGGATAATAGCTCAGAATTGTTAATTGGAAAGCAGAGTTTCAATTCCAGTTGTGTTTGTTATATTTACTTATTTATCTTGATCAGCTACTTTTCAGATTTTAATACTTCTTTAGTTTAGAGAATAAGATATTGCAGCATGAGGATTTCTTGTTATTGACAGGAATTGTCCGAGAGACGCTAATTACACAAGTCAACAGTAGGATATTCTCTGCTGGTCTGTACTGATAAGATTGCAACTAATCCCCGAGCTGTTATGCCATCATTGATATCAGAATGATTGAGGCATTCAAGTATTATATTTCACATTGATCCCGCAAACTTATATCGTCATTGGTGGAGTATTGGGTGCTCATTGAGATTTTCATCTATGTGAAAGGAATTCTATGTTGGATCAGAAGAGATGTTTTTTCATGGACTGCTCTTCTCCAATTGGTTCTTTCTGCAGCTTCTGTCTCCCAACTGACTGGATCAATTTCTGTTCTCAGCAAGGTGTATTGAGCTGAATCAACGACATGGGGCTCTATGTGATCACTTGCCAGATGCAAGCTCTCAGGTAGGCTGTCATTTGGGCAAGGTGTGTAGCCCATCAAAGTTGGTGGTGAGTCATGATTGTTTCTCAGCTCTCCATCTTTGTGCAGAAGGGAACTTTGTTGTTTGTGATTTGTGTCCTGCAGTTCCTTTGATGGAATCTTTCAATCTTTGCAGATGTCTCTTTAAATCTGAAGGATGTGAATATTGTCACCATCTTCAAGAAAGGAGATGGAAACTGTTGGAAGGAAACATAAAGGGAGATAACTCCAAAGTATTGTAAGAGTTATCCCACTTGCTTTGGACATCGTGACGTCAGACGTCACGTGTGGCAATACGGAGAGAGATCCAAGATGGCGGACTACACCGGGACACGTGTGGCAAACGTCTCTCCATATTTCACTAATTCTTTTGTAGAGTAGTAATTAACTCAGTTTATCTAGTAATTAATAAAATGCTGTAAACCTAAAAACGTTCTTGGTAATTATTTCCAATCAACAAATGCATTGCTCGGTCCTCAGAACTCACGCAAACATAACAGAAACATTTGTGAAAACTACCATGGAATCTCTCCCGTGTCCATCATAGGGAACATCCTGGCCAGGATCCTTCTCAATCGCCTCCTGAGCTTGTCAGAGGACATTCTCCCTGAAAGTCAGTGTGGTCTCAGAGCCAATAGAGAAACCATTGATATGATTTTCTCTTTGAGACAAATCCAGGAAAAGTGCAGCGAGCAGCAAAAACCCCTGGTAATGATTTTCTACCACCTTAAACTTGGAATTCTTGCTTCCCCTCCTGATGTACTGATGATGAGGGGATATGCTAATGACATAGGTATTCATAATTGGGACAAGAATGATCTTGAACAAAAAAAAAAAAAAAGAACAACAACAATATCTATACCAAGTGTTCCAAGAAATAGGATTCAAGATAAACCTTTCCAAATCAGAAACTATGACCTGGAATTGAAATGAAAGCAGTGATGGCATATATCCTGGATCAATCATAAAAATTCAGGATATAGAATTAATAAATCCTAAACACTTCAAATAACTCAATGTATAAATTAGATATGATAAATTTAGCATAAGAGATAAGAAAATTGAAAATTGGTCATAAAATAGGCTGTGCTAGGAGTAGTTTCATCTAACATCACAAACTGTTAAAAAACCAAAACATTAACCTAAGAATTCAAGTCATGTACTTAAATAGTCTTGTCAGATCAAGACTTTCATATGGAGGTCATGCAGGGCATCCAACCTGTTCAGAAATATGTAAACTTTCAACTGCATACAATCACTTTCTCAGATCATTTATTAAAACTGGCTTTGAGCAAATTGATTCTGTTGGTCTTAGAAAAGATAATCTTACTTCAAACCTTATGAAGTGGTGCTACAGAATCACAAAGAATGAACTTTACCAAATAACAGGAACTGTATCATTTGAGGACTACCAACAGCAACAACTACAATAGATAGCACATGTACCTCAAAGATAAAATAATGATATAACCAAAATGTTGACATTTTATACTACAAGCAAAAGGTTAAGGAAACCCCTTTCCCCATCTATAATGGAAAGAATGATAACAGAATTCTTGAGAAACCTATTTTCCTGAAAAATTGTTTTAAGAAAAAGGTTTGATAAATTTCTACCAACAGCATCACTGGCTACTCGGTCAATGAATGCGAAATGTTTACTTGTAAGGAAACGGCTAATATTACCATTTAAAATTAAAACAGATACTATGCTTTGATCCTTGCCAGATAGCCAGGAAATAATGAAAAGTGTTGAGTAGCAATGACTAATATTACCATTAAATATGAGGTGAACAGATACTATCCTTTGATCTCAGTCTGATAGCCAAGGAATGAAGAAAAGTCTAACATGTAGCATTAGATGCTCAGTCAATAAATGCCAAATGTTTCCTTATAAGGAAACAGCTGATATTACCATTAGAGATGAAGAGCACAGATACTACTTGGTGATCTTACCCTGATGGCCAGGGTGTGAAGTGTAACTTATGTCACATTGGCTGCTCAGTCAATGAATGTTGAATGTTTCCTTATAAAGAAATGGTTAATATTATCATTACCATTAAAGATGAGGAGAACAAATACTACACTTGATATTTACCCCCCACCCTGGTGACAGGATATGGCATAAGGCCAATTTAAAGTGGCAATACCAAGTGTGTGCACATGGGCCAAATCCAAAAATTGCCCAGTCCCCACAACCAATGTCATCGATATTCCACCTACCCTCTCTCATTGGTGCAATGAAGGAGGTACTACCACAGGGCTGGAATCCCCAGGGACCAGACATCAAGTGTAGTATCTGCCTTTGGGCAAACTACATTTTATCTCTCAATTGTGTTTCTGTCTTCGGACAGAACACAAGTGTCCGAAGACAGAAACACAATTGAGAGATAAAATGTAGTTTGCCCAAAGGCAGATACTACACTTTTATCAAGACCAATGGCCAGGAAGTGAAGAAAAGCATAACTTGTGTTACACTGGTCAATGAATGTTGAAGATTTTGTTATAAAGGAAATGGCTAATATTAATATCACCTTATGACTCAAATATTTAACATGTTTCACTGTGACTCATTCTTAGCAATTTATCTTGAGTATTTTGTGATCTAAATATATCTAAGAAACAGTGCCAAATTTGTTGGATAGTATTTGGAATGTGATCTAATTTTCATTGTTTTGAGGAATTTGTTCTAAAGCCAAACACGCCAACTGGCCCTGTATCTCTAAATTGTTGCATTGAGTGCAAGGAGGTATAGCCAAATGTCTAAATATTAGTTTTATTGAATTTTTCTACTTATTTCTGAGTTCAAATCCAACAGTTTCTAAACATGAGCATCATTTACTAATTTTTATACCTGATCATTTCTGTCACATTGATTAAAAACAAGCTTTCCTCAAAAACTCTGCTCTATTTTATTATGAGAAAAACCAGTTTACCTCAGGGTTCATGCCCAATTTCTTAGGTTGAGGAGTGGTTTGTCTCAAATTATACATTGCTAGAAATTTTTTTTTTTAAATTTCCTGGTGGAGTTATAGTTACCATCATTAATGACCTGTGTTCAGCTACTGTACTCTCCACAATGAGCAGAAATGCCTTCCATCAAGTATTCCCAGGACACAGGTGACACCATAGATCAAGGGATGCCAAAGTGAGATATGTGGGAAATGTCTGGAAAGACACTGGATACACTAGATAACTTAGATTTAAACAGATCAATATGTTCAAATTTTCTAAACTTCTGGGTATTACTTCATATCTGTTTTCTAAAAACATCAATTTTTTTTTAAAGTACCTATTCACAATTAAATTTAAAAAATTAAGAACAACGAAATAGCTTTTGACACATTTTAAATTAACATATCATTTCTATAGAAACTTCCTATTTCATTTAGGATTTATCGATTTTATTTTATAGTTTATCAATCCTTTATTGGTTATTTAAAGCCGAAAATATTTTAGATTGTAAGAATAAGTCTATTTTTTGAGTGAATATTACATTAACAATTTTTGGGAGATGTTTTTCCAGTCAGAAATCTTACTATTTAACCCATAGCTGGAGAGAAGATGTGGATTTATACTTTCCCCAAGGATATTATCATGTGCCTTTTCTATAAATACTTTCATGGAAATTGTTTTGATACACTTTCCTCTATGGTAAATACTCATTAGGGTTAGTTTTTAGAATTGTTATTTAATTCCTCTCCCCCCACCCAGACATTGAAATGTAAATATGGGGACTAGTTAGTATTTTCATAGAGACAGTGAGGTATTATGGTGGTTGTAGTAAGAAAGGTATGTATGAATGTGTTGTTTTGGTGTAAGGAATATTGTTCGTACGATTGGGTCAGTGTTTGCGGCTAGCTAAGTTATAGTTAAGACAGAAGAAGACCGTCCTTTCCCCAATCCCCACTTCGGCCTTGTGCCACATTTCTGTAATTTATACAGAATAAATACTTTCCTCTATGGTAACTCGATTTTTATGAATTTAAATGCAGTACTAGATTGGCAGCTAGGTCTCATCATTTTACAGTTGAAATTGCTAGATGTAACCATAAATTCTTCTTTTGCATTTCTCACTTGAAGAACTTTTCTGGTTTGCCAGTTAACTTTGATTTTCAAGAATTTAAATGCAATGTTAATCATTATCTACTGTCTTAACACCTGATCTTTTATCTTTCTGCTTACTAGTGTTTTTCTCATATTCTTTAACACTCAGTAACTACTTGCACCTCAGTCTCTTTATTGGTTTGCTGTCTTACTTGAGGTGAAAAGATTTTAAAAAAAAAAAATTGAATGAATCAAACTCAGCTCTCCAATTTCTAATTCTGAGCTGCTACCCATTATATCACCTGCACATCCATTTTCAAGTAGGAAAAACTTAGCACAGAGTAATAAAAGCTATGATGTTCAATAGGCTCTTATATCTTCCACAAGTGTCTTTGTTCTTACTTAATACACATTATTTATAAAAATATATGAATTTCTTATACAGAAAAACTGCTATAAACTATCACTCACATTTTTATGCAGGACATATTTTCTTTTTAAAAAGAAAATATTGACCAAAGTCATTCTGTTCTTATATTTTTTTTATCCTATAGAGAAGTGATTCTCAAATGAGAAGCTCTTTACTTATAGGGAAAGAAATTCAAATAAGAAGAATTTTAACCACCAAAAAAGATTTCTTTTCAAATTTATTTTTTCATAAAATAGTAAATAATAAATATTTATAAAGGGGCAAATAATAAATATTGGATTGTATTTGGTTCATATATATTTATAATCTTGTAAATAAACATTGCCGAGGGAGTCAAAAGTAATAGTGGTGCTCCTTTTTTTCCTAATCATTTCTTGGGGTGAAATGATTAAAAAAAAAAGGTGGGGGGCATTAAATTAAATATGAAAGTCTTTTTTATGATTCATTGAAAAAGATTTTTTGGCAATATTTAACCTTTGTGTCTGTAAAAAAAAAAAAAAAAAAAAAAAAAAAAAAAAAAAAAATGATGTGCCAAAAGGATTATTTGCCTTTTTTATTAAAATTTTAATTTTAATCATCACTTTTAAAAACAATGTTGTGGAAGTCAAAAGTGTATACAATAACAGCAGTATCATGAAAATAACTGTCCTTTTGCCAAATAATCGTTTTTACGGGCATGAAGATTAAACATTGCCAATTTTCTCATGGATAGAAACTTGATTTCATAAACTGCTTCAATAATTACCATAACAAAAGTATAATATTGAAAAAATTTCTAGTTGGCAATTCAAAATGGGAAAGGATTTGATGACCCCAAAGATTGTAAGAGGTGGAATGTAACCTGGGTTAGACTCTGGGAACCACTATTCTAATAGTAGTCTAATCTAATCTGAGAGATTTCCTTTTCATCTGAACAGATAAAGTAAGTGTAGAGGTTAATCTGTGCTTAACACTTTTACTGTTGCATTGTTACAGAATTGCTGCCTGGCTGTGATGATCCATTTCAGGAAAATTAAGAAAATGCTATTGAAAAAAAATGACCATAAAGATGTTGACGTGATTTCTCATAGATGCTGCTATTTAGGTTTTGATAAGATACTCCGCAATATACACCAAGCTAAATGACTCCCCCCACCCAACATGCAATATAATAAAAAAATGTCATAAAACAGGTTATACTGTACCCTACTGTTGGTTCAAATCTGTAAGAATGACTGCTAAGAACATCTCCCCTACCCAAATTTACAGACAAATCCGATAGAGGCATGCTGGGTTTTCTTCCTAGCCAATAAAAATGCACCAATTCTCAGTGACATTTGCCATATTTTTGTTTTCTTGTCTTAAATGCTCTAATTACTTGACTGTATCCCTTTTGCATGTGAACACAATTCTTACTTTAACTTTTTGGCCTTATTATTGTTGTTTTGATTAGTTTTGACTTGTATACATGTTGTTTGTTTAGTATTATTTTGCTCTGTTGTTCTTTTTTTTCTGTTATTGTTTGAGAATTTTGTCAGACTTAACCATGGCCAATTACTCCTATATGTATGTGCTGGTTTCAAAATAGTAATAAGCATTAATTAGTTTATAACACAAATGCAAGGGACTAACATTTCATGGTGTCTTGAAAATGCATATGTATTTCAACAGCAGGAAATGTATGTTAAGATGTCCACAGCAGTGGAAGTGTTAATTGGCTGTATGAGGCAATGCTGAAAAGTTGTTGGCCTAACCTACTTTTCAAAACCTGACCAAATGATTAAACATAAGAATATTTTTTGGAAAAGGATTCTTGGAAGAGACAATAACTTTTAGTATTCCTGCATAGCAGCAATTAGTACATTTCTAGAAAGGCCGTTCCAAACTCAACTATCTCTACAAGATATACGAGCTTTTACTTTATCATCGACGTGTTACCAATTGTTTGTAACAATTTAACAATAACTTCTTAAATTTTGCATTTCTCTCAATATATCTTTTTAGATGAAAAATAAATTTTGTTTCCTCATCAAAAGAATCAAACATCAGTCTCCTCAGGAACAGGGAAGGACTGTAAATGAATTAGCCGCACGTGTTGTTACAATACTTATATTTTAAAACTGTCCTTTGGACAGCAAGTTAATCTCCACTAATACAGATGAAAGTATATTCAAATTAGACGTCTACAGTCAAGGCAAAAAAGAAAGCAGTGAAAGTAAAACAGTATCTAATTCTTCAATTAGTGTACATGGCTTGTGGCCTTATATCAGATTAAATACAGTTTAGAAAAGAAAATATTGGATTATTGAATGAAGGCTATTGTCACTGATACTATGCGATATCACTTCTTGTCATTTCTGTTCAGCTATGAGCCAAGCTAGATGACTGTCAGTTATACACAATTTGGTCAGATAAGTTATGAGTCACACATCATGAAAGACAGGTGTTATGATACAAGTAACTTTTTTTCACAGTATCAATTGGATACAAATATGTTTATGAGAAAGTGGTTTTCAGTCAATACTTAAAACACCTGACAACTGATATTATTAAAGGTTGCATTATAACAAACTAAATACACAATTGGAATAAATCCAACATCAATTGCCTATTTTCTTTTTTATCACTTTAAACTTTATTTTTAGCAGATACTTGTATTTGATGTTCTGTTTATTTATTAAACAGCATATTTATTTTTGTTAAAATAATAGCGGTGTCAAAGGAAAAACAGTCCTTTTGACACTGTGTTTTTTGTAGACAGGAATGTTCAAAATCACCAAAAAATGGTTTATAGGTTATTAAGTATCATTGCACAAACAGTTTTGCTTTTGTGCTAATGGGAAAATAGTGTATTGCGAAATATAACTGAATAATAATAGATATCAATAAAGGACATTATTGCATTCCTAGTGAAAGGATTGGCTAATTACACTTGCCTACTTGATCTTTACATTTCTTGAAACTTAAAATACCAAAGAAATTGCCAAATGTTCCATCTATCTAGCCATCAAATTGACCGCAGTCAAGATCATAGAATTATTGAGAATTCCATGATCCTTTCAATGGCTGCATAGTATCCACTTTGCCAGCGGTTTATACAGTTTTGAATTCAGAGTTGTCATTCTCCTAGACAGGTTGCCAACTAAAGCTGAAGAGCCCAATCTGCCTTAATATTTAACTCATAGCTGGGGAGAGAAAAATTGGATTCATACCTTAGCCAAGGGTATTTGAATGAAAGTGAATGTAATGTAACGAAACCCGACTGGAATTTGAACTTGGTAAACAGATTTCCCATCCCAAGCAGCTACCCTCTGACAACCTGCACATCAAAATTACCAAATATTAAGCAAACTTAAAAAGCACACACCAAATTTTCTTGTATTTTCACCATTATTTTTTTGATGATCACAAACTTTTTTTCTGAGGCATCTGTCCGAGACTATGGCTGTGTGCCTGGAAAGTCTTACTATCCTGTGCACAGGATTGTGCAAAGTTTGTCTTGAAGGCAGACAGTTTATTGTGCAGCAAGTCTTTCTTCTCCATGTCAATGTTAACCAAGGGAAGGACAACAACCAATACAGCTTAACACCAATCACTGCAGAAGTTGGTAAGATACAGCTCTGGACTGTCTTAGGGACTCCAGCTCTGGACTGTCTTAGGGACTCCAGCTCTGGACTGTCTTAGGGACTCCAGCTCTGGACTGTCTTAGGGACTCCAGCTCTGGACTGTCTTAGGGACTCCAGCTCTGGACTGTCTTAGGGACTCCAGCTCTGGACTGTCTTAGGGACTCCAGCTCTGGACTGTCTTAGGGACTCCAGCTCTGGACTGTCTTAGGGACTCCAGCTCTGGACTGTCTTAGGGACTCCAGCTCTGGACTGTCTTAGGGACTCCAGCTCTGGACTGTCTTAGGGACTCCAGCTCTGGACTGTCTTAGGGACTCCAGCTCTGGACTGTCTTAGGGACTCCAGCTCTGGACTGTCTTAGGGACTCCAGCTCTGGACTGTCTTAGGGACTCCAGCTCTGGACTGTCTTAGGGACTCCAGCTCTGGACTGTCTTAGGGACTCCAGCTCTGGACTGTCTTAGGGACTCCAGCTCTGGACTGTCTTAGGGACTCCAGCTCTGGACTGTCTTAGGGACTCCAGCTCTGGACTGTCTTAGGGACTCCAGCTCTGGACTGTCTTAGGGACTCCAGCTCTGGACTGTCTTAGGGACTCCAGCTCTGGACTGTCTTAGGGACTCCAGCTCTGGACTGTCTTAGGGACTCCAGCTCTGGACTGTCTTAGGGACTCCAGCTCTGGACTGTCTTAGGGACTCCAGCTCTGGACTGTCTTAGGGACTCCAGCTCTGGACTTGTCCTCATGGTTTACTTTTGAAACATTTTCCATGAGTGAGTGTGGCTTCAGGGGAATAGAAATTTTCAATTCAGAGCCATCCTTCTATCAGACTGGTTGCTAACCAAGGCTCGAGAGGCCCGTCTTACCTTGTATTTTAGCCATGACTGGAGAGATGTGTCCATGCCTTTTCAAAAGGCATTAATGTGACTACAAATTGTCTCAGATGGAATTTAAACTCATTTTTCCATTTGACATAACATTAACCACTATGCCATCAGAACCTCCATCTAGTTGAATGTTCAGAGAGGAAATTATTGTCTTCCGTTTCTACTGTGAACTGTATAGATGGTCTAATTGAGTACACAGGATCTGAGTGGAATTGTACATCTACCTGGTGAAACCAGAGGATTAAATGAATTGCTTTTGTACCTAAGACATATCAAAGGCTTCAGCAGAGTAGAATACTGGGCAAGATTTTCAAAAACCTCCATTTAGCCAGTAGAAATGACAACCCCATCTGTCAAAACCAAATATAATATTTCTATAAAATTATCAATGGAAATTGCTGGACAAGGATCATTGTTTCACTTGTCACTAAGGATGATACAATGTAAGTTATTGTTTTATACAGGGTGAGGGGAAAGTCATGCAGCTTAGGGATAATTTATTAAAAATATAACTACACAGGAAAATTTTATTTACTAGTTATTTAATTGTTATATGCGCTGTTCAAAATATCCTGTTCATTTTTCAAAACACATTTCAATTCTGTGCCTGCATAATTCATTAATATATTGGAGAGTTTCCTGTCATTTTGCTACATTCATATTATCACCTATGGTTCATGACTTTTGCCTCACCCTGTACAATTATATCAAAGACTCTCTTAATTGTAATTTATTGATTACAAACAATTGTAATTCACTGATTACAAATAATAAAAAAAATATATACAAACTTATCAGAAAAAAAAAAAAAAAAAAAAGAAAAGAGGTGTGGACATTATTCAAAAAGTTATAATTTTTAACATAGTTGCATGTTCTTTTGATAGTTCCATCAAATACATTTTTTCAGATGCTCTAGCACACATCATCAATGATGTTTTTCATGTGGATAATTAGGGGTTTCAGGTTTAACAACATCATACTCTTTCTCTATGGTGACCAAATTGATATTGATCAGATATGGACTTAATAGACAGAAACAGCTTGGAATTATGTTTATTTCTTGTTGAAAGGCAAATTGAATTCAAGTTGGACACTACTTTTGCAGACTGGTCCACTCATAAAAAAATGTGGAAAATTTTTTTTAGGAAATAATTTTTGACGATTAGCATTCTTTAGATCTTCCTAAGCCTGCAACATTTATCAGAATAAAAAAATATTTAAGTTTTTTTATTGATTTAGAGGAGGGATCCTGTTTTTAATATTGATACAATACCATTCGAACCCCAATTTTTACAGAGTTAATCACCTTTGTTGTTGTTATCGCCATATGAGAGGTGACACAATGAAGTGGAAATACTAAACAAGGAAGCACACTGGGAAGTTAGATGTCTAAAAGAATTGGTACATATGGTAAGCTATAAGGACACCTTAGTAAGCTTGGCATAGAAATAAATACAATATATGAGCCGCTAATAAAGAAAGACAAATGACAGCAAGTCTTCAGCATTAATCAGCAGGCAGGTTAGTTTTAAGGTTCCAAGTTCACCATGGCAAATTGTTCCATGAGACAATGGTCTTTTTATCAGAACATTGGTTCATTTGGTGACATAGTGGTTGTGAGTTCTATCCGCAAGTTGAGCAGTGGAAACAGGCAATAAATAAGATATTTAATTATATAAGAACAGACAATATCATGTAGGCAGTAGAACAAGAACAGCCTACTCCTGTAGATTAAAGGAGTTCAGTTCAGAATTCCCTGTAGATTACCCAGATCAATATACACCTGAGGCACAACAGCCAAAACAGTGTGATAACAACAACAAAGATGAAGACAATAGTCCAAATATATATAATGTAAATAATAACTACTCATCCCAGAAATTCAAACAAATATTACATATTTTTTAAAAATTCAGGAAAAAAAAAAAAAAAAAAATGTCCATTTTAGTTTCTTTTCTGAATACAAAGCACACATTATAATTCTAAATTTATATATATAGTGATGAAATATTCCCATTGAAACCAAAAACCTATATACACAGAATTTATAAGTGCAACACTGAAATCCAAAAGGTGTATTGAGCTAGTGAAAGAGGTCTTTCAAAAGACAAGCAAATTATTAAGAAACAGAAAAATTTTTAGAAACAAAGAAAAGAGTACTGGACTGTTATGTAATATCAGTACTCATATATGGTAGTGAATGCTGAACAATTTTCTCACAGATGAAGAAAAAGCTTAAGGAAATAGAAACGTGGATCTACAGAAGATGCTGAGAATACTATTCTCAGCACTCAGAATTATGGACCCGACATGAACAATGACGAAGTTTTAGAAAGGAAAATGGAAACAAAAAAAGGACACTTCTACTTATCAGAAACATTGAAATTTCTAGGGCACAAAATGAGGTAGAGGGCTTGGAAAATTTGACACTCACAGGACATATTGAAAAAATTGAAAGCCAGAGAGACAGAAGAAAACCAGGCATAACCTATCTAATGAGCTTGTGCAAATGGATGACAGAACAGTTTCTTTTAGGAGAGAGAGAAAAAACACAAAGAGCTACAAAGGAAGGAAACTGTGGAGAGCCATGATGGACAAAGTCCTGAAGGAGCATGGCATTCTCAACAAAAACATTACTTTTTTTTTTAATCCAATGAATTCCTAAAGGACGAAACACGACATCCACAAATGTCCATTTTGTCATTAATTTGTCTACTCTAAGAAAACAAACTTTTTTTTCAAAGTTAATGAAAAAAAAAATATATATATATATATATATATATATATATATACAGTGTAACCCGGATATAAGAGAGTTGTCGGGACCGGAGAAGAAGTCTCTTATATCCGTGTTTCTCTTATATCCGGGTTTGGTCTATTTTGTTTTATTAACACAGGCTCTAATTTGGGACCAATGAAAATCTCTTATATCCGGGTTACACTGTATATATATATATATATATATATATTTATATTTATTTCAACAGCCATTCGCTAAAAAACACTTTTTTATTTGTAAAAAAAAATCATATTCAATTCAATCAACCCAACCTTCATTCTGAAATCTGTTCCCTAATTTAAAACACCGACAGTGTGTAAAACAAAAAGTATATTCTTTTGAAAAAAAATAAAAATATTTAGGCTCCTGACAAGACAAAACTTACAAAAAAATAAAAGCAAAAATTTACGAGCAAACTTAGACTTAACAGAAAACATGAAGAGCAGAAGAAAAGGTCATATTTTTATTTTAAATGAAAAAAGAAAAGTTCGTTTTTTTTTCTTCATGGGGACAGATGCAACTGAATAAGGGCTAATTTTATATTACATTAAGAAAACTTTACATAATTGTCGATTTTTATCTTTAAAACTTTAAGCAACTGTAAAGTACTTATTTTTAAAAATAAAATGCAATATAAAACCACTTTTGAGAAAGCTGTTGAGCTTTTTGGAGGTATTAAGGATTTATGTTTGAAAGAAAAGCGTTAAAAATAGTTTTCTTAGATATAGAATTATTGTAACATTTTCAAATGTTTTGTTTGAGATATTACAAAACCTAGAAAATCTTTAATATTTAATTTTGTATGAAAATGTTGCTTCGTTATTTTTCATTTCATCTTTGTCCGTTTCTAGAGGATGAAGACTAAGAGGCATCATAACTAAATTGACATTATTATCCATACTCGATTAAAGACTGTCATAGAATGGAAATTTATTTAAAAATTCTATAGAACCTTGTTAATTAATTCTCAGGTAAGTTGAAGCAGAATTTTAAATGACTCAACTTATTTTCTTTTTCACCGACTCTCAACAAATTGAAACAACGGTAGCCATTCTCACGATAACAGACGAAAGCTAACTCAGCTGGATTTCAAACTCGAAATAATATAAAAAAACAAAATACTTTAAAAAAAAAATATCATAAACACGTTTTAAGTTAAGATAAGGATATGGTTTAAGCGAAGAACAATTAACATTTTAACCGGGAATGGTCGTAAAAGCTACAACCATTCTTTGATCACATGACAATTACGTGCAAAATAAATGCAGGTAGCAAAAGACAAATTTTTTTTGCTATAGCGATGATGACAAAATAAGAAGATATACCTTCAGTGTTTTGTGGATCCGGTGTTGCATCCTTTAAAAACGGGAATAGAAATCTCTTTATAGTAGATATATCTTGGAACTGAGACAATAACGTTAGCTGGCACGACATTACCGCAAAATAAAATGTAAACAACTATGACATGTTAAGTTATTCTAGAGTCCCACGTCAACCATATTGGCACGATACTCGCATTGACCAGTATTAAGCATGGCTGTTAACCGAATTATTATCTAAATTCTCATTTTCTTAAACGATAAATGCTTCTAAAAATGAAATAATGGATGACAACAACTTTTAACTACTTCGATTATTTTTAAAAAATATATTTAGTGGCCGAAATTTTATTTAAACATGAATATAATTTTATAAACATTGTGATTCAAATATACGGTGTGTAGTTGTATATAACTTCATTCCTATTTGGGGAGCATTAACTAATCAGATATTTAGAATGCTGAAATGAAAAATTAAAATTTTATGATTATCACTAAATTGTATCTGTATTTCTATTGAACGTTGTTTAAATTATTTTCATTGAATTTGAAGTAGTTATTTTATAAAAGTAGAGTGAATGTTAAAGTTGAGAAAAGTTGAGGTTTATTAACAATAATTATTACTCCCCCGAAGCGGTTGATGCAAACAAGTTGTTTTCTCAACATGTTAAAATTATGATTTTTTTTAATTGAATCATTTAAGTTGAATATTTGAAAAATGGATAAACTGGATTTACACCCGCGAATTATGAAAGCTCTTAAGAAATGTAAGCATTATTTTCATTATTTATAATGTTATTTAAGTACTTTTCGTAATGTTTAAAAGTTTATTTACACTTCCTAGAGTTTTTTTCGGTTTATTTTTTAAATAAAATAATTAAAATTAATGACAGTTAATTGTAAAATTCGAAAAGTAATTTTTCTAGAGAAGTTTTATTTGCTTAAATTTCGATTTCATTGATTTTTTTTCTGCTTTTAAAAGTTTCTTAAATGTTTTCATTCAAGGAGGGAAAATGTGAAATTGTATTGATTATTTTTCTTATGTAATTTAATTTTCATTTCTAAGGATATTTCATTTCACATAGAAATAATCTAAATGACGAAAATGTCATTTTCTTCTGTCAAATAAATTCAGTTTTCTTTATTTTGAAAGATTTACTTTTTATGGAAATTTGAATTTAGAGATACAATCTTTTTTTCTTTACTTAAAACTGCTTAACTGAATACAGTCGGGAAGAAGAAAGTTTAAGCCAATCTTCCTGCTTGCCTAGAAAATTTGCAATCAAAATAATGTCAAATTAATTTTAACCTGGGTGCGAGCAAAAAACTCACTGGGTTAAGTGTCAAATGTTGAACCTCGAGTTGAGATTGTGGCTTTAGGGGTGAAAAAAAAAAAAAAAGAAGATGAATAGTTGATTTATCCACGCCAAGAAAACTAAAAATGAAGGTGCAGGTAAATGACGAGGAAACACACGTGTAATTTTAACAAAACAAGATAAAAAATTTATTCACGAATTTACACGCTTGAAGTAGTAGTGTCAGTTCAGTAGCTCGTTTCAGGAAAATAAAACAGAATTCTTAAAGTTCGTAGTTTTTTAACGTATTTTCATAAAGAAGAAATTTTCAGATTCATTTTTTGTTTGACACAAAAAAACTTTAAAAAATGTTTAAGAAAAAAAAGGTAAGAGTTCGTTACTCATTGGAAGGGATATGGTTTGCATATGCTCAAAAGTACACGAAGAGAGATAGTTTGAAATCTTTCTTGGATTGTTGAGAGAAAATTCTTTGAAGTACCGTGTACTACTGTTAGAGGCCGATAACTGGCAAGAACTTCGATGCTGGTCACAAGGAACTTAAACAAAATCTCTCAAATGACTTCATATACTCTTCTGATTAATTTAATTTTTCTTATTTTATATATCAAAAAGAATTTCACATAGGCTTGTGACTTTCTTTCCTCCTCCTTCTTCTTGGCTTGCCAACTAATTATTGTGAAGGCAAGGTTTTCCTTGGTCCAAAACAATTTTATATAAGCTTGCTAATTTTTTTTTCTTCTTCTTCCTCATTGCTCTGAATTTGAAGAGTGGGTGAAGGGAGGTTTTATTATTTTGTACTCACTACAAGATCTTCAGCTTTTAGTTTAATGAAAGATAATGGAATCGTTTAGTCCTCTTATTGTTGGATATTTATGAAGCTTTTTTGCAAGAGTTATTGGGACTATAGTGATTTCTTTTATTTTTTTGTTTGTTTTTTGTCATATCACAATGTTTGACCTCTTCATTCTTTGGGCTTCTTCCAGCTGTTCAAGGTAAAAAGATAGATGTGGTAGCCAGGTAGATACTACCTAAAAAAAAGACACCCCTTCCTTACATATGGACTGAAGAAAGCTAGAGAATAGATTGATCAAAATGTAATGATAAAACGAAATAGCTAAATAGTTTGAAAATTCTCTTGGGATGATGACGACTTCTAAAAGCTTAGTTTTGTCTGGCACAAGAGGAGGAATGTTTTATGACCTCAATCTTCCAAAATGGGAGAATCTGCCCATCTTAAAAAACAGCAATCAGAATCCTATCTTTTTACCTGGGCATGATTTCTGCCATTAGTTGGATATATGCCACTAATTCAGCCAGAAGGCAGGCAATGATTGTCATACTGTTGATATTTATGAACTTTAGTGTGGTTCATTACCAAGCAGGTGCGAAGTTATATTGTGCTAAGTAGAAAAGGCATGTTTACTTTGAAAATTGGCATTGAAATCCTAGTTTTTACTTTATAGAGTTTGGCACAGAATGTTGGTTTTTACATGAAAAATGAATAATCATTAAACAAACATTGTTTTAGAAGATTAATTTTCTTTTTTATGAATACATATTGTATCCTCTTTGTTCAATAGAGTTTGTAGCTCACAGTACATTGGAACAGAGAGCGATAGAGACCCCTTCTTTGTAGAAAGCAGTTCTTCTGATTAGGTTTTTGGTGTTTAGTAGAATGGACCAACCTGATCCACTTTCTGACATAGAGAGAACTAACTTTGAACCCCTCTTTTTCTAGCTTTATACTGAGGTTGCTAAGTGGTTGGGGAATGTGGTCAGATTGTTTTTCGCTTTGGTACAGTCTTTGATCTTTTGTTTTGCTTATAGAAGTATCTGATTTCAGAAATGAGGTTAGCTGATTGACCTGTGTTTAAGAATGCCAGTAATGTAAATGAGGTGTTTGGTTAGTCCTTGTGTTGGTCAAACAGCCTCTTTTAAGTTGTTTTTAAGATAGAGTTTGGGTTGATTCAGAATTCCCTTCTTGGTCATTTTGACAGTTTTATTGGTTGCTGGGAAGGAGGTGTGTGTGTGTGATTTAAGTGTATGTTATCTTTTAGTTCTTTGGAAGTGTGTATAAAGTGTGTAAATGTATATATTAGTATGGGTGTGTGTATAAGTGTGAAACCTAAACACCACCGCAAGCATGTCTGTCTTGTGTGGGTGAGAAATGTAGGTAGGGCTTGATTTATGGGGATATTAATTCTATCTATGTTGTTAAATTTGTGATTAAGCCCATCTGGATGAAGTGTTTTGAGGCACAAAATCCATTGTTTTCATGTTCCTCTAGAATTTCTCTCGTGTTATCTTTTCTGTCTATTTCTATTTTTTTTAATTATATTGAATTTGGCATGGCTTTTAAAATGTTTTTCTAGGTGGAAATGTTGTTCTACAGGTAATAATCTTTCATGGGGAGCCGACTTGATCCAATTAGGATAATTATTAATTCTGTAGTGAAAGGGCCATTCAGATTTTCCCACATATTGTTTCTTGCATAGTGTGTATTCTCATAAGTAAATTATGTTATGACTTCTACAGTTGTGGTAGATTTTGAAAGTAGATTTAGTAACTGAGCTTGTGAATGAATTGGTGTGGCTAATGTTGTTACAACATAAGCTCCTTTTGTCGCTACATGGTTGGGAAAATCCTGTTGTTTTTATTTTTGGTCTGTTAAGGATTACCTTATCATCTGAAATTTGGCTACTACCTATAATTTCCTTAAGGTTCTTAGGTCTATGATATGCTAGAAGGCTGGGTTCCTTGAACAAAATTTTTAGGTCTGGTTTGAGATGTAGTATTTCCCAGCGACTTTTGATTATCTGAGATAGTGGAGGAAGAGTGGTGTTGAAAGTGGTTTACTAGAGGAATGCGCCTGGATTTATTTTTAATTTTAGAAATTAGGGTGTCTTCTCTAGGTGTGGAAATTGCTTTATTTGTTTCCTGATTAGGGGTTCTTTATAGCTATATGTTGTGAATTGATGCTCGAGATTTTGAGTGTGTTTATTTAGTTCTTCATTGTTGAAACATATCCTTCTGAATAGGGAAAAGTTCTCCTTGAGGTGTTTAGGGTAGGAAGACTTAGTGTAGATAGTTGTGAGTGTCAATGATTTTAGTGTGTAGTGTCATTTGTAGTTTTATGTTTTTATCGATATAAATGCAGGTGTCTAAAAATGTTACCCATCTTGTTGATTTTTCATGGTCAAACTTAATTGAGTCATGTACCGTGTTTAAGATCATAAGGAATTCAGTGAGTTTCTCCTCACTGCTCGTGTATATGAAGAAGATATCATTGATATATCTTGCATAGAATATGCACTCACTACCAATGAAGGGATAAATATATGTCTCCTCAAATTTTCCCATGAAGATTGTGGCATATGATGGCGCTGCATCCTCTTACTTGTAGCTAATGTTTTCCATTGAAATGGAAAGTATTCAATGTAAGAATATGTTTTATGATTACTTCTGTCGGGGTTGGGGGGATCTTGTTTTTTCCTTTTAGTAAGTGATCTTATATCCATAGTTACTAGAGTAGCATTTTCTGGCACTGTTTGTATATGATTAATTCTCTTTAGTAGGTTTGTTGTGTCTCTGATGTAGGATTTTACTTTCTTAGCTAGGGGCTATATGAAATGGTCTACATATTTGGATATTTTGGTTGTGTGGCAGTTAAATGATGAAATGACTGGCCTTCCTGGGTTGTTTTTGTGTATTTTGAGAGGGAGATAGAAGTGGGCAGGTGTAATGTTTGTGGGTGTAAGTGTTGTGTATGTTTCCTTGTCAATTAGTTTGTTGGGAAACATGTTTAGCGAGCTTGTTAATTTTTTTTTTTTTGTATTTGAGAAGATGGTCTGTGGGTAGGCTTTGTAGGTGTCTTTGTGGGCTAGCTGATTGTTGGCCTCTTTAAGGTATTCTTTGATTCCCCAGATCACTGTGGCACCACCTTTGTCAGGTGTGTGTGTGTGTGTGTGTGTGTGTGTGTGTGTGTATGTATGTATGTATGTGTATATGTATATATATATATATATATATATATAAAGCAGACATCTAATGGTGACAGTCTGTTTCAGGCTTGAAGATTGTGTTCAAGCATGAAACATGTTGACCTCAGTTGCCACTTTTATATTTACATATGCTCTATCTCTGATATTGATCACTTTTACCAATGAATAGAGCATACCTTAAACTATATTTTTATCATATACAATTCAATTGTGACCTACTGATCCAGTTTTCCTCTCTGCTGTTCCCTCTTTTTTAAACTCATTCACCATTCTCGTGATGGTTCTTGAATGAGCTTTGAATATGGAAGCCAGAGTAGGAATGTTGGTACCATTGCTGAAGGCCTGAATGGTCTTTTTACTCTCACCATTGCTCAGTTGGGAAAACGTAGCAGGGCCGATACAAAATGATTTTAACCTGTTCTCTTTCTAACTGAATAACTCAAAGGGTTTTTTAGTGGTTCTTATGGCAAATGGTGTCAAGATGGGTAAATGTTTTATTTGAAAACCTGGAAAAAAGAAACTTAATTAGTTTAATGGTTTTTTTTTTTTTAGATATTAAACATTTTGTGGGATGGACAATTATCATATTCTGTTACATGATTTGGACAATTTTGTTGTTACACCTGATTTTATATATACATATACATATATATATATATATATATATATATATATATATATATATATAAATTCCATAAAAAGGAGTTGACCATAGTCAGGATCATTGAGTCAATGCAAACAATCCTTTCCTTAGCTGTATAGTATGTGCTTTGCCAGGGCTACATAGTTGTGAATGCAATGAACTCTACTGAAATTTGAATTTGGTTCTCCGATTCATTACTCTACCATGCTTCCATCAATAAAAACGTTATTTTAGTCTTAAATACTTCTAATGGACAAAACTTGTTACATACATTTCTTTTCCATTTTGTCATTCTATTAACCAACACAATTACGAACTACAATTATGACTTTTTGGAGTTTGTGGGTTATCCTCACAGAGCTTTGCCAGTTTTGCCAAGAAGTCATTAGAGAGTGCTGTCAGGCAACTATAAAAACGGGATATTTCCTGTGTTTCTCTCTCTCATCTCTTTTTTCCTCACAGTATACTTTAATGACAACACTACCGGAACCTTGATCTCAGGCATGGGGATATCTTTCCCCATACTTTTTAAACACACATGTATCACCAAAACAATTCCTAATTTTTAATATCTTCTTTATTTTACATGCATATTAGTGTATTTTCTCTCTTTTTACTCAGTTATATGAAATATTACTTTGTTGAAATTTTCTTTCATTTCCTTACGTCCATCATTTATATATGCAAAATATCGTTGCCATTGCTTTTAACTAAAAGTAGTGCCAGCAACGAGTTAAACCAATTTATATGTGAATGAACAAAAAACAACTCTCTTACTATGATCTATGTGGCTTTTTCTAATCACTGACTTTTGTTAAATGGCAAAGTTTCCCTAAAATAATCTATACTCTTTTTAAAATTTATGAATAATTTTTTTAATCATTTTACTCCGTAAAAATGCAAAGCTACTAAGGCCCAAGGGATTACTTGAGTGTTAGAGAACATGAGAAAAATACACACCCTATTAAGGGTAGGGGACAATGAAAGAACAAGAATTATGAAAACAGAAGTTTTAGCAATTGACATTGCATTTAAATTTCTGAAGGTAAAAGTTGACTGGAAAGCAAGAAGCCGGAAGAGTGCAATAAAAGAAACTGTTAACATAGAAATTACAGTTGAATCCAGCCATTGATGAAATCCTGCCACCAATCTAGTACGACACTTAAATTCATAAAGTCTAGGTATCATAGAGGAAAGTGATATTTATTCTGCAAAAATACAGAAATGTGGCACAAGGCCAAAGGGGGGATTGGGGAAAAAAGGACGGTCTTCATCTGTCTTAACTATAACTTAGCTAGCCGCAAACACTGACCCAATCGTACGAACAATATTCCTTACACCAAAACACCACATTCATCCGTACCGTTCTTACTACAACCACCATGTTGTGGTAGGATCCACCTAATCTGCATAGGTGACTACCGACTATATAAATAATGGTTGGTACCGGAAGACGAGAGGGCGAATACAGAGATCCAGCTAGAGACTCTGCCTGACTGCGACTTAGCCAACGCATTCTCCAGGAACGTCTTCCCAGAAATATACAGAAATACTATATGTAAATATTGTGTACACTTTCTTGTTATAATACATTCTTGTTCTAAGTACATTTTGTGTTGCATTATTATTCCATGCATTAGTCGAGATTCAACAATGAGTCAAGACTCAACACACCATAATACCTCACTGTCTCTATGAAAATACTGACTAGTCCCCATATGTACAATTCAATGTCTGTGGGGGGAGGGGAATAAAATAACAATTTTAAAAATTAACCCCAATGAGTATATACAAATGAATACAAAATATTTACAAGAAACTAAAGAAAATATTATTAGTAAATAAAACCCCCACAATAACTAAATGTGGCAGAAATACCAGTTCACTGGCCGAAATCAATGCGGGACTATAATATTATAGAACATTCATCCATCCCAAGCACACACACTGACACGCACTCATTCAGACACAACAACAAATACGAAAACACTCACGCGAAACGAAAGGCGCCCCGCATCCTACCTGCGAACTGACATCACTAACCACCTAACGAGGGATGGGGAAGTCTAGGTATCATAGAGGAAAGTGCATCAGAAGCGTTACCATGAAAGTATTTATAGACAAGGCACAGAGAAGCTATGTTGCAGTGATGAGAAAGTGACTGAAGCTGAGATGCTAGGTCAAAATCAGTAACATTACAGATTCTTTCTTGGATTTTATCGAGAATCTCTAAATATATAGCAGGAGCATCAGCTCAGATGTAGTAATATTCAGAGAAGGACAAATGATAGACTTATAAATAGATTCTGATGAGAAAAATCATCTAGCATGCCCCAGTGAAACTCCTTTCCTAGGAGCACACCTAGAAATTGATTCAATGTAATCTTTCCACTTAATGTTAGTGGGAAATGTTAGTCCAACAAAGGCACAATGAGTTGCTCTCCTGGAGGTTATTATCAGCTTTACTGATGAAAGGCAGAAAGGATTCTCTTGGATGATTAATAGAGAGCAATTTGTTTTGGAGTTGTTAAAATTAACAAGCCAGTTAAGTCCCAATTAACAGTAGATTGTAGGTGATTTTTTTAGATCAGCTGCCAATTTGACCGTATCGAACCAACCAGACTTACTATTAAAACAGAAGTAAATAGTTGTGTCATCAGCATAAATACCGAGTTGAGAACTGATGATACCAGGAAGAATGTAGGTCCAAGGATAGAGCCTTAGGAATACCTGCAATAATGCAAAAAGATCTAGAAGTGTGGCCATTCAAGACAAATTTCATTTAGTAGTTTGATAAGAAAGACTGAATCGGTTCAAAAATTTGTCCAGAAATAACCTTTCAACTTGTGAAAACGAAAAGCATGTCATACCCTGTCAAATTCCTGAAATTGAAACTTTACAATGGACAGGCCATTCCTCACCCAAGTTAACAGCAGAATGTAGGTGATTTTTGAGATCAGCTACCAATTTGACCTTATCGAACTGATCAAACTTACTAATAAAGGCAGGTATAAATAGTTGTATCATCAGCATAGATACTGATTTGAGAACTGATTTTAAAGATGCATATATGAGGGTTGTACAAAATTTAACCAGAATGAGTTGGAAAAACAATACAGTTTTTCACTATTTTTCAATATAGTCCCCTTGAGATCATTGCACTTGTTCCAATAATGCTTAAGCATTGCAATCCCATAATGGAAGGTAACGTCCTGGTCCTCTAATCTTCTACCATCTTCTGTACAGTCCCTGCTTCATTTGAATTGCGCAGCCTACTTCTTCAGTTGCATAGGACGGGGAGTCCTCAGCAAGTGTCTATACCATGTCCTCAAGGATTTTCTTGGTTGTTATACCTTTCTTTTGCAGAGACTTTATTACTGCCTGAACCTCTGTTCTGTCCATTTTTAGGTTTGTCACACACCTCTCACCTTTGTATAGGCCTCGCCTGCACATGAATTAAGACAGAAATATTAATCATTTTTCTAGCTTTATAAGAAGTGGTAGTGTGTTGCCACAACAAAAATGTTCAGCTTTGGCTCTTCTTTCTGAGTGAGGCTTAGAACTTTTTGAACAACTCTCATATTTTATGTGTCTTCATCAGATTGAATAATTCTAGCAGATTATTAAAGAACGATGACAAGGTCTTCATAATTATTTGGGAAATGGATTTACTTGGAAGTACCATTCTTGTCTCTACTAAATTACATGGTGCCTGCAGCAGGGACAAGTCTTTGACTTCATCTGTTTAGAGTGGTGGATTCAGTCAGAAATTCTCAGATCTGGAGCCATCATTATTCATATTACTTGCATTAAGACTAGTGTCCCCATTTTTGTTATCATCACAACATTTAATCCATTGTATCCTCCAAACTTCTTCATGTCCTGCAGATCTAAGTAACCTTCATTTAACTTTCTGCTGAAAACTTTATTTAATCTACAGGGATAGATTGTTCTCATTTTGCTGTCAGGTCTCTGATAGGGAGACTGGCATTTTCAAGGAGTGTGGAACCACCTCTAAATTGCTGTTGTTATCAGGTCCGCCCTGATCTGGTGTTGATTTGAAACCCCCAAAACAAAAGCAAAACACTATGAAAGTATAAAAACAATTTTATAGTAAAAATACATGCAATACATTTTTATATAAAAAGAATTACCAACAATGCCTATTTATAGTAAAACTAAAAACAGTAAATTTTTAAAACAAAACGACCAGCAATAGATTTTTATTACTAATGTTCTCCTAATACAGGGCCCAAGGGCCACTCAAGGTAGAAGGTTACTGTGTGGAGTTGTATTAATGTAAGAAAGGTTAAGATAACAGGAAAGATAAACAGCTAATTCTAGACTTTATGCAGTTAAGATTTAATTAATTAGTGAATAAAATTTTAGAGTTCAGGCAGAAATGTTGAAGTAGACTTTAGAGTAGATATAGTAAAATTAATAATAATACAATTTATAGCAAATGACCAATAATACATTTTATCTGTAGTAGAAGGAATACAATTGTATTCAAAATATATTTAGTTGATGCCATAAAATTGTGTTCAAAATATTTACATTTCAGTATTATATGACCCATAGAGATTGATAGGCTACTAAACAAATTAAAACCAACCAACATTCTGCTATGTTTAAGGATATCTCATCCTGTTCTTTTTTTAGTACTGCTCTATTATTGCTTGTTCTGTTTTCACAGAGTCTGAACTCTTATTGAACTCACAATTACTATGCCACCAAATTTATGGCTCAGTAGAACCAATGCTATCAATAACTGAGCAGAACTAAAAAGAAAAGAAAACAAGGTATTGCTCGACAGTGTGGACAGCAGCATAAGAACAAGCTACTTCCATAGATTAAATAAAAAGTTTAGTTTGAAATTCCTTGAATATTATCTGGATCAACTGGTTAATGTTGATAATAAGATTTAGTCTTCATTATCAAAGATTTTAATTAACTTCTACATCAGTGATTTTCAATTGAGGTACTGTGGGATGATCGTAGGTGTGGCACGAAAATGTTTAAAATGTCATTAATTAAATTATTTTTGAAAGAAGTCCAAAGCACAATAAGTATGCAAAGCAAACTTTTCTTCAATGAACAAGATTAAAAACAAAAATTGATCATTGCTAGAATCCTTGGAAGAATATTTAAGTGTATGCCTGTTCAAAGAAGGTATTCTAAAAAAAAAAAAAGTCATACATATATCTAATTAAATGCTAAATTATAATAAATAGAAAAATGAATAAATGTAAGTTCCTTTAAGAGTTTTAATTACCTTTTTATTACAATTTGTTTTTACTTTGTTTATAATAATTTTACTTCTGTTTATAAATACAAAATAAAATCTGTACATTTGTCTTGATATTGTCCAGGGGATGAAAGACATTGTCAAAGATGAGTTTTCCTTATATATATATATATATATATATATATATATATATATATATATATATATATATATATATTATTTAAAATATTTTTAAAATATCTTATTGACATGGAAATTCTGTTGCAGAAATAAATTTTTGTTCCATTTTCAAGCAATGTTGAAAAACTTCAGAAAAAATTATTTACTTTTGTAAGCAAAATAGTATTATATTGAGGAGTTTAAATGGGAGGGGGTAATGAAATTACAAATTTTTTTAAATTTAGGGCATATTTCTATTTTTGATGGATCTAAATACAGATCTGAGTTAAAAATTGGAAAAGTGAAAAGTAGGTTAGAGGTTGTGTGTGGGTATATAATTCATGGTTGTCTGGAATTGTGTATCATGTCATAGACATGTCATTTTCCCTTTCTTATTTTAGAACATTTATAGGATACACTTAAACTTTAAATTTAAGTGTATATTATAAATTTGTATTGATCAATTTAAAAAAAGTAAATGCCAAAGAATTGTGGATTTTTAATCTATTCTTTCTCTTTATTTGTGTGTGTGTGGGGGGGTGCATGCATATATATGTGTTTGTGTGTGTATATATCTGTGTGGGTGTGTTTGTGTGTGTATATATCTGTGTGGGTGTGTGTGTGTATGCATATATGTGTTTATGTGTGCATATATGTGTATATCTGTGTGGGTGTGTATATATATAATATATATATACATATGTATATACACTTGTAATTTTCCTTTGTTTTTTTATCGTTAATTTTGGTCAGTCCTTGTGTTGGTCAAATGTCCTTTTTTAAGTTTTTTGTCTGTGTTAAGTGTATGTTATCATTTAGTCCTTCAGGAGTGTGTATGATGTGTGTAAGTGTATGTATTAGTATGGGTGTGTGTAAGTGTGAGATCTCAGCAAGCATGTCTGTCTTCTGTGGGTGAGAAATTATATATAAATCTCAAAAACTGTTGATGGAACTAACAGACAACTTGCCAAAACCTAAAACTCTTATCCAGAGGAAGTTTCGAACAAAAGCAGCAATGCTGAAAAAAGTAAAAGTAAGAAGGCCTAGCAGCAAACCTACATACCCTGTAAAGTGCTCGCAGCCTAGATTTCTTAGACTAAACAAAAAACGCTTAACAGTGTTAAATCTATATATATAAATGGCTATTTCTGTCTGTTTGAATCAAGTTGTCACCTAAACCTGTGAACCAATTGATGAAACTTTGCATACATGTTAAACTAACACCCAGTTTGTTATTAGGCTAATTGTTTTTGTTTTTAAAATAAATCCATAATTTGACTGCTAGGTCCTTAGATTGCACCTCGCTGCTGGGTCTTATGCGAAACACTGTTTACATGTTTATCGCTGTGTTTAAGCAAGGGAGATAATTGGTCTCACAAACTTTTTAGAAATTAATATACATTTGTAATAAGAAACAGAACTAAAGAAGTACCTTGATGAAGGCTTTAATAAACAGAGTAGTCCATGACAGGGCTAAGAGCAAATATGAATACATCGAATACAAGTAAAAGTGGGTATGTATATATAGTACAGCAAAATGGTGGATAATTCTGAAAGGGTCCAAATCAAGGGAAGTTAATGCTTATGACACATTTTATAGATTATAATAACTCTTATAAAACTTAAAATTTCAGACAGATATGGATCTTTGTCCGATTTTTAAAATTTAGAGGACAACATCTGAACAAATTGCAGATTATTTTCTAAATAAAATCTTTATTTAACACATTAATTCTGCATAATCTTTCTTTGAAATGATCTCTGTGGTGTGTTTACATTGCAAAAATATAATTTGACAAGATTTCTTTAAAAATAAATATAATTACACTTCTTTATGGTTTCTTCTCAGAACTTAGTACTGAAGGAAAGCTAGGGAGAGCCTTAACTATGAAATATTTTGAATATGTCACAGTAATTGTTTTACAAAATGGTTTTAGTGACCAGCCCGATCAGCTAAGCTTATCTACATAGAAATTTCTATTAGAAACTTAGCATAGCTCCAAAGTCCGTACCAATCACCTTACAAAGTCGGTACAAACATTTTTATACACACTCAAAAACAATGTGAAATTCTTTTATAAATACTGTTGTTTTTCAGATTGTAATAAGCTTTCAAATTTATGATCT
>OZ038507.1:24659240-24671740 GCA_964036315.1 Acanthosepion esculentum
TAAATAAGACCAGTGTGTATTTTGTTCTTCACCGAGGAAAGAATTGAAGAGGGTCTCTGGATACAAAAATAGGGAATTCCCTGTGTTACATGTGTGATTAATCATCTAATTGTCTGTGTGGCTAGTTTTTCTTGGAATGAATTGTCAGTCAGTAGCTACCGTTTCTTTTCTGTTCACTGCTAGTTTCTCTAAAGAGAGACCCTCTCCTTTCTTAGTGGTTGGTCACCTCAAGAAGGTGGTAGAATGGATCTGCCTAAATGTTATAACAACAAAAGTAACACAATTAATTTAATAGTCTGAACAAGTGTTAGATTGATAGCAATTGAAAACTGGACATTATCAAAGGTTTTAGTGAAATTTTCATTTTCTAAAATGATAATAATTATAATTTAGAGAGATGATGAGGGAAGATGTCAGTTTAAACTGACATCAGGAGGATATGCTTTTATGGAGAAGTATACAATTAAGTTTATTGATAAAATTATTGGAAAATGAATATTTGTTGTCAAAAATTGTGTTTCTTCATCATAACACTACAAACATGTTTCTTTTTACCTTCCTATTCTTCTCTCATCTGTTACCCCTCCCTTTGGCTTTCATTCACCCTAGCATTCGCCCCACACTCTCATACATACACTCTCACTAAATTTTATTTTTTATTCCCGGAGATGGTTTTTCTGTTTTTTTTTTGGGGGGGGGAATTTGTAGGTCTGATGAATTGGATTGTATTTACGATTCCAATGGAATAAATTATGACCATGGAATATTAGTGTTTAAGTCTTTTTATCACACACACACACATATATATATATATATATATATATATATATATATATATATATATATATATATATATGGTAATGAACAAATAAGAAATGTTTATCAGTCTAACATGTTTCACTTTCATTAAAGCTTTATCAGAAATTGAGTAAAAACAGAACATTGGTATTTTCAATTTTGCTTGGATTTAGTCAGTACTGTATCATGTTCATTAAAACCAGAGATAATTCTATATGTAAAAGACATTCTTAAAGAATCTAACTTGTATCTATCTACTATAAAGAATACGTGTATAAAAACGGCCACAGATTAATAGAATACCACCCCACTATGTCAACTGAGCACACAAATTGAAAACCTTAGAACTCCTACAAGATACTCAGACATACACAATGACAAATACATATTACCATCCGATGCCCGCTGAGACAAACTTAGATATATATAGAATTCACAACATCTCTAGTGCTAATCTTTCCATCATTGAGATTTAGGCTTTAAGTCTCATTTAAAAATGTACAACAGGAATAATAAAAAAAAGACGCCCTAATCACCTTAACCAAAAACTATGGATTTGACTATATATATATATATATATATATATATATATATATATATATATATATATATATATGCACACACACACACACACACACACACAAGATTACTGTCTGGGAAAAAAATAACAATGATTTATTTTTCGAGATATATTTGCCAAACTTGGGTTTGTTTGTCTTCATGACATGTTCTGTCCATCTCACTTGATGAACCTGCCTTTGGCTTTGATGACAGCTTGATGACCCTGATCTATTCACACATTCTCAGGTGGCTGTGCAGGTTTTCTGTAGCTTGTACAAAGTTTGGTTTGACAGTTTCAAGAAAACTTATGTTTCAACCAGTTCCAGAGAAATTGTATGTATAGCCAAAAAATCTATATTGAAGATAAGCTGTTGGAAGCCATTAAAAAGTTTCCATATGCTTTTTTTTTTTTTTTTTTACAGTGAGGTTCACCCTGTACAAGGCCAGGGAGCAACTTGAGTTAGAGGGTTACAGAGTAAAAAGCACAATTAATGCGGATAGGTAGGTAAGATAACAGTTAACCCTAGACTTGAACAGGGTAAGATTGTAATGATTGGGGAAGCATTCTCTTGGGAGTCAGTTCCTGAAAGTAAGAGGTAAGAAGCCTAGTTTATGAGGATATGTGGGGAAGGTAACGGTTAACCCTAGACTTGAATAGGGTAAGATTGTAGTGATCAGGGAAGCATCCTCTTGGGAGTCAGTTCCACAGAGCAGTGGTTTGTGGGAAGAAGCCACTCACCAATGGAATATGGAGGGATGGAAGTATTTTAAACTAACATAACAATTGAAACGATCATATAGACAGAAAGCTGGTGGAGCTTTCAACTCACTCGTTGCTTGTGTTTCGTCTCAATGAAGCCTCTCATTTCGGCCTAAGCTAGTGTTATTTTTTATCATTTCACTCCAAGGAAGGCAATAAAAACACTAAGACTCAAGGGGTTGCTGAGTGTGAAAGAATATAAGAAAAAGAAAAACATCACAAAAAAAGAGTGAACAATAAAAGAACAGGAATTAAGAAGACAGAAGTTCAAAGTTGCCTGGAAAGCAAGAAACCAGAAGAGGGTTCCATAAGTGAAAAGTAGAAGAGAATAAACTATTAGCATAGAACTTATGGTTACATCTAGCAATTTCATCTGTAAAATGAGGAGACCTAGCTGTCAAATCTAGTACTGCATTTAAATTCATAAAGGCAAGGTGCTAAAGAGGAATGGTCATCAAAGCAATTACCATGGAAATATTTATAGAAAAGGCACATGGAAGCTACATTATGGCAGTGGGAAAGTGATTGGAATCGAGATGCCAGGTAAGGACTGATTATATTGCAGATTCTTTGTATTTTATCAAGAATCTCTAAATACAAAGTAGAATCGCCAGACCAAATGTGATAGCAATATTCAATACATGAATGAATGTTAGATTTATGTGTAAGATGGATTCTACAATGTCTGTTATTTCAGTCCTTCTATATTTATTTGTAACATGGTGTCTCCTGTTGGTGCATAAAGCAGTTCAGTTTCTATCACCAGCATGCCAAAAAACATTTTTTTAAATATCCATTAATCTTACCACCAGACTATTATCTCTTTCAATGTACTCATAATATATAGAGAAATTTATCTGCAAAAATTGACTACAGTGGGCAGATTACCTGGTAAGACTTGGGGTTATTTGCCTAAGAAATCATTCTATGGAGAACTTAAAAGTGGGGGGTGTGTGTGTGTGTGTGTGTGTGTGTGTGTGTGTGTGCATGCATGCATGCATGCAAAATAGGATACAGAATCCAGACAGTTTGTCATATATATATATATATATATATATATATATATATATATATATATATATATATATATATATGCAGAAATATAGTCTTAAAGTGTGCTATATTTATGGGGTAAAGTGCTCAATATCAGAGATAGAGCGTTTATATATATATATATATATATATATATATATATATATATATATATATATATATATAATATTTTACTCACAAGTTTTGTATCAATTCCTGCTATGGTTTAGTCATTTTCCAAAGGCACTGGGATCACCTCCCCAAATTGATAACATGAAGAAGTCACCTTCTTAACAAATTAATCATGCTAAAATTTGAACCTAAGTCATAAAGTTTGAAAAAAATGCTCTAATCACTCAGATACATGTCCCTACAGATGAAACTGTTCAGAGCTTGTTGATGGTTGTGCTAGCACAAAATCAAGAGTCATTGTGTCCAAGGGTTTGTGCCTTGTTCAAACTGTTGATCACACCAGACGATGTGCTTAGAAACTGTTACTAAGGTCCACTCAACATAGGAAAGGGACTCTGTGGGTGTTGAACAAACAACAAATTTGCTGGAGCAGGCAACAGGAATTTTCTAGCCACTCTAGCAAGTGGGTGTGTTCAGAAACAAGGAACTTGTCCTCATATAAAAAATAAGCAATATGAAATAAAATAAATATACATACAAATAAATAACTCAAGAATTCAGTAACAATAACATAAATTCATTTTTGTTTAATATGCCAAAACTTGTGTCATAGTTTACCTTTCCTTTAAACAATAAGATTTTAAAGTGTTTATCAGTTCAAAATTTAAATGCTTGCATTGATAAAGTTCCTCAAGGAATGAAACACATTGACATAAAAGGCTTTTCTCTTGTCATCTCTTTTATTAATATATATTTGACACTCGGTCGAAAGGTAGAAAAAAGGAGGAAAAGGAATAGTGAGAGAGTATAAGGAGACAAAAAAATCCTGTAAAGAAAAATAAACACTACATTCTACACATGTGCACATACATACACGTTCAGGCATGTACGCACACACAGAAAAGAAAAAAAATCGACTTAACATCAATAAAAAGCACATAAATTATTTTCTTTTAACTTAATATAAAAATAATGAAAATCAGAAAATCAGCAGACAATTGGTGATACTCCTGATGAGTGAACTGACCAAATAAAAAAAAGTTTCTCAATGAAACTTGTCGTGTTGAATATATCATCAATCAGCTAAGTGACAAATTTTATATTTGTATTATATATATATATATATATATATATATATATATATATATATATATATATATATATATGGTTGGCCAAAGAGTTTTTTCACTTAAATAGAAAATTTTTTGACCAAACCAATTTATATATATATATATATATATATATATATATTATTTTATTTTTATCAATACGCCCCAATCAAGGTGATAATACCACTAAAATACAAGTTGCTACTGGGAATGAAAGAGAATGAAAAATATTTTAGAAGGAACTAATCCTAAACAGGAAAATAGAGCAAAACTCTACTCCTATTGGAAAAAAAAAAAATAAACAGATAGAATAAAATTCAGAGTTCAGGTGATGATATATATATATATATAAACACACACACACACACACACACACATATATACACACACACACACACAGTGACAGATGACATAATAATATATGTCTCCAAAAAATTGCCCATATTGGCATATATTTTGTTTATTTATTCTGGAATTTAATATTTAAAAATAAGAGCTCATCATTTTTGCTATTATGTTGTTATTTTTGTTAATCTCAAGAAACCTATTGGCTGACCCCCAAATTCTCTGATAAGCAGTTTTAAATTTAAGTGTTTATTGCAGTCATATAGAGATGCTGTTTGAAAATACATAAATTTAGTGTGACGACAGAAAAAAAAACAGTTAGGAAAGTAACATCTGTTTCATGACAATTTTAATGTCTTTTGCCCCAAAACTGAGAATGTTAAATCAAATCTTTGTTGAATGGTTCACTTCACCAAAAAAAATCAAGACTTAGAAAGTTAAGGGAAGATAACTTTTACATCAGAATGTAATAGTTATCTTCCCTTTATGTGATTTTTAAAATAAAATTATGTCTCATTTACAAAGTAATAAACCTGTTAATTTGAATGTTGCTTATTTACGATAATGAATGATTGACGACATGTCAGTTGGTTTAGTTAACAGGATTCTAAATGGGTAACCGCTCGGGAATATTCGGTGCTGTAAACTTGGATGTGAGGGTGGTGTAATGGATAATGCCTCAGTATTATTAATCAAAGAGCTGAGTTCCAATTCCCGTTGGGTTCTTTATATTCACTTAACACGCAAATACCTATGAGAAAGATATGAATCCACCTTCTATTCTCCAAGCTATGTAAGGCTTGTATCATAAAAAAAACAAAACAATTTTTACAATCTAAAAATATTTTCTGGCTTTAAATAACATGTAATGGGTTGACAAGTTGTAGAAAACAGTTTGATCAATCAGCAGAATTATTTAATCAGTTAAAGTCAGGAAATGTCCTTTTTATCGGGAGAAGAAAAATAAAATATAAAAAAATAAACAATAAAAATAACAATATTGAATAAATAAGGAAAGTAATATGAATTGATGCAAAACTAAAAAAGATTTTTTAAATATTTATTTGCACATGTATTTTGCATATGACAAATATTTAAATAAGTTTGTTTTTTGTCATTTTTTACTCATTTTTAAATATTCGTAGAATAAAGCCCAAATATTAATTAACATTATGTGAATGAAGATTTAATTGATGAATTTATAGAGAATAAATTATTAACTAAATATATGTATGTATGTATGTATGTATGTGTGTGTTTGTGAGTAAAAGTTCAGTCACCCATGGAAAGATCTCCCCATGCCAAGAAGTTCCCAGTGGTGCAGTCACTGAAGCTTGCTGAACAGAAAAAAGAGAAAACGGCATGAAGACAGGAAGTGTCCCATGTTTTATAGGTGCTTGGCAGTGCCACCTTATGACTTCTTGGCAAAACTGAGGATAACCCACAAAACAAATAAATAAAAGTAATATGAATTAATACAGAAGACTTTTAAAAATATTTAATTTATTTAAGCATGTATTTTGGATATGATGAATATTTTAAAAAAGTTTGTTTTTTGTCATTTTTTTTACTTGTTTTTAAATATTCCTAAAATAAAGCCAAAATATTAAGCTACATTATTATGTGAATGAAGATTTCAATGATGATTTTATGGAATGCAATAAATTAAAGTTGTTCATTATCATAATCACAAACAAATTAACTTGTGTAATTTGTAAATGCTACATAATTTAAAAAAGAACTATTCTGGTATAAAGGTTACTTTTTAAAAATTTTTAACATTTGATTTTTCACAAAAGTGAACCATTTGGCTAAGTGAAGATCTGGTCTAATGCTTATGGTGAAGTAAAGTTTTCGGACAAATGGCACTCTCCTTTGTGATTGCCTCTCAGCAATATGATGGTTTAATGAAGATTCAGCAATATTGCTGATGTTATAAACGTGCATGTTTGGTGGTATTAGAGAACAAACAAAACAAGTGGCAAAGTGAAAGGAAAAGAAAACGAGAATTGTTAATATAAAATTCTTTGTGTTTTCCATGCAGCAGATGTGAGTGGAATGTCTCTTTGGAAGCAACTTGGAGGAAGAGTATAGTTGGTAGGGCCTGGAGTTGATGTGTGCCTCGGGTCGGTTGACTGAGCTTGCTGTGTTGCTGTTGAGAGAGGCTGGTGGCATGGTAAGGAAAGCTTGCTTGTTCACTGTGAATCTATTTCACGCATCACGAGTAACCTGAAAAGAAATTGTGGTGGTTCCTAAATTCATCTTTATTTTATTTTTTTTTCGGCATTGTTTGTAATTGGATTATTTTATATTGTATTTTATATTGGGGGGTAGATTTGTTTTGTGGGTTGTTTGTAATGCTCAGAGCCCCTGTGCAGAGGACGACTTTCTTATTTTTGGTTTTGCTTTCTTAGCGTTTGCATTTGGCCAACTTATAGCATGAATCAGAAAGAGATTTAATTTGAAGCAGAGTATAATACTGAGAATAGAAAAACTATTTGAATGAGTGATGAAGAGTCCAGTGCTGATATAATACCAAATGATATGTAATGAATATTCACTGTGGTTACTTTTCTTGTAATATAGCAAAAAAATAAACTTGTATTTTAATTATTTCTGATTATGGATGTTCTGATTGGCATGAATTTTACCAGCATAGGAAAATGGATCAGTAAATTGTGTTTAGATTTATACAGAGATTGTTTGTGCTCGTCTGCCCTTGAGAAAGTCATGTATTCACTTCTCCTTGTGCTTTTGCCTCTCACCAGATATCTTAATAAAATGTTTTCTCATGATGAGCTCTGATTTTTTATTTTTTTATTTTTTTTTTATTTAACCAGTTCAAACTTTTCCAACTTTTCCTGTTCTAAGGTTGAGTCTGATCAGTTCCAAAAGGTTAAATTGGCAGCTAATCTCAAAAGTGATCTAAAATATCTTGATAACTGGCACAAGAAATAGCTTGTTAATTTGAATACCTCCAAAACAAAACTGCTTACTTTGTCTGAGATAACCTTTTTTGAATTCCATCATCAAGAGAGTGACTCATTGCAACTTCTCGGGTTAATATTTTCCACTGATATGAAGTGGAAAGATTATATTGAAGCAATTGTTAAGTCTGCTGCTAGGAAAGTTGGTTCAGTATGTTGGGCCAGACAAATTTTATTGCCAGAATCTATCTTACACATTTATAAGTCTACTCTTCATCCATGCTTTGAATATTGCTGCCATATCTGGTCTGGTACTTCTGCTATGTATTTAGAGATTCTTGATAAAATACAAAGAATCTGCAATGTCATTGGTCCTGAACTGGCATCTTGTTTTCAGTTACTTCTCCACTGCCATAATGTAGCTTCCTTGTGGCGTTTCTATAAATATTTTCATGGTAATTGTTTTTTGATATCTAGACTTTATGAATTTAAGTGCAGTACTAGATTGGCGGCAAGGTCTCATCATTTTACAGTTGAAATGGCTAGATGTAACCGTAAGTTCTATGCTAACAGTTTCTTCTCTCACACATCTTGTTTGTGGAACACTCTTCTGGATTCTTGCCTCTCGGTTAACTTTGATCTTCAAAAATTGAAATGCAATGTCAGTTCTATTTACATTATTCGGACTATTGTCCTCATTTTTGTCGCCATATTTATTACAACGTTTTAGCCATTGTACACTCCGGCCTTCTTCAGGTGGTTGGAATGTCAAACTGAACCCTTATTTCAGTTCGACATTCCAACCACCTGATGAAGGCCAGAGCGTACAACAGCCGAAACGTAATAAATATGGCGACAAAAATGAGGACAATTGTCCGAATAATGTAAATAGTGTACATAATACCTCATCTCAGAAATATAGACAGATACTGCAATGTCAATTGTTATCTTCTGTCTTAATTCTTGTTCGTTTATTGTTCTCTCTCTTAAATAATGCTTTTTTTTCTCATATTCTCTCACACTCAGTAACCACTTGTGTCTTAGTGGCTTTATTTCTTTGCTTGGGTTGAAATTATTGAAAAATAAATTTCCATTGTATTGCTCCATTAACATTCCCTTTGGCTATATTATGTTAAAAGATCCATGGAAAGGAATGTCAATGGAGTTATCAAATGAAGAGATGTAAACCCTTTATGTCTTAGTGGCCTTATTGCCTTATTTGGAGTGAAATTATTTAAAAAAAAAAAAAGAAAAAAAAAAGTAATATATTCCATTAATCACACAACAAAGACTAAGGTGGTTAGGGCTTTTATTGAGATATTCACATAAATTTTTCATACTTTTTACAAGGAATGAAATAACCTTTTTCATTCTGAGCTTTTGTCCTCGCTAATAATGATTATTTCCTGAGAAAATTGACTGTTGAATAGCTTTTTCCATCTGAAAGAGTGTGACATTACATTCTGAACAATCTAAAACAACCAAACATATATATTACTCTAGAAAAGTGAGGCTTTGGATGCTAAGATGTTTATTTAAACCTTTTGCCTAGAATTCTTTTGATTCTTTTAATAAGGAATAAAAGAATTACTTTCATTGTCATTGTGGGTTATACTCACACAGCTTTACCCGTTTTGCCAAAAAGTCATTAGGTGGTGCTGTCAAGCAGCTATAAAAGCGTAATACTTCCTTGTCTTTCTCTTTCTTCTCTTTCTTTTTCGTCCAGCATCATCAATGGGACCTTATTACCAAACATGTGGATATCTTTCCCCCTGGTGACTGAACTTTTTCACAAACATAGGCAGAAAACACACATTCCTAACTTTCAAGACCTTCTTCCTTTCACATGCATACAAGTGTATTTTCTCGTTTTATATTCTGTTATTTAAAAAGAAAAATATAAAATATCGCCTTGTTGAAACTGTCTTCCATTTCCTTATACTCCTGCATTCATGGATGCAAATTATTGTTGCCATTGCGTAAGTGGTGCCTGCAACAGTTTGGTGACCATGAGACAATTTCAACATAAATATAGAGACTATATAGCAACATCATTGATAGTAATGATGATTATGCTGTTGATGGGTAAATTTAATTTTTGTTAGATTTAAACCAGTTTTTATTACCGCTGCAAAAATACGACATTACTTACTGAACAACGTAAAATAACCAAACATTAGTGTGAAGTTTTGGATGCTGAAACACTAAGATTGTTCATATAAACATATTACCCGGAATCCCAGAAAGAATTATTTTCATATTTAGCCTTTTTAATTACTAACAATGATTATGTTCTTAACAAATTAATCTTTAAACATATTTTTTATTCCATCTCAAAAAAATATGACATTATTTTTCGAAGTGACTAAATTATGTTTAAGTTTTGAAGAGTAGTTTCCCTTTGGTTTAAAGAGTTGCCTCCCTTGAACTAAAAATTTAAATGATTTTATTTTGAGTGCCTTATTTATTCGTTTGAAAACTTTGTATTTAAAAAAAAAAAAAAAAACATTACCAAGAATATCTTCTATAGTTTGTTTTTTAATCGGTGTTCCCCCCCCAATGCAAGGCAGTAAAGCCACTAAAACACAAGGGGTTACAGGGTGTGGAAGAATTAGGAACAGAAACATTGATGAGCAGAAAGAGAAAAGAGTAATCAGGACAGCAGATAGCGATTGACATTGCATTTAAAGTTTTAGTTGGTATCCCCCCCCCCCATGCAAAGCAGTAATGCCACTAAAACACAAGGAGTTACAGGGTGTGGAAGAATTAGGAACAGAAACATTAATGATGAGCAGAAAGAGAAGAGAGTAATCAGGAGGACAGTAGATAGCGATTGACATTGCATTTAAATTTTTGTAGATTGAAGTTGGCTGGAAAGAATGGAGCCAGAAGGGGTTCCACAAGCGAGAAGTGCGAGAAAAGAATAATTACCATGAAAGTATTTTTAGAAAAGACATAGCAGCAACCTTACAGTGGTGGGAAAGTGACTGAAGTCAAGCTGCCAGATCAGGACCAATAATATTACTGATTCATTGGATTTTCAGTTGATGAAATTTATCTTTTCCATATATAGAAGATAATAATAATGTGCTGAATTAAAGGTAATTATTTAACGTTTATTTGACTTTTATAATAGCTACTTGGTCTTTCAAAAAATCATGCTTGATTTTATTCTATTTAATTTAATTGTTTTCTTCTTCCTTGAAGATGGTGGTGTGGGAATATGAAATAAAATCAATAACGTATATACTCACATATTATGCGACTTTTGATGACCTAATTTTGAAGCTCAATTTTAAGGGGGTGGGGTTACATCATATATGAGATATAAAATTAGTATACATATTGCTGGTTCATATGCTAATTTTATATCTCATGAATGGTGTGACCCCCCCCCCCCAAAAAAAATTAGTTTCAAAATTAGGTCTTCAAAAGTCCCATAATACACGAGTGTATATGGTAAATAAAATAATTTTAATGAATAATAAAAATTAAAAAATGAAGGAAATACATTTTCCCATGAGGCTAGTAATAAACTGGATATTTTATTTTACCCCACTTAGTTTCGTCAAAACGGCTCGTTAGGGAGCACTGTTAAAGTCTATAAAAAGACAAACATTTTCATTCCTCATTCTCTTTCTCCCTGTTGCTCAAAGATGTAGTAGTTAATGGAAAAAAGACGTCCGCACTGAGGTACGTTTGTTTTCCTGGTTCACTGATAACTAAACTCTTTTCAACTTTCCAATGCATGGCATTTGCATGTGACTTCCAAAACCTCCACCTGTGAAGTAAATCAATCTTTTCTTTGGTTGTCCCAAACTGGTGCAATGCTGACTTGAGCTCAAACATTATAACCATGCCAACTCTGAAGCAAGTACAAACTTTTCTTTGGTCGTTCCAACTCTGCACAAGGCTGACTTGAGCATGACCATTATAGTAATGCTTATCCTTGCTTACCCTAATTTCTGGATCAAAAAAAGAAAACAGACATACCTAAGATACATTGAGAACTTTGTTTCACTACTGTTTATATATATATATATATATATATATATATATATATATATATATATTTATTAGACTTTGTGACCAACGAGCTGGTAATCCAATGAAACAAGTCGCACACCAAAACGTAGGTACACGTATATGTACTATTTAATATATATCTTTGCTCTGTCCAACCACGTCAAGCACATGTATAAATTTTACGATTATTTATTTTCTTGCCTGCATATGCATACCAGCACATGCATATATGCATGCTTTTCATCTATCCCTATATATATATATATATATATATATATATATATATGAGAGAGAGAGAATAAGCCAGAGTAAAAACCTAAGTTTTTGGTATGCTTCTTCTCTAATTGTTTACATGTGACACACCTCCACCTACAATATACCAAATATACAACCTCTAAATTTCATAGCAGAATCAAGCAATTCTCATAGTTTGTGACATACTTTCTTTAAATCCTCTCTGCTTGCAAGTGGCCAGTCAGATGTCAGATAATAATTGAAAGTCAGTTTATATCATAAGGTTATTGTGAGAGATGGAGGGAATGAATATAAATACTAAACTAAAAAGCTATTTAATGATATTAGTAAGCTTGCCAACCTTGTTTCAGGGGTTTCTCCTGGTGTCATGCTAAAGGCATAAGCTATCACTTTTTGCGTGTGTATGTGTTATCTCTGTTGTGTTATGAAAGCATTTAATTATTCAAGAAAACAAAATGTAAATATTAGCTTAAAAAATGGCTTCTCATCTTTGCATTATTACAATGGACAATATTCACAGGCTAGTTAGCTTCATTCACTTTTGTATAAAAATGC
>OZ038507.1:24676740-24719240 GCA_964036315.1 Acanthosepion esculentum
TTTTATTTAAGACATTGTAGGATATTATATGGCTTAATGTCATAAAAGTTCTTTTATGTTAGTTGTTTGGTAGTATTTTAAATGGATTTGGGTGAAGTTGCAATTTGTTAGTATGTGTGTTCTGTTGGTAACTTCTATAAAAAATTATTGTGGGTATTTTTATAATTTCATAATGTTTTGTTTTTGTTTGGGGAGGGTTTACTATTTGCTCATAGCTGGGACCTTAACAGTTGCTACCATCCTGGATTAGGGTGGACCTGGGAATAACAGCAATTAAGAGGTGGTTCCATGCTCCTCAAAGCTGTCAATCTCCCAATCAGAGGCCTTGCTACCGGATGTAGTTTATCATCATACCCAGGACTATATAACACATAAAGAAAGCATTTGAAAAGTAACAGAAGTGTCCAATATCCAAACTAGATGCTCGAAAGGTGACTTTTGAAATAACAACGAAGACGTATTCTTGCCATGCATTTTTTTTTTTTTTTTTTTTTTTTTTTTTTTTTTGCAAAACTCTGCAGGGCCTGGTTGAACATTGTTTTTTCTCATTTGGTGGTATCACTTCTAAATAACGCTATGTTCCACCATCCATTCTTGGACGTTTTGTGTTATTTGGTAGTTGATCACCAAGCAAACATTTCTTCCTTCAGATGACCAACTCATAAAAATTATTTATTGCTTAAGTTGGCTATTATAAAATTAGAGTTTGAAATCAGATTCTGTAATTGACCTCTGGCAGTTAATGTGTTAACTGCATGTCAGGCTAAAGATTTATTGATCTACCCTTGTGCATATATACATGCGTGTACACACGCACACACACACACACATCAAAAGTTAGGGAATTTGGCCAAATTAATCAATCTGGTCAGCTATCAAGTTACCCAGTATTTCCCATGTCTTGCCAAACATTTCACACATGTGAATAAAGTCTACCTGGGAAAAAGAACCTTATTTTTTTATAAATTCTATTTCCTTTTGAGGAAGCCATTTAATCATATGAGTTCATTGAATATAAATACATTTTGCTGGCCACTGTCAAGGTTAACAATGGTTGTGATAATTTTTTTAAGCTGTTACTGCTGAGGGCAGCTACTTTCCCATGTATTTATTCAGTCATTCTTTTCTCTGTTAAGCTTCATGCAACCAGTAAGGAGACATTTTTGTCAAGATATCTGACAATGATAAAGTGCACAGGGAGATGGATTCATGCCTTTTCCAAGAGAATTAGAGTTAAGTGAACATACGTAGCTTTTGTCGTAATTTGAATTTGGTCTGTATGTCAATAAATTTTATGCTACCTCACACCTCCATTTGATAGAGGTCAGGGTATAACCTATAAGATGTATTGGGTATCACTTTGATAGAGGTCAATTTATGCCTTTGTACAAAGCCATTTGATACATAGATAGAATGCAGGTTGACGTCAATTCATGACTATATACTAGTTCTAATTAATACTGATTTGCCATTTCATACACTGATTGAATTCAGGGAGAGGTGAATTCATGCCTTTGTACTAAGCTTAATTAATATTAAATTACCATTTGATGCACAGAATTCAAAGTCATGCCTTTGTGCAAAACCTAAATAATATTAGATTTCCATCTGATACACAGGCAGAATACAGGGAGAGGTCAATTCATGCCTTGGTACAAAGCCTAATTAGTATTATACTGCCATTTTATACCTAGACAGAATGTAGGGAGGGTGAATTCATGCCTTTGTACTAGCCCTAATTAATATCAAAGTACCATTTGATACATACATGGTGCTATGGATAAATTGTCGTCTAAATTACCCCCCCCCCCCAAAAAAAATGAAAATAACATTGACATCTCATTTTTTAACATATATTTACCAAAATTATACAAAAATATCTCGAAATATGAAAGAGTAAAATTATTCAATAAAATCGCCATTGATTTCAACCACAGCCTCCAGACAACTTCTGAATCTCCTGCAACTCTTCTGGAGGCTCTCCTTGTTTAAGTTGGTGAATGCTGCCATAATTCTTGCCTTCTGTTCATCTTTGGTGTTACAAGGAGTTTTGTTGGTCTCTTGCTCAACTGTGCCCCTCACATAATAATCAAGGGGGTTGCAGTCTGTTGAGTTAGGTGGCCAAATGTAAGAAATGTATGGTTACAGAAATTATCTGACAGGTTCTCCTGCATGTGTGGCATGGTGCAGAGTCCTGTTGCCAGACATAGGGTCTTCCAGCAGCTACTCTCTTGACCCAGGACAGCATTACTTCCTCAAGGCACTTGATGTAGCCTCTCTGTTGAGTCTGAAACCCTGTGGGAAGATGAATGGAGGCATAACATCAATGTCACTAGTGATAACCCCAAACACCTTCATTATCAACATTAGACTCGTCCAACTCCTTCTGAATCTTCTGCACTGTCCTCAGATTGACACCTAAACACTCTGAAGTGTTCATATTGGAGCTTCTAGCACGAATACCAAGCAGTACAGCATACCATTTCCAAATTTCTGGTAGAGTGAATTGCGTCATGGTGCTCTTTTTCTCACAGATTGTGCCCAAGTGACTCTACTATACTGTGCAGTCGAAAAAAAAAAAAAAAAAAAAAAGCAACAAGCATGTGCGAAATTAAAAATATAAAATGGTGACAATTTATCCATTGCACCCTGTACATGGAATTCAAGGAGCGGTCAATTCATGCATTTGTACTAAGTTTAATTAATGATATGCAAGGGTGAGGTCAGTACATGTCTTCTTACTAGTCTTAATTAATATTAAACTGTCATTGTTTTGTACAAAGCCTAATTAATATTAATTTAACTTTTGATATGTGGATAGACTGCAGGAAGAAGTTACTAAAATTTTACGTTAAATTCCTGATTCATCCATTGAATAAAACACTTCAAATTTCAACCTCATCTCCTGAAATTCAGAATTAGAGATTGCAATCTCTATGTGATCATCCCTACTGTATTATTAGAAAATGACTGTAACTACATAATTTTGGTGTCTGGATTTATTTTTCTCAAATTGTAGGCCTCCACTTTTTTAAAATCTGTTTTCAGACACTTACTATTTTTGTTTTTGTCTGTTTCTCTACTTTCAAGAATAAAACAGTATAGCTATACAATGAATAAGAACTTTTTCACCTACTCCACCTCCTGGATGTCTTTTACCTCAAAGAAATTTCCCACTTGTATAATGGGAATTTGTGTCTTGTTTTCTTGAATTCATTCATCTGCAACTATTTGACTCCCACACAGTGTTTGGTCTTTTAATCACATAGAAGTTATGAAGACAGCATTCACCTAGCAAATATCAGTTAAGCCAATGTTTGTTGTCTTCTTCTTCTATGTGCCGTGGGCGATTATGACTCTCAACAATTTTCTGTCCTTTGTAGCTCTCAGCTCCTATTAATTTTACATGGTAATATGATAAATATCTTATTTGAAAAATTCAAGTCAAAAGAAATTAGTCAACTTATTATTAGTGAACATATTAAGTATTTATGCTGATGATACAACTATTTGATTACTTAATAATAAGTCCAGTACGTCTGACAAAGTAAAATTGGTAATTGCTCTCAAAAATGATCTCTCCAATTAGTTGTTAACTTTTAAAAAAATTTTTTTTTTTTTTTAAGCGTATCACCCCAAGCAAGGCTGGAGGCCACTATCACGCATGGGGTTATAGAAGGTTTGGAGGAAGAGCAGATAGGAGTGGTAAAGGAGAGGATGTGGAGAAAGAGAAAGACAGTGGGTGGATCAAGGCAAGGGGGTTACAGAAGATTTGGAGTGAGAGCAGATAGGAATGAAAGGGGAAAGGATGTGCAGAAGGGAAGTGGATAGATCAAGGCAACTGGAGATGTCGATTGACGCTACACTTAGGACAAGAAATGACTTGTAAATGTTAACACCTCCAAAACAAAACTATCTTTTGATCATCATGAAGAATCATTTTTGCCTTCCATCAATCATGGCTGATGCTAAGCTCCAGAACAACCCATTGAGCCTTCTTGGTCTTGGTTTTTCACTGATTAAGTGGAGTGACTAATTGAATCAATTGATTGACACACCATTAAACAAAATCTAACCAATCAATCACTGTATCATGCCAGACAATTTTTCTTGCCAGAATTTATCTTGTACATTTATAAATCTACCATTCATCCATGCATCAAATATTGCTTGTCTGGTGCTCTGGCAAATGAAACTCATCCAAACACACTAGCTGTATACAGTCACATTCGTTGCTATTGAAGGCCAAAGTTTTGATAATGTGACAGGAAGAAAAATTAGGGGGCATGAATGCAAACCTAATTATGGACAACGAGACAACTTTCCTCCACTTCTACTTCAGCACAATGTGTGGGTGCAGCTGTTCTTCTCTGGGGTCATAACAGAGCTGTGGAAACTTCAATACAACTTATTGAAGGAAGAAATAACCAAGTTCCCACCATTCAAATTTATCATATAGTAATTCTCTGAATTTATCTTGACATCATCATTAACTTTGAAAAACTTATAAATTTTATTTCCTACAAGACTAGCCCAAAATATTATTTCACCTTTCCCCACTGCTGTCTTCAAAGTCTTGTTGGACAACTGTTTCTATTTCTGTCAGGTCTATCCAATGTAGCTCTACTGTCAATACTAAAAATTATTGTTGAGAAATCAGTTTTCATGTACTTTTTCATCTAAGTTGCATGTTTCACTTTGTTTATGTAAGTCTTAATTTGGTGACTTTCATGTTTTTAGTCATCTGTATATTGTAAGCCAACATTTAGTTCTGGCTTCTTTTAAATTTTTTTAATTGGGTTCACCCCAAGCAAGGCAGTAAAGCCACAGAGATGCAAAGGGTTACTGATATGATAGTTAGGAACAGGAACATTGCTAAGGTGTGAGAACAGAGAAAGAGTAATCAAGAGGACAGTAGATATCGATTGACATCGCATTTAAATTTTTGCAGATTACAGTTGGCTGGAAAGCACTGAGCCAGAAGGGAGTTGCACAAGTGAGAAGTGTGAGAAAAGTAACTATTAGCATAGAATTTACAGTAACATCTAGCCAGATCAACTGTAAATTGGTGAAACTTTGTTGACAGTCTAGTACTGAACTTAAATTCATACAGTCTAGGTCTCACAGCAAAGAGCTCATTCAAGCAATTACCATGAAAATATTTATAGAAAAGGCAAAGGGAGGCAACCTTATGGCAGTGGGAAAGTGACTGAAGTCAAGATGCCAAATTGAGGCCAATAATATTACTGATTCCTCTTTGGATCTGTAATTTAAAAGAATACTTAAACATTCTAAAAAAATAAAACTTAGTAAACTGAATTGTTTTATAATTGTTTTTATTGTATTTAATTTATTTTCTTAAAAATTAATAAAATTGGTTTACGTAAAAAAAATGAAACCTTCAGACATCCTTTAGGAATGTTCAGATTTGCATTGATGACACTAGATTTACTTGATATCAATCCAAACATCTCAGGTAAAAAGCATGCTTACATAATGCATAGAAAACTTTAAAAAAATATTAAAAATTTAGACAGTGTTTAATCTTTATGACAGCAAAAAAACAGTGTGCCAAAGGGATGGTTATTCTCTTGACACCACTACTTTTTTACTTCCTCAGCAATGTTTATTTACAAGATTATAAAAGTATATGAACCAATTACAATGCGATATTTATTATTTACCTTTTATAAAGATTTATTTTTTACCATTTTATAAAGAAGCAAATTTGGAAAGAAATATTTATATTTAAAAATTTATTAAAAATTACAAAATTATTAAAATATGTAAATCAACGACAATGCAATATTTGTGATGAAAATTAGACATTCTGTAATTAAGCACAAGAAAAACATTGTCCATCTAATGAATAGGGAGATGCACATGAAAAATATTCAGTGTTTGTGGTTTTGCCTAAAATCTAAAATGAAAAGAATGTTTGGTTCAGAGGAAGAGATGCTCTCAACCTATTTTAGTGAATTTATGTAGAGAGAATAAATGAAAGAAAAGCCTAGAAAATGCTTTTTTTTTTTTTCAAAATTTATAATTACAGTTACTCATTAGTGTGTGCTTATTTAAATTTTCTTGTTCACAGACATTTCTATTAATTTATGAATAAAAAAAAATTCTTTTCATATTTCTTTGTAAAATGGTAAATAATAATTATTTCATTATAGGTGCTTCATATATTTTTTATAATCTTGTAAATATAAACTTATTCTTGTAAATAAGCAAGTGTTTAATATCTTTGTTGTCAATTCTCAAGAATAAAGAAAATCTATAAATACACTTTCAGATGTCTAGGTTTTTTAAAACTTTTAATCATCGTTTTTTAAAACAATGAACATTGCCGAGGGAGTAAAACAAATGATGTAATAGCAGTGTCAATGGAATAACCATCCTTTTGACACACCATTTGTTTTTTTTCAAACATGAAAGTTAAACTTTACCAGAATTTGTATTTTATTTATTATTTTATAATAATTTTTATAATAATGCATTTAGTTCTGTAAAAATACTTAAAAATAAGACGCTAAATTGAATTATTTTGTAAGGGATCTTGTCTCAATTCATTTTTTTTTTTTTTTTTTTTTTTTTTTTTTTTTTTTTTTACTTCAAAAATGAAAACAACAAAATAAACTTTCAGACATAATTTGGCAATCTTGACTTTTGCATTGATGATACTAAATTCGCGTAATGTCAGTTTGAGCATCTCTGGCAAAAAGCATGCAAAGACGGGTTTTGCTTAAAATGGATGTGCTGCGCTATTATTAACTGCTTGTATCTAAAAGTAATATAACAATCCCAACATTGTTTAAAGGTTATTAACCCTCGTTCATCTTCCTCTCCCCTACTTTCTTTCTCTCGCATTTGCTGGCATGCAAAATAACAATGACATAAATTTGAAAATATCCCCATTGACAATTTTGTTCTATATCATAGCTGCTAGCTTTAAACACAAACTAACTTGCGTTTATGACAGAAAAGTAATGGGAAAGTGAAGTCGGTGTAAAAGTTATCGATTCAGAAAATGGAACTGACGAGCCAAGTTCAAATTCTGGCTTCGTCTGCTGAATTCACTTTTACACAAATGTCTTTCTCTTTCTTCAGAAGCCATGGCAATTCACTGATCATAAAGCAAAAGGATTTGTGATGAGTCATGATAGCTTACAATTTGAAGGGACCTTAGTTACTGTTTTTGGGAGTGAGTGCATTATCTGGTGTGATCAACAGTCTGCACAAAGCCAGTAAACTCAAACTCTCAGTCACGATGACGTGTAACTTGGTGTTAGCACAACTATTGATGGATCCCAAGTAGTTGTCTTGCCAATTTCACACACAAGGCTTGAGTCGACCATTGATATTGTTTTCAGGCACTTTCTGACTTTGCTTCACACTGACATTTATATGTCCATCTGTCCGTCCAGATATAAGATAAGTACAAATGGAGTATAATTGCAATGTTAATAGCATTTAATTTTAAATTTGATTGGTGCTGAAACATGGAAGCTCTTGTGTAGCAATTTTAAAATGTTTCTGTTTTAATCTCTTATAAATAAATAATATATATATGGCAAATTAATGACAAAGAGAAAAGATTTACTTAACATCATTCTGATATATAGAAATTTATATATCATATTCTCCCATATATATATATATATATATATATATATATATATAAGTGTACATTGATGTCAACAATCATAGTCTGTTTCATACTAAATGCAATTGTCAGGCTATGTGCATGTCTTATTTGTGGCACTCTCTTCAGGCTTCTTAGTTTCCAGTCAATTTTGATCTTAAAAAATTTAAATGCAATGTCAATCGTTATTTTCTGTCTTAATTCCTGTTCTTTTATTGTACTCTCTCCTTAATAATGTTTTTGCTTTTTTTCTCATTTTCTCTCATATTTAATTTTTATTAACAGCAACATTTTTTTTCCTTTAAGATAAATTGCTAACAATATTATTATTAATAGCATTATTTATTCATTTCACCCAAAGCAAGGCAATAAAGCCACTAAGATGCAAATGAATAAATAATGCTATTAATAATAATATTGTTAGCAATAGATAAGGATGGTAGCAAAGTGTCAAATTGTAAATGCAACACCTGCAATTTGCTGAATTTTGATCTGTCATTGCCGTATCATAATTTGTGCCATTGCTTTTGGCTTCTGACAGTCCTTACCATCAGTTCTATATATCTGTTCAGTTTTTGTTTGTTTCTCTAGTTATGTCCGAGTCATTTGATGACTACCTTTTCATTGATCACCTGAAATATCCGTCGATTTTATTTTATTACTGACTTATTTTTTTTGTTTTTGGAGATTGTACCGTTGTTGTAAATTTATCACTGTCATAGCTTAGAAATATTATCTTTATACCCTGCGGCCTCCGTTATGTGTATTTCATATTTGCTTTCCACAGTCATTAAAATATCTAATACTGATGAGTCCTCTCTCACTTTTCATCACAAGCATAATTCTTTTCAAAGCTGGAAAATAAAGCAAAAGCATTTGCTTATCAAATATAAGTGATATTGTCATTCTGGAATGGTGATAATTATAGTCCTTTTAATAAAAGGTGGTTAGTAATGGTGGTCAGGGTGATAGTGATGACGTTACTATCAAAAGACAAGGCATCAAGGTGTTATAAAGAATATAAAGATTTTTTATCTTAAAGAAAAAAAAAATGTTGCTGTTAATAAAAAGGCAGGATAAACTGGGAAACCAGCCTTGGGTCTTAACTAAGGAAAGTGTTTGAAAAATAAAACCTAGACAAAGCCATCGGAAACCAATATTTTTCCCCAAGATGTAAGTGCAATTCACTAACGAAAAAAAAAAACACTGCGAAACATTATTCGGACTATTGTCCTCATCTTTGTCGCCATATTTATTACAACGTTTCAGCCGATGTACGCTCCGGCCTTCTTCAGGTGGTTAGAATGTCGAACTGAACCCTTTATTTCGCTCACTGGGGTAGACTGTTCTAGTTCCACGTGCCATATTTAATGGATGTCAGTTATCGGTTGTCTCCTGTTAATTCCCCTCTGAAAGTTCTCCACTGCCTTAACCGGGTATTTAACTCACACTCTTTGGGTCCTGTCACTGGATCTTCAGTTGAAGGTATAATTTTTAACTACCCAGTAGCTTTTGAAAATATTCTCCATAATTTAATGTTTTATTGAATTTTAAGTACTTTGGCTTTAAATTTGCTGTAGTTATCACTCTTATTTTCTGTTAATCTCATGTATGGATGTCTGTATTTACAAAAATTGTCATGTTTATGAACACATGCACAAAAAAAAAAAAAATTCAAATTCTTTTTTTAAATATTGGTGTTTCATGAATTAAACTTTTTCTATTTAGTAAATATAGTTTTTATATCTTATACATAAAAGTAATTAAAAGTTTTTCTAATTAAATAATGTCTTAGTTTTATTGCAACTGATAGTCTTGTTTTGCAAAATGAAATTAATGATTTAAATTCGTCAAGAAGTTTTTATCATATAAGCATTCAGCCAAAGCAGGGCAAAATTTAATTTCTTGAAATGTTCATGAAATTAAAGGTGGTGTGTGTGTGCAAAAGATGTAAAAAATAAATAAAAACCTAAAAAAAACATTTTTACCAAGATTTTCCAAGAAAAAACATTTCTAAAATAATGTCATTCATTTTTGATTAAGTCCAGTAAGTTTAATTAAAATGTGACAGTTATTTGATTTTTGCAAGAATTTCCAAATCAATGTGTTTTTCACTGCAATTGAAGATGCTAAACCTTCCTATACTAATTTTTGGTCCCCCCCACTGACATAAAAAACGTTTTTTAACCAAAATTTCTAATGTTCTAAAAAGGATCAAAAAATATAATTTAATAATTAAAAAATCCTTTGGCCTTTTCTCTTAATAATAAATATTTTGATGATAAAACTTTGTTTCTATTAAATTTTGGGAATTTTTCTTCATTAATATATATATATATATATATACACACACACACACACACACACAGTGTAACCCGGATATAAGAGAGTTGCCGGGACCGGAGAAGAAGTCTCTTATATACGGGTTTGGTCTATTATATATACATTAGCACAGGCTCTAGTTTGGGACCAGAGAAAATCTCTCTTATATCCAGGTCACACTGTATATGTATTTATTTATTTTAAATAAAGAGAGAAACCACAAACGTTTTTGGTTATAATTTGGATTTGTTTTAGTGTATATATTATATTTTATTCTTCATATGAAAAATAAAATATACACACTAAAACGAATCCACACTATAACCAAAAACATTTGTGGATTCCCTCTCTTTTTTGAAATGTACATTTTTCTCTCGTTGGAACAATTATAACCTTTCCATATATATATATATATATATATATATATATATATATATATATATATATATATATATATATATATACATTTTTTTTTTTTTTTTTTTTTTTTTTTTTTTGTACATATTACTGGAGATCCTCATTGTCGATTGTAGATAGGTTTCAAGAAATTGCCATGCTATCTGTTGATACTGAATTTCAGTTCCAAAACTTTCACCAGGAAAATTGACAGCCTATTTTTTTTTAAACCATAATTAAAATTTTAAATATTTAAAAATAAAATTTTTTCTCATTTTTACAAGAAACGAAAACCCCATGTTATTTTCTGAGAGAGAGAGAAAAAAAAGGTTTGTGTAAATGTATGATGGAGCAAGGTTTAGGAGAGACAACAAAAAGACAATTTATTAAGACCTACAAAGAATATTGTGGAGAGCCGTGATCACCAACGTCCTAAAGGGAGATGATATGTAGAAGAAGAAACTTGCTGACCAACTATTACATGATAAGGCACTCAATCATTACAATATAGCAGTTATAAAGGAAAGCAAAAGTCTTTAGTCTGTTAGAATTTCATTTTTCACCTACAAATCATAACTTTGTTACTGATTATGTAAAATGTTGATTAACTATTTGATTTCAAAACAAATCTCATTTTATCGTTATTCCTTGCACACACCCACACACCTGTGTGTGTGTGTGTCTTACATTAGGGTTACAGGTTTGATTCCTGTCAGAGAAGCACATATTTTCTACAAAATTTCTCGAACATTCAGGCCAGTAAATGTAATTAATACTGTTTAATTTATATATGTAATAAATTGTAATAAATTTAATCTATGTATGTAATAAATTGTATCTGTGTAAATTGCTTTCAAATAGTTTGTAACACGTTATTTATCATCTCTTAGTTGCGTCTCCGTCTTTGGGCAGAGTGCACTCGGGAAAATCATACTGATGGGTGCCCAGCCCTGGGGAACAGCTGCTTGAGGCTGCACCCACTCATTGCGCTAGAGAGAGTGATCAGTACTTGCACTGAGGCCAACACAACCAACGGTTGCAGGGCTCAGGAATTTTTTTTCCTTTCCCGGGTGTATGTGCTTGGGCTCCCCACATTAAACCAACTTTGTGTCACAACCTGACCTCGTGGGGGGGCTGAGTAAATACAAATTGTATCTATAAAAATAACGTATAAACAGAAAATATATTAAAATATATGTGTGTGTGTGTGCACACAGACTTTGTTTTAATTGTGATATCTTTACCTCTTTGATTTTAATTTTTAATTTGTGCAAATACATTTTCTGTGGGATTAGGATATTTATAAGAGAACAACTCACAATTTCTTTTTTGTTTTTTTTTATTTTTAATTATTTTTGCAAATTACTCATGCTTACTTTCCATTTTTTTCTCAAGACGTCATCATACTTGGCCTGTATCTCCTTGTGCTTCCTCAGAACAATATTTCACTTCAAAAATAATCTTCCCTGTAAACACCGAGAAACAGTTCCCTCATAAATATGCAGATCTCTTTTTATTGATTTTTCTTTTTTCCTGCTTTAAACTAGTGGAGATTACTGCAACAACAACAACAACAACAAAATTATTTGAATTATTATTATTATTATTATTATTATTATTAGATTAAAAAATGAGGTATTTGAAATATTAAAAAAATAGCAGATGGCAAAAAATTAGACACCAAAATCTGAAGGGGCATTGAGATAGTAAAAGATGCCTTCCGAAAACTAAGCAAAGTAATAAAGAGGAAAATTTCATAGAAACAAAGAAAAGACTTCTCAGATTGCTTGTGAAAAAATCTTTAGTAAATATCTCATCGTATATATTGATACATATTTTTCTTAGATTGTAAATTTGTTGTGGAGTAGCTGGATGACACCACTACAAGTACTGTTTATTGAGCAAATACAGGACTGGCTCAAGCTACTAGCAACTCAGGTTAATAAACTTGTTATTATACATTTTCAGTTTTTCTCCTTGTGAAAATTAAAAAAAATTGTACTTGTCAGGGCATTGAAGTTCAGCTTGCCCAGGGTGCCAACAACCCTAGGGCCGTCACTGAGCAAACACACACACACACACACACACACATATAGTTCTACAGAAGAATACTGAGATTACCATGGACAAAGCATGTGAGCAATGAGGAAGTTTTAAGGAAAATGGAAACAAAAAGGACATTTACACTTAGAATGAGAAAGAGACAAGCATCAGAGATGCGGTTCTACAGAAGAAGGCTGAGAATACCATGGATGGAGCATGTGAGTAATGAGGAAGTTTTAAGGAAAATGTAAATTAAATGGACACTTATACTTAGAATCAGAAAGAGACAAGCATCAGAGATGTGGTTCTACAGATGAAGGCGGAGAATAGCATGGACGGAGCATGTGAGCAATGTGGAAGTTTTAAGGAAAATGGAAAGAAAAAGGACAAGCATCAGAGATGTAGTTCTACAGAAGGATGCTGAGAATACCATGGATGGAGCATGTGAGCAATGAGAAAGTTTTAAGGAAAATGGAGACAAAAAGGACATTTATACTTAGTCAGAAAGAGATAATTGAAATTTCTAGGGCACATAATGAGAAAAGAGGGCTTAGATAATTTAACATTCACAGGACATATTGAATGCAAGAGGGACAGAGCAAAGCAGTGTATAACCTACCTAACAGGCTTGTGAAAATGGTTGGCAAAATAGGGATTAGGAAAATAGCAAAAAAGTATGTACTAAGAGCTACAAAGGACAGGAAATTGTGGAGAGCCATGATTGCCCATGCCCTGAAGGGACGAATCACATAGAAGAAAGCACCCATTAAATAAAACTCACCACCATAATAAAAAGAGGTAGAGTTTTAGAAGAGATACTGCAATTAGAAATAATCATTTTTTTCAGATTTTTTTTTATATTAGTTATGTACCATACGTGATTCACACTTAGGCAGTCCTGTATCTTTTGATACATGACTGACGAGGCAGATTTTTTTCCCATGGGAGGTTGCCATTTCTTTCTGCTGTAGGCCAGTTGCCATCCAAGGCTATTGAACTCAGTCTGTCCTGCTATTTGCCCATAGCTGGAGGGAGAAGAGGATTCATACCTTTCCCAATGATATTAGCACGTAAGTGAATATCGGCCAGTTATGTGCCATGCATGATACACTCTTAGGCAATCATGTATCTTTCGACATATGACTGACAAGGCAGATTTTTCCAACAGTAGGTTGCTATTTCTTTCTGCGGTAGACCAGTTGCCATCCAAGGCTCTAGAACCTGGTCTGTCCTGCTATTTACCCATAGCTGGAGGGAGAAGAAGAGGATTCATACCTTTCTCAAGGGTATAAGCATGAACGTAATGGATATGACTTTTTCATATTACTACAGATTAAATACTCCTGATTATGAATATCAAGATTTTTTATTAAATTTTATAAAAGCTTTTTTTGGGGAGGGGGTGCTATCTAAATTTATTATAAATTGTTCATTCCTTGGAAACTAACAAAAAAATGCTCATACCTCATAATTTATTAAAATTTAAAAAGATAATTTTTTTTTTTTGATTTGTAATCTGGAGTGTTTAATTGATAGCAATAAATGAAAAAAGTTTTGAAGAATAAATGATTAAATGCCTTAAATTCATAATGTCTAGGAACTATAGAGGAAAGTTCATCAGAACCGTTAACATGAAAGTGTTTATAGAAAAGTCACAGGGAAGCTATGTTATGGCGGTGGGAAATTGACTGAAGCTGAGATGCCAGTTCAGGACCAGATGAGATGCAAAAAAGTTCTCTCAGACAATTAAAAGAGAGCTGTTTCGTTTTGGAGGCGTTAAAAATGGTCTGAAATCTGAAATTTTATTTACCATTTTTTTCCCTCAATCGAAGTAGATAGGTTTGTCTATCACCCAATTCACTTACCTCCCCCCATTCTTTGGAACAGGAGCATTTGAAATTGGCACAAATATTCAAGATTTTATTTCTTGCTTATTACTGCCTCCTTACTTGTCTGTTGTTCTTTCCTTCATTAATTATTATTTGCACAAAAAAGATTTTTGTTTTTCTTTATTACTGCCCTCTGACTTGTTTGTTACACCACCTCTCCAGTTGTCTTTTGCTTTGAAAAAGTCTATCTCAATGGTAAATTCCTTTGCAATGCATTTATATATTAATATAATTAATGCATTTATATAGTAAATTTATATATTAATATTAATTAATGCATTTATATAGTAAATTCCTTTGTAATGCATTTATATATTAATATAATTAATGCATTTATATAGTAAATTTATATATTAATATTAATTAATGCATTTATATAATAAAGTCCTTTGCAATGCATCTATATAATAAAGTCCTTTGCAATGCATCTATATAATAAAGTCCTTTGCAATGCGTCTATATAATAAAGTCCTTTGCAATGCGTCTATATAATAAAGTCCTTTGCAATGCGTCTATATAATAAAGTCCTTTGCAATGCGTCTATATAATAAAGTCCTTTGCAATGCGTCTATATAATAAAGTCCTTTGCAATGCGTCTATATAATAAAGTCCTTTGCAATGCGTCTATATAATAAAGTCCTTTGCAATGCGTCTATATAATAAATTCCTTTGCAATGCGTCTATATAGTAAATTGCTTTGCAGTGCATTTATATAGTAAAGTCATTTGTTTTGCATTTATATAGTAAATTCCTTTGCAATGCATTTATATAGTAAATTCCTTTGCAATGCATTTATATAGTAAAGTCATTTGTTTTGCATTTACATGGTAAAGTCATTTGCAATGCATTTTCATGGTAAATCATTTGTGAGGCATTTTTATGGCAAAGTCATTTCCAGGTGTCTCAAAGTGGGGTAATTGTTAATAAGGTTCATTTGGTTGTCTATTACTATTGAGTAGTAAATTTGATCCTCATTGTGTGCCCCATTAAAAATTTGACATGTCAATCCTTCTTGGGTTATTTAATGTCTTAAAATCAACCAGCAGCCTATTTTGTAGACACCATATTTTAACCCTATCAAAATGAGATCAGATGAAGGAAATTGAGAAAACACACACACGTACACACACAAACAATATATGCTACCTAAAACTTTGAGGAATTTGAACAGTATCTAAAAATCAAGTGTAGCACAGTTTTTTTTCCAAACCCTTTGTGAGCTATAGCTTTGTAAGCCAATGTGAAACTATTCTGAAGGTAACTGTATAAAATAGTTGTTCAAATCTGCAAACATTTGTAGAGAACCTCATGTTTTTTTGTAATTGGATTTATCCCTCCCCCACCCCACAAAAAAGTACTAACTTCAAAATAAAATAAAAAATAAAAAAAATTTGATAAGTTTTCATGAGATTTATTTATTTACTATTTTGTTTATTTTTATGAGGACAGAGTCTCAGGTGTTCAAGGAACTTTTGCTATCTGTCTGTCTGCCCATCTAAGTGTGAAGTTTGGAATAGGGGTGGGGAAAGTAAGAGGAACCAATCTCTGCTTTCTTGGCTTGATAATCTCTCATTTCTAATTCTAGGTCAGTCCCCCACCCTATCTACCATCTTTTCTTCTTTGTTATCAAATTACACTCTTTGATGGAGTGAGAATGAGAGATGCTTTAATAGAATTGCTATCCAAAGATGTTTTACATCTGCCATTATTCAGATCCCCTCTCTCACCTTTCTTTCCTCTTCTTTTTAGTCTTTCTTGAATTTTTCTCCTCCTCTTGCTCATGAAAATTGATATTTTCAGTACTTCCTACACTCACTGTATGTGAGTTTTTTGTTTTATATCTACATATATATCTACTCTAAAAGGAAGGATACCCAGTGTTGCCTGAAACCAATACATTCACTAACAACTCTAATATACATATATAAAAAAACCCCAAAAAACAAGCAAACAATCCAGGCATCCTAATGCATTCCACAGTATCAGGGATAAATGGTGTGACCCACAAATTAGCAACGCACATGAAAAAAAAAAAATCCTTATGGCCATCTCGAGTTGAAACACTGGTTTCCACACGATCACTGGAGTTAAGCAATGTCAAGCCTGGTCAGTACTTTGATGGTGCTGTACACTTGAATGTATAGGTGGTCTAATGGATAATGGCTCAGAATTGGAAATCAAACAGCCGATTTCCAAATCCCATTGAGCTCATTGTGAAGTTTTATTCTATAGCCAATAGTTGTTGCCCTGCATAGGGTTTGAACTTAAACCCCACTGGTTATAAAAACTAATGTTTTCTTGGATTGATCTGTCTCCCCTGAGGGTTCAGCCCAAGTGGCTCAATTTAAGCTAGTTGTTTCTCTCTCTCTCTCTCTCTCTCTCTCTCTCTCTCTCTCTCTCTCTCTATATATATATATATATATATATATATATATAATATATATATATATATATATATATAATATGTTTTTCTACCGTCGCCCGATGTCTGAAACATGGAAGTTTTTTTTTTTTTGTGTATCGATGTAAAATGTTTTTATTGTAATCTATTATAATTAAAATATTTTAATAATATTATATTTTGCTCTATGTTTGTCCTGAGCAATTTTTAAAAAAGTAAATGCTAGATAGCATTTCAGTTATGTGCCATGCGTGATACACTCTTGGGAGATCATGTATCTTTCGATACATAACTGACAAGGCAGTTTTTTCTTTTTTTCCTGCAGTAGCTTGCTATTTTTATTTTTATTTTTTTTTTTGTGGTAAACCAGTTGCCAGCCAAGGCTATAGAACTTGGTCTGTCCTGCTATTTACCCATAGGTGGGGGGAGAAGAAGAGGATTCATATCTTTCTCAAGGTTATTAGCACATAAGTGAATGTAATGGATTTGACTGGAATTCGAACTTGGCACTCCAATTCCTCAATCTGAGCCACTATCCATTACTCCACTGATCTTTGCAAGAGTTATGAAACCAAAAATGGAGTATTGCTACCATATCTTGGCTGGAGCTGCCTTATCTTTACTTTCCAAACTTGACAGAGTCAAAAACCAGTCTATGTGGTCTTATTAGGTGATGAATTATTTTCTGCTCTACATGATGAAATTTCACAAGCTTCTTGCTACTCTATTGCTATTTCAGTGGCAAATTTTTAGCTGAGTTACATTCCTTATTCTCACCAGTTCACACCTTTATAGCTAAGACCCACCATGTGACATACACTCAGATGAATCATCCCTATTCCCTATGCATTCTATTGGCAAGGAGAAAGTTCCATTTGGACAGCGTTTTCTCACTTCTTTTTTCTTGCTACTTCATGGAACAGACTCTTGAGATGATGCTTCTCCCATTACTGCAATTTTAGCCTCTTGGCGTCTAGAATTAGCCTTTATCTTTCCCACATATACTCATAAGCTGCATTTCTTACTTTTTCCTCATGTGTCTGTACAAAAACTTTATTCATTAACTCTCTACTTTGAGTGGCTCTTGGGCCTTGTATAGTTCTCTTCTCCAACCAACTAAACACTAAAGTAGACTAGGCTCACTGGCCTTGGGTGCAACCAGTCTTGGAGAAGGAAAATTCTAAATACAAAACCATAGATAAGGCAACAAGAAACGATTCCACTCTATTTCTTGAGAAATCGTGGCAGGAGAAGAATCTGTAGAGAGATGTAATCACCTAAAAGAACATGTCACTTAAAGGAAAAAGAAAGCAAAAAAAAAAAAAAATTAGCCACAGGTATGGAACACCCAGTGAGTGATGGAACTTTGTCATTGTCTGTGAAACCAGTTTTCTAACCATTTCACCATAAAAACATACTCTCGTGCGTTCGTGATGTGTGCATTATGGATGGAAGGCTGATAGCTAATGACTTGTGGTGAGTGCTGCACTGACAAATTTATAAGCCACTAGCAAGTAGTGTGTGTGTGTGCATATATATATATATATATATATATATATATTTGAATTGGACATAGCCCGACAATTTATTTAAAGACATTTATATAATATGTTTAACGTTCTTTTTATAGATACAAGTATTTAAGCAAATGCTCTGTTTTATAATAAACAGTATTAAATTAAGGCCTGAATGTCCGAGAAATTTTTCATAGAAGAACGAAAATTTTCTATGAAAAATTTCTCGGACATTCAGGCCGGTAAATGTTATTTAATACTGTTTATTATAAAACAGAGCATTTGCTTAAATATTTATATCTATAAAAAGAACGTTAAACATATTATAAATGTCTTTAAATATATATATATATATATATATATATATATATATATATATATATATATATATATATATATATATATATATGTGTGTTGCAGCATAACCCATAGAAATTAGCTCGCTGAAAATGGGCAGCTCGTCTTTTCATATATATATATATATATATATATATATATATATATATATATATATAAATTGTTATATTTGTAGAAGAGTGTTTAGCATTGGAGATAGTCCATTTATGGATATAGAAAGTGTGGACAGAGGGATCATACATCTCCCTCATATATATATATATATATATATATATATATATATATATATATATATATTAAAGTAAAATTCCTGGTATGCAGTGACTGACCACAACTGATAGTTTCATGTGGTCAGTCACTGCCTACATTAATATATTAAAGCTCTGCCATTTCTTATGGCATCAAGCACGTTTTTGCTAGTAAGCAACGTTTCGACACTCTTTTTAGAGCTGCTCATCCTTTTCTAAAATTATATATATATATATATATATATATATATATATATATATATATATATATATACACACATACACATTCATAGTTGGTAAATTCCAACTACTATAAAGTCAGCAATTAAAAGTGCTCAATACAATGTACAAATTAAAAAATATAAGAACAAATGAAGAATAAAAAAAATAAAACTGAGGCAATTCCAGTTTCACACTCAAAAATGAAGAATGGTTTACACCTTAAATATGGAGAACTTGTGATCTTTCTTTATTGTCCAGATGTGAGTATCAGCCAGATTCCATATTAGCTATTAAATATTTTGTTGCATGCAAACATCTTGCATATATATATATATATATATATATATATATATATATATATATATATATATATACACACACACACGTTGGTACAAAATTTCTTTTTTTCTTACAAATTACAAAAAGAAATTAAAGTCATACCATCGTTATTTATTTAGTAGTCCAACTATTTTCCTTGGCTTTTTTATAACCTAATGCCATCTTTCAGCTAAATAGTGTATTTCATCATGAAAGACAGTTTCAACTTATTTTCAATTAATTTCATTTTATATCTTCTACTTCAAGTTATAGTGTGTAAAGATATCAGGTCTGGAGAATATACAGGAGCACAACAATCATTAGTAGTGTTGTATTTGCAGCATGAGGACAGACATTATCATACCATGAAATCAACAAATGTTTTCCCTATCAAGAGAAAGGCCTTTTCTCTTCCACTGCATTTTTCAAATGAGCCAGTTGCTCACTGCTGTGTTGTGCAGTAAGAGTTTGTCTCCAGTTTCAAGCAGTTCATAACAAAGAAATCTCTTTGGATTCCACTGAAGCGGTATGGATATTTACTAAGGAGAGATCAATGCCATCAAAAATGTTTTTAAAAATAAAAAGATATAGAACAAAAGCAAATACAAGATGGGTTGAAATTTTATAAAAGTTTTATTCACTAAGATAAAAATAATAAGTGTGACTGTGAAAAGGGTATTCATTTTGTTAACAACAGTCTAAATGTTTTTGAACAAAGAAAAGTCCTACTTATTAACCAGCTGAAGAGGAGTGCTTCCCCAGTAGGGTCTGTGATTCTATGCAGAGACGATTGAAAAGATTTGAGGGTTTCTTTTAAAACACCTGGGTCAGTTTTTCTGATGCTGCTACTATATATATCCACTACAGTTTATCATCTGTCTCCTACCACTATTGTGCCTTACAGCCACATCACATTGAAATACTGGTTTCCATATGATCACTGAAGTTCAGCAACATTGAGCCTAGTCAGTACCTAGATAGGTGACCAATTAAGAATACCAAGTGCTGTAAGCTCAGATATGAAGGTGGTGTAAAAGATGATGGCTCAGAATTGTTTATCGGAGAGACGTGTTTCAACTTCAGTTGGGCTCATTATATTCACTTATGTGCAAAAACCTGGGGAAATTTATGAATCCACCTATTCTCCCCCCGGTATGGGTTAATTAGCAAGACTTGTATCACTAAAACAATTGTTATATCCAACAAAATAAAATAGTGTAAAAGTATTTAGATTTTGGCATTAAATAACCTATAGAGGTTGATATGCTGCTAAGTAAAAATAGTCAACCAACCAACTGCTGCTATTGTGGTATAAATTCACTACACTACCAAACACAAGATTCCATTCAGATTGAATGCTATCTTGGATCCAGCCATTTTTCCCCCATTTAGATTCTCATAATGAATTCATTTTTTATTTTCTTCTCCAAAAATTACTTTTTTATGTTCTATTTTCTTTAGATTCTGAACAGTATACTACAGTTGACTGTCTGCACATGCAATAAACAGCTGAATGAACTTCAAGGGCAATTCTCAGACTTTCCTAACATACTGCAGAAGATGCTTCTGGAACCTTTTGCATCTACCTCGTTCTCTTTCTACCTGACTCCATACACACTTGTTGCGAAGTTGTTCTCTTAAAATCCTTATCAGATATCTTGCTCTCTTTCTTTTTTCTCCCTCATTGCACACATAAGATTGTAATTGCTAAATGTGAATATTTTGAAATTATATTAGTCCAACACAAGGCCAGTATAATGAGAGTAGTTAATCAATTGTTCTCTTAAAATCCTCATCAGATATTGTAATGTAGCATTCTCTTCTTTACTATTCAAGTAAAATAAAGTAAAAAGAAAAAAAAATCACTACTCCTCTAACTTAGTTAATAAACAATACTTATTTGTCTGTATTTAGTTGTGGGTTTCAGCCATTGGTACCTGTTGGAATGTCTGGTTATCTTGCCAGGGATAGAATAGGTATATTTCAGCTTAATGAAATGCCTGGAAAATTTTGACACAGATACAGTTAATGAACCAGAAAAAAAAGCCCTGACATTTTTTGAAAGCACTTATTTCATTGCAATTGTTTAGGTTTTTATTTATTCAGATCAAGTTCTGCTATTCATTCTTCATTGGCAGATGGGGTGGGGTCTTCTGTTTCTTTCAGAAGTAACATGTTCTCTAATGTACTTCTTTAGGGTTGGTGGTTCATTCATATGTTCACACATGCCCTTGCTTGATTTCTTCTCTTTCTTTGTTTCTTTTTTCTCTTTCTCTTTGCACACATAAAATTATAAATGCTAAATGTGAATACTCTGAAGTTATAAGTAAAAATGGTGACATCATCTTAGTCTGACACAAGGCTAGTATAATGATAGTACTCAATCAAGATTACACACATTATACTTGGGAATAGCCTGTAAGATTACTTGTTGGCCATAATTGTGGCTGTTACTGCTATTATGATCCATGTATATATTTAATCTTGGCTTAGTCTGGCACAAGGCAATAATAATGAATAAATCAGGCTCAAACTCATAGTTGCAAATAGTTTGTGAAACTACATTTGCCTATATTGAACTCTATATTTACTCAGTTATAGTCTGGCACAAGGTCTTATTAGTGAGTAGTGCTTGAGATTAATGTTGTTTTGAGGATAATATAACATTAAATTAAAACAATTGGTTAGGTATTGGGAGAGGGTGTCAATGCCACAATTATTCAAAATTTTTAATTAAAATTCTAAAATTCTTGCTTTTTAATAGTATTTTTTTTTCTCCTATTCTCTCACACTTAGTAACTGCTTGCATCTTAGTGGCTTTATTGTCTTGCTTGAGGTGAAAAAAGCTTAGATCTTTTTCATGATCCATGGCAACCTGAAAATTAAAAAAAAAAAAATATCAGTTATGAAATGATTATGTATTGGTAAGACAAGAAACTCTCTCCTTCCCCCTCTCAGTACAGGTTAAATAACAGAGCACACAGGGCTCTTTAACCTCGGTCAAAGAGAAGGACAACTTAATTCCAAACGGGGGAAACTACTCTCCCACAAGAAAAGTATTCAGTCAGTTATGTGCCATGCATGATACACACTTAGGCAATCATGTATCTTTCGATACATGACTGATGAGGCAGATTTTTTTTCCTGCAGTAGGCTGCCATTTCTTTCTGCAGTAGACCAGTTGCCATCCAAGGCTATAGAACCTGGTCTGTCTTGTTATTTACCCATAGCTGGGGGGAGAAACGAGGATTCATACCTTTCCCAAGGGTATTAGCACATAAGTGAATGTAATGGATTCAACTGGAATTTGAACTCGGCTATCCGATTTCTCAATCTGAGCCACTATCCATTACTCCACCGTGCCCCCTGAAAAGTAATAGCAATGTTTAAAAAAAAAACAAAAAAAAACTTGAGGGTGGTTTGCTACAATGTGTGTGGCATAGCAGGTCTTAGCTGTGAAGGTTAGAACTAAGAAATATAGTTCATCTAAACCTTTTCTGTGGAAATAGTGATTGAGTAATGAGAGGCTCACAATGTTTCGTCAGTGGGAAAGGATTTGCAAGGTGGGAGATAATTAATCACCCATAAGGGTACAGAGACACTTTTGGACCCTATTGAAACTGGAAAGTGAAGACCGGTCAGCTCCTGCACATATATGGCAGCAGTTCTTCATTTTCAGTCTGATCTGGCTCTTCTAATGGTAGAGGATAGCTGGAGATAACAAGAACATGCGAGTGATCTACTGTTCTCAACACCTAGCCATGGAGCAAGACTAGCAACCACCTACATTAACCAGCTATGACACAGAATGACCTCCTGACCTTGTGGCAAGACCGTGATGGTTGCCGTGATAGACTCATGAATGTCCGAGCTAACTTAAATGAATAAAATAATGCTGTCATTTTTGGCTCTGAATTCTAAGAGAAATTTTTCATATTGTACTCAAATGGAGATATTTCATTAAAAGAATTCAACAACTAGACTAGGTTAAACATCCTCTGTCTTTACAAGGCCAGTATAATGAGAGTATTTAATCAATTGTTCTCTTAAAATCCTCAGATATTGTAATGTAGCATTCTCTTCTTTACTATTCAAGTAAAATAAAGTAAAAAATATTGGCCACTCATACGATAAAAAAAAGTAAACACTTTCTCCACCTGCAGCCGAATGCACAACTTGCGAGTCTCTGTATTTTCATGAGCTAATGCATTCCCATGAATAGCCCGGGATTGATGGTGATGTTCTAAGTGTAGCTTAGATGTGGCACAAGACTGAAAGTATAGGACACCCAGTGAGGATCGACCTCGCTACTCAGTCATAATTGTTCTAGCAAGATAAACTTGCTAACCATTACACCACAGTGAGGTGCCCAAGTGGCTTGGGCTTGATGGGAGATGGATGAATTTTTCAAGTCACCATCTCTAGAATGGTTGCCAACCAAAGGCTGTAGAATGTAGTCTATTTTGCTATTTAACCCATAGCTGCAGGGAGAAGAGATGGATTCATACCATTTCTAAGAGTATTTGCACATTAGTGAATGTAATGAACTTGAACAGAATTTGATATGATACTATCTAAACTTGTTACTTTTGAACACAATGTTTTTTTTTGTTTTCTTTTTTTAATTCCTGGATATATAGAATTAAACTCAAGTTTATAAATCTGTTATTTGGTTATTAAATGTTATGGCAAACAAGATTGTACTTTTAAACCCTCACATGAGCAAAAGGAAATTTTTTCCCCTTTACATACCATGAAAAACTGTTTGGGTCTAATAATAGATATAAATAAACTCGAAACTAAATAGGACCAGTTAGAAAGCCTGCTAGCCGTAACAATCCTTGTAACAGTATAAGCAGGCAAGTCCAAGAATTCTTGAGAAGAAATGCACACACACATGCACACAGTTCTTGTACATTAACTTATGCACCTACACAGACATACCTTTATACAGTAATGTTCTCACATATAGGTACTTGCTTCTCCTACATATATATATTTATATATACTGTCTTATTTTTCTCTCACTTAATTTTTTAGGGAATATAATAATGTTTTTTCTTCACTATTGGTGGAGATAGTGATTTGTTTTTGATTTTTTTTTTTTTTTTTTTTTTTTTTTTTGGTAATGTAATCCGCATGCATAAGATGCAGTGTGTGTGTTGAATGCTTCAAGTCATCTGAAGATCACAAGAACATGAAACTCAGGTTATGACTTGAGCCATCCTTTCATTGTTAAGCATTTTTTGGTCTGTGTAGGCTTCAAGCATTTTACTGAGTAGGAAGGTTTGTCTTTAGGCCTTTATTATTTCTCTTTTTTTTTCAGTATTGTTGTTAGACTTTATCTGGATAAGGGTTTTAAGTTTTGGCACACTTACTGTTGGTTCCATCAATGGTTTTGGTTTTTCTTATATATATATATATATATATATATATATATATAAAATTTTCAATCTGACATTTATATTACTGCAAATGTTATTTTTAGTGGATACGTGTATTTGAGTAGATACCCTGTTTTTAAACAGTGCTTATTACATCTACCAGTCTGTGCACTTAATAAAGAATATGTGCCTTAAGCAGGGTTCAAACTTATGTCCCCCTTTGTAGGAGAAACCACCATCTGATATAGCATGCTTTAAACTGCTCAAGCACAGAGAGCATTGAAGCCCAGCAGGGTTTTTATTTGCCCCTTTTAAGGAATGAAAATGGACACAAAAACGATTATCCACTAAAAATAACATTTTAAGTAATATATTCAGTTGTATGGATATGAGTTTGTAACCCTGGGTTTTACACTTTTGCGATCATCAGACAAATTGATGTCTGATGATTGCAAAAGTGTAAAGCCCAGGATTACAAACTCATATCCATACAACTGGATATGTCAGCTCTATCACTGATATTGAACACTTTCCAATAAGTACTGCACATATATAATATAGAAATATATAGTTTGCAATTGGCGATTCATTGTGGAATTCACTTAACTCACTTCTAGCAGTTGACTACTTCTACATGCTGCTAGCAAATCTTATATGTGTTGTTCTTGTTTTAAGTATTATTATTCATTACCAACCTTCGTTTGATTATTCTATTCAGTAACCTTCACTAGGTTACAACAATAAATATTGCTGAAAGAGTGAAATAGTACAAAATAATAGCAGTGTCAAGGGTAAGAAAACATCCTATTCACACACTGATTTATTGCAGGCATGAAAGTTAAAGTTTGCTGTAAATTTAGACTTGTAAATAAATCCAAAAGATATATGTGACAGAAACATATATTTGATTAGCACAATATCTGAATAAGTTATTTATTATTTTACATGATAATTGCTCTTTGACATTCTGTAACATTTATCAGTCTTTTATCTATTGAGTTTTGTTAACTTTTCTACCTATTCCTCAGAGTCAGATATATCTATTTGTAAGGATGGACTACAAATTTTTCCCTACTCTACCAATATTTTTATGGCAGATGTTCATGCGAACTACATTCTTTGGTTCCACCAATACAGGCCTTCACAGCTAGGACCTGCCATGCCTCATGCATTGAGTCAATTCATCCTCATTCCCTTCATATTCCATTGGTAAGGAAGAAGTTACACTCAGACAGCTTTTTCCCCCAGAACTGTTGCAATATGGAATGGACTCCTGAGGGGATGCTTTACTGATCCCTACAATCTCAATCTCTTCAAGTCAAGAGAGATGCATTATCTATCCTATATATCCTCATAATATGCAACCCTTGCTCCTTCTCTAAACTCCCTTAAAATATCTCCATTCAGTATCTGTCTTCCTTTAGTGGCACTTAGGCCTTGTATTGGGTGAACAATAATGAAAAAAAGATTAATATCTGGAAAGACTTGGGGGCCATTTACATTAATTTGTTGCCTTTGAAAAATTATTATTATTATTTTGTTTTTCAGCTTTGTAGAATGTGAAAAAAAAACATTTCCCTGCAAGAAAACACTTTTTAAAGCTCCTTGGTTATTGATATCAGTCAGTTAAGTGAGATACATGATATACACACTTGGGCAATCATGTTTCTTTTGATACATGACCAGGCAGATTTTTTTCCCACAGTAGGCTGCCATTTCTTTCTGTGGTAGACTGGTTGCCAACCAAGACTAAAGAACCCAGTCTGTCCTGTTATTCAACCCATAGCTAGGGGGAGAAGAGATGAATTCATACATTTCCCAAGGGTATTTGTGTGTAAGTGAATTAATGAACACGACTGGAATTCAAACTCAGCTCTGTAAGTTCTCACTCTGAGCCGATATCCATTACACCACAATGCACATCTCGTGTTGATATACCATTCAAAAAATGTATCATTCAAGAACTCACAATAATTCTTTGCATCAATCCTGATACCATCATTAACTCTGAAAGGACCTTTAATTTTTACTGCCTGCAATACTAAACTAAAACATTACCACGGATCTACTAAATCATGTTTGTAGACTATTTCTATAAATGACCCAATCTTCAGTCCCTAGTCATCAAATCCATCCAATATAATTATACTCATCACTAAAAATTTCACTTGTGAAATCAGTTTTCAAGTACTACTTTGCCCAATGATGTAATGAATATGCATACACCTGGGTTCCCCCTCACAGTAATATGATTGGCTGGTGTCAGCCATAAATACAGACTGATGTGGAGTTACATTGCCTACGCCTATTGCATAAGCCTACGCCTATGGCCTACACCTAAGCCTATTGCCTATGACTATGACGAGTACCAGTCCATTATGGCTACCTGCTAGATTGTCCTACCTGGTTACAGTAGCCAAAACCACTTAGCTACTTCAAACAAATATATCCCTTTCCGGGACATATCACCCAACATAACACATTTCTCTTTGTGATGTTCATAAAAGGTGATAATATTGTTGCTTTCAGGTTTTCTTAATAATCTTTAATTTTTCTTTCTGCTTATAGTTGCAACACCAACTTTTTACTGGACAATCTACTTTTTTGTTTGTTACCCTTATAATTTGTCACATTCATAAATCCTGTTTTTTTTTTTCTTGTTTTTGTCTTGCCAATAATTTCAATTTCTTTTTTGATTGTTCTTTGATTTCTGTTCAACATTTTGTGATTTCTAATGTTGTGATTTCCTCTTTCAATAAGTTTACAATATCATGTTTCTCCTTTGCAGTTAAATCCTCAAAATCCATGGAAATTTTTTTTTATATATCTGAAAATTAAAAAAATAAATGTCAGTAACAATATAATTATATATTTTTATTTACAATATGATGAATAACCTTCAAGTTACATAATAAAATCTCCAACTTTCCAATAAGTTATTCTATTTATAATAATCAATATTATATACTGAAATCCACACACACACACACACACACACACATATATATATATATATATATAATATATATATATATATATACACACACACATACACGCACACTATTCCTATATTTAAGCACTTTGGCTAACACTAGTCATTTCCAAAGACTTTTTCTTTGATGATTTTTTGTTTACTTTTCAATGTTTCTAATCATTTTACAGATTTCTGATTACTTAATCTGTAAGTAAACTTGAAAATGGCTATTATTTGCTGAAAGTTCTTAGACATGGGAAAATATAATTACAAATACGAAATCCTCATCTTCTCTGATCCACAATCTATTCATTGAGTTTATTTTTTGAGATCTTATCATTTTGTTTTTTTTCCCCACTCAGACATTGCATTTATCCCATTTATTCATAGCCTTTAGTCTATAGAGGCAAGCAGATTTTGATATTTGTTAAAAAATGTATGTCTTACACTTCCAAAAATATGTCACCATGTTTGAATGTACTTTTTATGAAAAAACAAAAAAACTGCAACAAAAAAGTGGGATTCAATTCAAGTTCAATTTCTTTCCTCGTCATTTGTGTTCACTTTTGCATAATTGCCCTTGGGAGAGGCATGAATTCATCTCTTCTACTCTCGCACCAGCCATGGCTTAAATAGCAGGCTCTCTAACCTTGGATGGCAGTAAGTTTAGAAGGACAACTTTTTAAATCATCTTGAGTAAGGTGATAAAGCCACTAAGATGCAAGAATGAGGTTACCGATTGAAAGAATCTGAGAAAAATCATTAAGGAGAGAGCACAATAAAAGAACAATGTTCAAGTAGACAGAAGATTACAGTTGTCATGTAAATTAAGCAAATTTCTGAAGTTGACAGTAAGAGGACAGAACTGAGTTCCACAGGTGAGAAGTGCGAGAGAAGAAACTATTAGCATAGAACTTATGGTTACATGTAGCAATTTTAACTATGATGATGAAACCTACAGGAAATGGGAAACTATTGTTTTTCCAAAATGCATGGAAATTCACAGGTAATAAAAGAAAGGAAGCTGTAGAGAGTCATGATCATCTTTTTTCTTAAGAGACATGACATTTAAAGAAAAAAAAATGCAATAAAAATCAATCAATCTACTTTTGGTAAAGATGGAGCAAAATTGTTATGGCGTTACTTTCAGGAACAGAGAGGACAATACAAGAACAGGATTTCAAGAAGACTGAAGAAATGTTTGAAGAGATTTCCACAAGCATGAAGTATGGGAGAAGAAACAATAAGTATAGAATTTATGGTTGCAACTAACAATGAGACCTAGCTGCCAAATTTGTACCGGGCTTAAATTTGTGAGGTTGAGGTACCAACAAGGAAAGGTCATGACTTTCCTTTTTTAATATTTAGCTTTGCTTGTATTGTTCAACATGACAAAGTGAAGAACGTAGGAAGGTTGTGTTTCCGAATCTTTAAAGTAGACAGTCTGTTTGCTTTGAAAATCACCATTTAAAATGTTTACTTTTTAGTTGTACTGACAAGTGAGAAATTCCTAATGATTCCAGCTCTGAAATAGGCTACAAAATAGTTACGTAACACCATTTCTGTCGCATATTTGTCATAATGTTGATTAAACTGTTATGACTATCCATTGGTTTTGGCATCATTGCTAAGTATTCAATAGTCAGGGAGAACAATTAACTAATATTGATCAATTTCAGATCAGATAAAAAGCTTATTTGTATCTTAGCTACATGCTATTAATGTTTTATACAGCACTTTAGTATTTCAACATATTTTTGTGTAATTTTGGTAAATATATCTGTTAAAATGAGATGTCAGTGTTATTTTCACTTTTGCTTAATTTAGATGACAATTTACCCCTTGCATTGTATATACGCGCACACACACACTAGAAGCTAAAATTTTGGGGACATCCTGCAATTTCTTTTAAAAAAACACCTTTTTCTATTTATTTTTTTTTAAATAGAAGATAAAATTTCAATAACTACAGTGTATTTTTTATTTTTTTATTTTTTCTCCAAACTTCTCTTATTACTAAAAAGTTAAAATTTAGATTTGTCTGTTCACAATACATTTTGATAAATTATGAATATTTTGTATAAGAAACATATTTTGTTTTCATCATTAACTCCTCAGTTTTGCTAAAAACTTGACTGGGAAGCAAGAAGCCGTGTAACCGTAAGTTCTAAGCTAACAGTTTCTTCTATCACACTTCTCACTTGTGGAACTCTCTTCTGGCTTCTTGCTTCCCAGTCAAGTTTGATCTCCAAAAAATGTAAATGCAAGTTGTTAACTTCTGTGTTCATAATTCCTCTTCTTTTTCTGTTCTCTCCCCTTTAAATTTTTTTCTCATATTCTCTAACACTCAGTAACCCTTGTATCTTAGTGGCTTTATTGCTTTGCTTCGGGTGAAATGATTAAAAAAATGTGTGTGCTTTAAGAACTAGAATGTATTATGTTTTTGAAAATTGTATGCAGCTTCGCACAGTAAGTCACAGTAACATGTAAAACATGTTGGGAATTTTTGTAAGTGGTGTAATGGAAAACGGATAGGAATTGAAAATTGGAGAGTCAGGGTCATTATATTCACTTATACGCAAATAACCTTGGGGAAGGGTGTAAATCAATCTCTTCTCTCCCAGCTATGGGTTAATTAGCAAAACTTGTTTCAGTAGATCTTTATTATGTCCCAAAAATTTATTCCAATCTAAAAATATTTTTTGACTTTAAATTATCTGCAAAAGGTTGATAAGCTGTAAAAAAATAAATGAATCGCTCAAAAGAAAATTCCCAAATATATATATATATATATATATATATATATATATATATATATATATAAATTGTTAGGAGGATTTGATAATTATAATTAAGTCATTCATTGAGTCTGAAAGAAACCTCAACAGGATGCAGAAAGCACTGGACGGCCACGGAATATGTGAGCGAGCGGCGCTATATTGAGTCCGATTTGCTACCTCTTCATCACCGAGGCCCGTTGAACAGTTGGTATGGCGTTTGCTTGATGACCTAACTGTCCGGGTTTCAATTATCTGTAGTGGATGCGCACTGCTGATGAGTCCCAAATATAGGACGAAATGGCCGTCCAGTGCTTTCTGCATTCTGTTGAGGTTTCTTTCAGACTCAATGAATTACTTAATTATGTGTGTGTGTGTGTGTGTGTAGAAGTCAAATATTCAACAATATATATATATATATATATATATATATATATATATATATATATATATATATATATATATATATATATAAGATCTTTAGAAGTTAAGGATCTTCAGTCCTCAGTACATGGCCATGCAAGTGCAGCTGTCTTTTCTTCTATCCGTGTTCCAATGTTGCCAGTACTGGTACTCTTGATGACTTTGGTGTTTGCAATGAAATTGTTCCACTGCACTTTGAGAATGGCATGGAAGCCATGCTGGTAGAAGTGTGTACCAACCTCCACAAATAGGTAATAGAAGATTCTGGCAGACTTTCTTGGCAGCAAACATTTTCCAGATGATTGCTTTCAATGAATCAATCTGCAGACTAGGAAGGAAGGAAGGAAGAGAAAAAGTAGTGCTGAAACTTGGCACACCATTCAGCTACCAATCCTATTCCTGCAGAATAACAAAAAACAAAATCTGTCTTACATAAGTCTGACCAATCACTGGCAAACATGCAACAGACATGGAGCTCCAAGTCTGAAACTTTTTTCATGAGGCCAAGTTTTATATATATGTTAAATCACAATCTGGTGGTGGTGTCAATGGTCAGAATCCGGTAATAGTATTAAAAAGAGTATCATCACTCATGTGTAGTGGGATGATTGCAAATGTCCACTCCTCGTAACCATGTTGCTCTGTCACGACGTCACCCATGTTGGATTTACACGCCAAACAGGTACGTGTCTGCTTTGCCTGGTGAAGTAAGTGTATTCCCTCACTACACTCCTCCCTGATATCACTATAACTTTGTTAGCAGGGTGACCATCTCTGCTGAGTGCTTCTTCACAGGTGGGGAGACAGCTCTTCTGCTTGCACTCCTACTGCGTTGATTCCCATAGGATCACCCTCATTCCTGGTCTCCTCACCATCATTGTCATCATTATCTGACATCTGTGTTACGGTCATTTCTGGGTCTGTAGGCAGATTGCCCAATCAGGTTCTAAGAGTCACAATGACACACAAACACTTATCTGCAGATAGGCCCTCCATAAGTCCAGCAGGGCTACATTAACGCCCTGCTGGTGCCACTCCCTCAATTTAGCAGTGCACACATCTGTGTTTGCAGTGAAGGCATCCACATGTTGGTTCAGTTCTCTGTAATCCATTACCAGTCACACCCTGTCTTTGGTGGGTTGTGCAACACCCTCAATGAGATCAATCATTTGAGAGTCCTTAGCTGTACGTCGAATCTCTCCATTATATGTAAATGGCCAAAATAGATTGAAGTTAAATCATTATAAGGTGGGGAGGGGTGTCACCAGTCAAAAGCCACTGACATAAATGCACAGGTTGCACAATGAATCAACAGGTTTCAACTCTTGCAACAAAACTTCTATGCACTCTGATCCAAACAAATGCTCTGTACTCTACAAGTTCACTCTCCATCTGTCTGTGTGATCCACTATTTATTAATATTTGAAATCACAAATGCAAATGACCAATACTATTAAAAAGAGTTTTGTCATGTATGCATAGTGGAACGATTGCAAATGGCTGCTACTTGTGACCATGCATGACATTGTCACTCCCTCAAAAGGTTGATCATGTTGGATTTACACGCCAAACACGTGCGTGCCCACTTCACCTGCTGAGATAAGTATATTCTCTTGCTATATATATATATATATATATATATATATACTCTGTTGCCTATATACCAATACTTGCAGAACACTTTTTGAAAGGTGGGGTGGGTCACTGACAACTGATTGCTATTAACACTGTAACTGGTTCTTGTCAAGTTTGACAATGGGTAAAATAGATTTTTATTGTTACTACTACTTGAGCAACAATGTTGTGTGTGTGGCCATATTTGCATGTATGTGTGTGTGTAGACATCTGTGTGTGTGTGTAGACATATATATGTATTCATGTGTGTATATGCATGCATGTATTCATGTGTGTATATGCATGCATGCATGTATGTATGCATGTGTATGCATGCATGTGTGTATATATTTATGTATGCATATATGTATGCTAGTGTGTGTGTGTGTATATATATATATATATATATATATATATATATATATATATATATATATGACTAGTGGCCCATGTGGAGATACTCATGTCACCCACGTTAAAACAAAGTGGCTTTGTGTCCCTTCTTGAGTCACTGGGGTGTCAAAGGTAAATACCAGCTGCCTGTATGGGCTTCATGAGTTATAGGACATACACCATTGGTGCATTGTATTTTTTTTAATAAATCTACACCAAGTGATATGATTATGCCACTTGATTGCAAGAGTCTACTGAGCATTAAGGAGAAATGTGAATTCTTTAGAAGTAACCGAACCCTCCCACATCCTAAACTGGAAGGAAGGGATAAACCCTTTCTCCTGTTCTTCAGACCAGTGAGTTCTGTGAACTAATTTTCACATTAGTCTTTAGACAGATGCTAAGCCTCTTACTTCCTCGAACTAAGAGAACTATCATCTATCCAATGAGTTTAATATTCTGCTGATTGTCAAAGGGTGTGGCTCTACTAACAAATGCTATGTTGGTAGTCGGTAGGATTGTTAGCCAATGGATGTAAACACTCTGCACTTTCATACTGATATTCATTCTACTTGGAAAGAGAGTAACCTGATTTTCATCACCATATGAAAAACATCTAATATATATATATATATATAAAATTCTGTGATTTCTGCTAGTGTGTCCATCACACCCTCTAAAATAGCCATACATTGACTGAAAATTTCTAGTACAATAATAAATCTTTATATATATATATGTATATATATATATATAATGTGAAGAAATATAGTCTTAAAGTGTGCTATATGTATGGAATAAAGTGCTCAATATCAGAGATAGAGCGTGTGTAAATATAAAAGTGAACAGAGAAGTCAACACTTAGAGGCGACAGTCTGTTTCATGCTAGATGCAATCGTCAGGCCACGAGTGCTGTTATTTTTCTCAGCTACATAATATATACGGGTCAGTGGTGCATATATATATATATATATATATATATATATATATATATATATATATATATATATATATATATATGAGGTAAATCCAGAAAATATCGAGCTACTAATATTTTTTTTTAAAAAAACAGACCTGCCTATGGTAATGGCACCTTACTCTCTCTGAAAGTACCCTCCTTGGAGTCTTATATGCTTATCAGTTTTTAAGAAAACTCTGCAACATCCTCATTGCACCTTGCTGCATTCTCCTTAATCCTGTTTCAATATTGTTTTATTTTTCTGTAATCTTTGCAGAAAAGTCAGAAGTAGCCAAGAACCAAATTTGGGTTGATGCACGACTGACAGATTTGATGGATGAAATACTTTACAAAAAAAAAAAATGCGCAATACAAGTTTTAAAGAAAATGCTTTCATCTTCTTTGTGAATGTTTTTGTCACACAGTACACAAGTTCACTCAATGTTGTCTCATTGCCAACTGAGTAACACCATGGGAGAGTGTTCTAATTTATTAAAATATTTATCTATTAGCAACATTTGGCTTATTAAAATAATTATAATCAATGAAATAAGCCTTCTAGCTTATTAAAATAATAATCTCTGTAAATTATTATTGTTAATTAAATATGGCTTTTATTCCATAAAGATATATTTAAAACATTAACGTATTACCTACATGAAAATATTACTTTTTTTTCTCTTTTTTTTTTTGTCTACTCAAAAGTTGAAGTTATTGTGTTATTTTTTTCCGTTATTGAATTTGTTGTTAATATTTTAAATATTTATTTGAATTGGTATCTGAGATGATGTTGAAAAGTTTTTTGGTTTGACCAAAGCAAATTCTGATGTTTGGTCATATTTTGAGAAGTGGGTTAGGCTGAGGACCTTTTATCACGCCCTCGTGTGTGTGTGTGTGTGTGTGTGTGTGTGTGATACACCCCCCCCCCCACACACACATTCTCAGACCTTGCAAGTGTTATGGTTAACAATTCATTTATAAATGATGGATAAAGTGTTAAAAAAGACAATCAATCCATTTGAAAAATTTTTTTGGCTCTTCTTGGATTAATCAATTTCTTTTCCAGGTCCTCTAAATATTTTTTGGGCTTTTGTAATAATTTCAGAAATGAATGAATGTTTAATTTGTAAAATAAATTTAAATCAGCATTCTGAAGTAATGTTAAGTATTTTTACATGACTGGGTAAGACTAGAGCTCAGTTTTCTTTTCTTTTTTTTTACCACATTTAATGCTGGGAGTCAAACACAACGGCTATAAATTGTTAATTAATTCTGGAAATAAAATATTAATTCTCTCTTAGTCTTATTTATTAGCAGTTAAATTGTTTTATTAATACCAGTCGAGTAGATAGACGTCATCAAATGAAATTTAGAATGATTAATCAGGAAAAATAAATAAATTAATGAAGTGGTTGAATACTTTTGTGCGCAACTGTAACTCCTCCATTTGGCCAGGAAAAAAAAGTATTGTTAGAGTTTTTTGTTTAAAAGTTAATTACCCGCCATCAACACGCCAACTAGTCTTAAAAAGCATTAGCCAAAATATTTTTAGAAAATTTTCTTTCTTTACTTCCTTTCTTTCATTTATTCTTTCTTTTTTTTCTTTCGTTTATTTCTGTACCTTTTCTTTTCTTTCTTCCTTTTCCTCTTTCTTTCCCTTCTTTCCTTTAATTCATTCTTTCCGTTCTTTCTTTCATTTCCTTTTTTCTTTCATTATTTTATTTTTGCGGAATATGTGCGAATGAAATCGAATGTGTCTGGCACAGGGGTAACGCAATGCAAACCCATTTTTCATTCTTTTAACGGAAACCCGAAAAGTAAACCTAGTTGCCATTTTTTTTTTTTTTATATAAGACTTTGCCTTCTCATGTTTACAAAAAAAAATTACGTTCTTATTGAAAAAAATTGAGTCGAGGAGTTTATTTGCATTTCATACCATTTTTTGCTGAGTGTCATCATCTAAGTAAAATAATTACTGCAGTGCATAAAATGAACTTTGGATATTATCATCATCATCATACATCATCAGTTAAAACTTCAAAGTCTTTGAGAAAACTTTAGCAAGGCTTATTCCCAGCCACTTCTCTCAAGTCTGGAGGGTGTGATTGTCACGTGATTACTTTCCGCCGCAAACTGTATTGTCGACAAAAATGAAAAAAAAAAAAGTTCGGAAAATATATCGTTTCTTAAATGAAATCTTATATTTAAAAAATATTTTCTATATTGTGTGTGTATTTTTTTTTTTTAACTCTATGGATACCGTAGAATGATGTTAAAACCGTATTACTAAGATTAAAAGAAAGAAAATAAAATACAAACCAAATGGCAAAGAGGATTCTCAGTTTCTTTTTTGTTTCTTCGTTTGTTTTTTTGTTTTTTTTTTTAAACCCGCAGTTTCAGTTCGTTTTTTCTAATTTTTCAAGTTGAAAATTTTTGACTTATGGTAATAATCAATGTTACCAACTTTGACACACTAGTTAGTTGAAGAATTATAGCTCCCAAGCTATAACTATTTTCTTTTTTTTTTCTTTTTTTTACAATCGTGGAAAAATGAAAATAAATAACTGCTAAAAAACAGTAAAACCTTATGATCTACTAGTACTAGAGTTGCTTTGTATTTTATTTTTTTTACCAGTATTTCATAATTTTTTTTATCACAACATATGCACCCACCTTATTTCTTATCGATCATATCGCACTTTGACTTGTCTGTAGTGTATAGTGTTGTATTGTACATGAAATTAACAAACCCCCAAGAAAGTTGTAAAAAGTAACTTTATTTTAAAAGTGTTTAATTTTAAAAATGTTAACGTAACGAAAGGCTAAAAATGACTTCCACAAATACTGAGGTTCAGACCCCCCCCCCAAAAGACCTCACTCGGGTGAAAAAAACGCACGCCAATTAAAGTTGTTCTTGCTTAAGAAAAGTATTTACCTGACCTCATATTCTAATTATACATTTTTTAATCATCAGATGATATTATTCGATATTTTCAAAATTTGTTCAAACGATTTTCCATCAGATTTTTTTTTTCACTTTCTTTTTCTCGGAGGGGGATGTAACACAACTACATAAGCGCAATGTGATTTGATTTAAACTTTTTTTTTTTTTTAATTTAAATAAAAATAAAAGGTTCCGTGTGACGAGCTATCTACGTCCTGAAAATACAAGGCACTTTATTTAAATTTTAAATATGCTATATATTTTTAGGATGTAGATGATAATAGCTCAGCACAAATTCCTTAGTTTCTGTGAATTGTCATGACTTGTAGGGAAAGAATGGTTTCCCGTTGCCTTCGTTGTTTTTGAATTCAGAGTTGCCTTTCTCCTAAACTAACTGCCATAAGAAGCCAATCTTAACTGTGATTTTTAACCCATAGCTAGGGGAATAGAGATTCATACTTTCTTTATGGAATTATTACGAAATGAATGCAACACTCAGACCTAACCTAAGTTTCATTTCACACACGCTGTTTCTAGTAATAATTATATGCCAAATTTAAGAAAAGATCGGCACAGATTTATAAAATTAACCTACAGTAACATCATGAAATATCTTTCTAATCTAAGTTATTTAACTCTTGAGGGTACTTAATGACAAAAAAATGCATGAAAACAGTTGAAAAAAATAATTTAAATAAGTTTATTTTTAACATTTTTATACATGTTTATGTGGCACAAGGCCGAAAAGGAGGAGTAGAGAAAAGTCTGGTCAACACTGACTAGTCTACACCTAGCTAATCTGACACGACTCATTCATTCTAACATTTTCCTCAATCATCACAAGAACCCATGCTTGTCCATTCGATCCAACTTCTACCATAATACCACATATTCGCCGAGGTCCTACTAAAACACCCATGATTTGAAATTAACGAGGAAGGGATGAACCGAAAAATAAAACCGTGTTAGTCTGGCCTGTTCAACTTACAAAAATAAGAGTGGTCGCTGTATTCTGCCAATAAGCAGAATCAAGAAGCTCAATAATTTTTTTAAATGATATGTTTTTTTTTATGGATATAAAAGCTAAAAGGATTAAAAGCAAACAAGTTCAAGTTTAGTTCATTTCAGTCAGGTATAAATTAATTGTGAATTTTTTAAAAATCACGACCAATAAAACTTAGAATTTGTAAAACAAAAATGAATTTAATAAATTCATTATTTATCAGAAAACCAAAGAAAATATACCATTTTGAAGGTTTTTTTTTTAAAATCAAACTGGCAGCTTTTTTTTATTCATCTCTGCTATAATTTATTTTAGTTAAATGAATATTTCACTGAAATACATTGAAAATTTTCAGTTTTCATCTGAAATTAATAAAAAATCAAAATGATCAATATGGGGTGAGGATGATTTGGCTCAAACTAAACATCAAATGCTATTTTTTTTATTTTTCTCAGAAAGACTGTCTGTTTAGGATGGGCACATCATGTGAAGTAAATTATCGTATCGAGCTAGTCCTGTTGACCAATACGACTGAGTAGTGAATTCGATCCCCCACTGGGTTCTCCATTCTTGTCCAATCTATCTGATTGGGATTAAATGTGTGCCTTAAGAAACATTCCAGTTTGTGTTACGCGATGGAGTAAAAAAAAAAAAAAAATCTTCGTACAATAAAAAACAGACACTTTCGATTCTCATGTGATGATATGTAAACATTTACGGTGCCTCCCCATTAAGGCAGGATGTGATACAAGGTCGATTTTTATTTTTTTTTATGTGGGGAGCGCCATTTGGGTATCAAAGAAAAAATAAGTTAATTTCTGTAAATAATTCCAGTTTTGCTTTTTGCATATACGGTTGAAACATTTTTACTTAAAGAAAAAGTTTGTGCTTTTGTTTGGAAGTCTTATGAAGTTAAAAGAAAATTGTGCAGAAGATTAATGAAAAAAAGGGTTACTGAACTTACTAAGTTACTGATATCTTAGACAATTAATAAATCAATAAAAAATTATGATTTTAAAATTAATTTGCTTTTTGTTGCTCAAGGGTTTTTTAGCACTTAGGATAGGGTTTCCGCTTGTCGCACACCCCAAAGGAGCAGATATACCTTTTTTTCTCTCTCGAAGCACGTGTCATGCATGCACTTGTGTTCTAGATGTGTTGAAATTATTTCTGCTTTTTATGTTCACGACTTTTTACCTAATGCCAGAATATATATATATATATATATATATATATATATATATATATATATATATAATTCTTTGTCTTTTCGTCTGCACAAATGAATGAATGGAATTGGAACAAAGTGGGTGACTGTTTTTATTTGCCTCCCTTAGCTTTGTTGAATGACCCATTTATATGTCAATGTGCATGAAAATCATTCTTATTCGAAGTGATAAAAAATAAATAATTACTGATAAATTCGATAGTAAGATGGAAAGAAATACTTTAACATTTTGATAGATAGACCCCCAACTTACCCCTCGAGTGAAAATGGGTTACGTCACGTGACTTCTTGTTTAGCAATTGTTTTTTGTTTCCTTTTTTTGTTGGTTGGTTTTTTAATTTTTGTCCATTGATAACATTTGGGCGGCTTTTATTTGTTTTAAAAGTAAAACTTGCTTTTCGCGTTAGCTGCTTTTATCAGCTGTTATTTTATGGGGACTTTATTTTAAAAGTTAAAAAAAATTAAACAATAAAATAAATGAAACTTGATTTTTTTTAAATTTTTTTTTTTTAAATGAAGTATTATTGAATTATTATTAATGTCGGGAATTTTACGAGTTTGAAGTGAAAAAACAAAAAAAGTCTCCAATAATACTCGTCACCGCTTTCCTTTTTGTCTGCCGCATATTTCAGTCGTATTTTTAGTTAAACAATGTGTACACACTGTAGTGTACAGGAATGTATTGTTGATTTTTAAAAAGAAAAAAATGATTATTCAGAAAAATCTTTAATAATCAAGGCAATTTTTCCACCGTAAAAACTTTTAAAGTTAAATTAATTTTTAAGACTAATTATTTATTTGAACCTCTGCCGTCAGTAATGTTTTTTATTTTTTTTACAATACATTGATTCAGTTTTTTGTATTTTTTTAAACAGGACTTTTTCGTCATAAATCGGACTTTTTCATTTGGCAACCTTTCTTTTACTTGCCTCACTGTCTATTTTTTTTCTATTTGCCTCTCTTTTTTTTACTCGCACTTCTCTTATCTTTTTTCTTTTCCTTCAATTCAACTTTCTCCTACCAACGACTTCTGCTTGCTACATAATCACCTGACTTCTTTGTCACTCCGCCTCTTGACATCCTCCCACTCTGCTTGTCCTTGCCCTTTAACTAAATTCGAACCCTCCATCCTACACTTACCTAGACATTCTTATACCACCACTTTTCTCTTTTTTTTAAAAAGCCTCCAGTTTTTTTTTTTTTTTCAAAACTTGATAAATTATTTTTATGCTCATAATAAATTTTCCATCAATAATAAACTCGAATTATTTGCAATTCTTAATTATTTCTTATTAAAACAGATGCTAACTTTGTAATAGACGTTCAAAAATAGACTGCTGCTATGGAGACACGAGTTATTTCCCTTGGACCAAACCATGACCCATTTTTTTCTCTTCTCTCTTCTATTTCTCTTTCTTCTTATTGGTTTTAAATTCGTGCACCCCAACATCCGATTAAAACACGCTCTCTTTCCTTTATACACACAATCCTTTTAAAAATGAGTTTATTCGCAATTAATACTATTACTGATCTTGAAAACCCAACTAAAATTACATTTCTCTGTTAATGTTCTAGTCATTTTTTTAGTCAATAAAAATTAAAAAACCGTTTCACCTTTCTTTAAAGTTGATAATTTGGTCTTCTGTTGGTATCCTCACACCAATTTTTGTCTTAGTCATTCACTTCACTTCATTGATTCTTCTTAGCACTCGGGTCTTTTACGCAACGCAACATCACTATGTTGTATTTAAATAGAAATAGTCATTGATATCCACAGAAGACATAACAACAAATACTTCTCCACAGACCTCATTTATTCACGTGTATATATCTCTCAACCCACCATTCCCACAGATACCGAAAAAAAAAAAAAAAAAAAAAAGTGTCATTAATGTTTTTGTGTTTTTTTCTTCTTCCCTGTGGGAATGCAAACCTGACTTATCAACAATTGAAAGCCCAGTGTACAAGTTCTGTTTTTAAGCACACACGTAGAAAGATTTTTTAAAATTATTTATCTCGTTATCGTAAGTAATAGAATAGATTGATTAAATTAATTATTTAAAAATAATCATGATGCATTTGCTTATGAACTGATCATCAGATACCTGTTCAAAATTTTTAAACAATAGTGAGCCAGTTTTTTTTTTTTTTTTTTTTTTTCATTTATTTTCTATTCGTATTGTATTGTCAACTCAAATCTCAAGGTTAAGGTTGATTTAAAAAAAAAATCAATCCAATTGAAAACTACCCGGTCCTACAAATGACCCATTTCAATGACTGTATGTTTTTAAAGCCGGCTAATATTTTTTGCCTGTCCTATATTTTACGATTAGCTGCACATTTCACAGTTGGCTCAATAAGACTGGATGCTAAAAACTTCTCTAGGCTCGTTAGGACGACACCATTTAAGTTTTCCACCGGCTGAAAGAAAGAAAGGAAATGTCTCCACTTCTTTCGGTCAGTCTGGAAGAATCTCTAAAAACAAATAAAACATACATTTTTTTTATTAACTGTAAAATAGACGAAAGCAACAATTAAGTTATATCATGAAATAATTGAAGGGAGGTCAACATCATCATTTCTTTATTACTGTGTTCATTCGTTCGTTCTCTTTTTCTCTCACTTTCTCTTCCTCTCCTTCTTTTTCTTTCTTTCTCCTCTTTTTATTCTTTCCTTATCAAGAATAAAAAGTAATTTATCGCCATGTATCATACTGTGAATAAGTGTACTATCCATAAAAAATATATAACTTTTTTAGACAACAAATGATGATAGTCGTTTTTTTTTTGTATTCAAATTTTACTTATTTCCGTTTCGAAATAGAAATTCCATTCATTTAGAGAATGATTTTTGTTTTTACTTTTTAGTTTATTGTTTTAAAATTTTAAATTACAATTTCGCACATACATGTATTGTATTGTAAATAATAATAATAATCATCGATAGTAACAGATGCGATTGGTTACGTGATTATCGTTTAATTCACCAGAGACGTACAGAAAAATCACTTCATTCTGGTCAATTTTTTTTTTTTAAATTTTTTAACGAACTACTTTTTATTTTAATTTTTTAATTATTTATTTTTATTTTTTATATAACAGCGAAGAAAAATATTTTCGAAATTTTTTTTTATTTTGTATTTTTTTTTATTTATTTAATTTGGAAAGAAAGCACATTCAATAAATATTAAAAAAAAAAAAAAAAAGTAATCAGAGTGAAAAAGAAAAAAAGGGCATCTTTTTATTTCTCTCACCAGATTGAATCCAAAAGAATTGTGTCTGTGTGTTCGAATCATATTTTTCTCGACCCTCACACTCTCAGCTGTGTCTACTTTAACTTCGACACGCCTTCCTTCCTTCCTCACAACTACAAATATTTCCACCACAGTGAGGAAAATGGAAGGTCGGTAATGGGATTTATGGTAACATTTTATTTTCATGATATCTA
>OZ038507.1:24724240-24774240 GCA_964036315.1 Acanthosepion esculentum
GTATAATTTATTTATTTTCGTCTACCGGCCTGAATATTCTTGAAATCTCATTAGAGAAAAATATGCGCTCTCCGGCAGCATACAAACCTGCGTTCCTCTAAGGGAAACAGTCATTAAATCTGACGTACTTTGACCTCTCGGCCACAGAGTGCGTCGATGACCAAACAAGGATGAATAGTATCTTTAAACACAGATTTTTCTCTGACTTTCGAAATAGACATATCTGCTCAGTCTTGTATCCTAACGTAAACAAAGCAATTTGTAAAGAACGGGATGGATTTTTATTACTTGAACGTTATTTTTAGTGGATACTCGTATTTGAGTAGACGCTTCGTTTATTTATTTTCGTCTACCGGCCTGAATATTCTTGAAATCTCATTAGAGAAAAATATGCGCTAACGGAGAGTCTACCCAAATACAAGTATCCACTAAAAATAACGTCTAAGTAATATAAATGCTCTCGGTCCAGATGTGGCCTCGGAATGTGGGTCTATCTATTGGTTGGTCTCCCTCTCAGCGACGACTCAGAGCCTAGGGAATTCAAATCAGGAAAATTCGGGCAGACCGGCCACTCTTGGGTCACGTGGTTCATGTGGAAGAGACGTGTCTCCTCTTAGAATACATATCGCCACTCTCTCGATCCAGGCCGTGACAACCGGAGACGTTGACTGAAGGAAGATGTGTGGGTAGTATGATATATGACATGACATGGGCCCTATTTATTCAGTTCCCCGCCTACTAGTAACATCAAACTACTTGAACTTGTTGTGCACCACCATGTGTACATCCGTGTGAGGAGGGGGTCCGCACATAACCACCTTCTCTTCACCTGGCCATTTTCAAGAAGACGCCATGGTTGGCAGCCAGTGTCACGAGTACAGTGCGCTTTTTCATTTCTCGTATCAAACGAAGAAGTTGCCATGTTAATGCACTCGATACGTCTGAAAGGAAAATGAGAATGTTAACATTTGGAGCATGCTGTGTGTAAACATTACGTTAGATCGTATTTCATTTGTAGTTGGCTAAAAAGGTATATTTTCAAATACCAGGTAGTGTTACTGATGAAAAGTTGTCATAACCCACTCTTTTCCTGCCACAAAAAAAAAAACAAAAAAAAATTAAAATTAAAAAAAAAACATTATGCTTTTTAGGAAGTTGGTTAGGCTGTGAACTTTTCAGAATTTCGTGAATAGTGGAGATAAGGGAGTGGTGGCCTAAATGATTCTTAGCAACGAACCAATTCCAAGTGAATCTGTCTGTAATTTTCACTTCTCGCTTTGCTTTTTGCTGATACCCTCAAAAAAGGGATTTTTCATTTTAGTAATAGATTTTTGTTTCTGTACGTAACTGAAACCAATTCCACCCCGGGTCCAATATTTTGTGATGAGATGCACTTTGATGTTCCTTCTCCTATCAGCAGCGAAAAGGTGTTATTGCTGATACACCCCGGTGCGGTGGTCAGTGGAGAAAAATAGTGGGCAAACCACTCTTCCATAACTATCTTACTTGTTGAAGTAGTCTCTGTGTAGCAGTTAACAAAAAAAAAAAAAATAATAAAAACTTTTACCCTCCCACATATCAACCTTGGCAGGATCCAGTCATAAACTCACTTCACGATTTTTAGTAAATAAACAACTATCAGGAGGTTTGTTTCATTCTGGCATTAAAAAAATATTTTAGTTTTTTGTTTTTATTTTGCAATTGCTACCTACCATCTTACCAGTAAGTAGTGACATTGGGTTCACAAGGACTTTGGAAAAAAAGTACAAGTAACAGTCATAAAACATGCTTTTAACTTGGCTCAGGACGCTTAAGTAGGTAATAATATATTCTAAAAATAAAATTAATAAGTGTTTTTTTTTTTTGCTTTCTTTTTTTTTCTTACGATTACTGCTTTTTCTATTCACTTCCTACAATTTCACGCACCTATTGAGTCTTTCTTTATTGTCCAGCCAGGTGAATATGACGTATGAACACGCGTGCGCAAAAAGAAGCACCAGTGCCAACGAAATTTAACTAAACCTCTTCAGTTAAACAATTGCCCCTTCCCCTCCTCACACGTTACTGAAAATGGTTTTATCAGTCGACTCGAAATGAAACAGTATTTTTATTAAAACGCCGAATCCCGCTCGGTACTGTTTCTTCATTTAATTCGCGCTAAATGACCCTGGAAAAGATATGAATCCTTTTTCCTCCAGCTTTGGGTTATAAAGTAGAGCAAGCTTGGCTCTATGCTGGCAACCAGCCGAGCAGAGGGAAAACTCCTAATTCAAAACCAGCCAGAACAGGACTGGGCTCCGTCAGACCATCATGCCCAAGATATACGTTGAGGGAAAATACAAAGTAATTTTAACCTTGTCTGGCACAAGGCCACAAGTGAGAGATACTGTTTGTGGATTGAACTCACAACAATAATTGTCTGCAACCGTTTCATGATGAGGTACCCAAAATATTAACCGAACTTAGTTTAGTCTAACTTAAGATCACAAATATAAGATACTTCTTGTGAGAATCACTCATTCACAATAATAGTATTGATCTGCTACCACACTGTAAGGCGCCTACTTACACACACATACACATATATAGTGATGAGTTTAGCCTCAGATAGAGACAGCCAAAAATTGCCTTGGTGGACCTGTCGGAGTTAGCTCCTGCTTAATTCCCTAATTGTTTACTAAGGGTCGCTCTCCCTACACTATAAAACTGGGCAACTTCTTACCTCGTTCTCTTTTCTACTTTGCATTTCAGCGGACACATTTAAAAATGTAATCTCTCACGGAGATCCGCGTTTTCGCCCACTTGTGGCAAAACGCCATGAACATTATACACACATACACGTACGTACGGACATTCACCAAAATACAAACTACGTCCACACACAAACACAAATGTTGATGTCTTTGTCACTTGTAAATTTGTTGTTTACATATATTTGTTGACATATATATATCGGTCTTGTTTGTTTTCTTTACATCTTCGGTTGGATTCAAATTGAGTCCGGCATGTTCTTGTAGTTGCACCTTCTTCTAGCAGGAATAAACAACACGTGATTTCTAATTTTTACGGTCCTCTACAGACCCCTTAAAAATAAGGGAAATCGCGGCAATTGTTTTAGAATTTGCAAAATTTGTTTTTTGTTTGTTTAAAAATAATATTAAAGTAAAATCTTTTAAAAATTGATAAAAATAAACTAAAAGCTTTAAAATAAAATATTTTAACATAGATTATGATGACTAAAATTATTACCAATGATACATTACAGTGGAACTATTGAAACAAAAAAATATGTACAGTAAAAAAAATGTCAAAACGATCCTTTACTTTCCGACATGAACATTAATTAGTAATTTCTTATAGATAAAAAAAATATAATCACGACTAATTTTTTTTGCCTTACATTCAGAATAAATTTCTTTACTCGGGCAATTTGTCAGCCAAAAACATTATTTTTTTTATTTTAGATGGGGGTTCTGTTTATAACCTAAATACAATGTCAAATTGATTCCTGACTTTTTGACATGCATGTAGTTTCCTTTCCTCTGGGGGAGACCAATCCATTTAAGTACTATTGCTGCTTTACAATGAAATGTATTATTCCTATATGTGTGTGTACATACATATGATGTTCATTTCATTTCCGATGAACATAAATGTTGCAAGATAGAAATAAACTTGTAACATTTGTTGAAATTCCTTTCATCTACCTCTTTTCTTTGAAAATATATCTGCATAGTGCTCTCGTCAATTTTTTTCTTGGAGAATCCCCACGGTCACCTTATTAAGAAAAATGTTTAGTGGCGTGAGGTTTTGAAGTTCCGCTGAGTTTATGATTTGAAGAATTCACATTTTTACCCAAATTGGTCTTCTGGCCGGAATTGGACTTATAGCCCGAATCAGAGTTAAAGTGAGGTTTTGAAGTTCCATGAAGTGAATTGAGGAATTCAAAATTATTTCTCCAAAATTATCATTGCTGTTTTCTAAGCTGGACCAGAGGTCATTTTAGTTTTGGATCGAAGGCCGAATTAGCACTCCGCAGGAGCTAGCTTAAAAAGTCAACACGGAGTGCGTCTTTTATGCTAGTTTCAAATAAGACTGTCTGCAATGTAAGATACATCAGCAGGAAAAAATCAACTTACACGAGTTTGCATACCAAAAACTACGCTTTAAAATATATATATATATATATATATATATATATTTAGGCAGCATATTTTCATCAAACAGGTTTGGTTAAATAATTTACATATCATGTCGATTAGTTTTCATTGTGATCGCAGATTAATTTCTTGGTAGCCTTAGAAATCTTGAACGCTGCATAAGTATTTAAAAACGAACAGTTGAAATGTTTTGAATTTACAGAAACACATATACATACTCACGGACAACTTAACCCTTTGAAGACGGTCTCAGATGAGATTGAAAGCACTTGGGGAAAATAAAAACTATTTGAAAGAAAATTTTGGCATTTTTCTTAATCAGTTTTCTAAGGCTACCAAGAAATTAATCCGCGAACTTGAAAGGATCACAACGAAAACTAATCGACATGATATGTCTAAATTGTTTATCCAACCTGTTTGAATGAAAATATGCTGCCTAAATATACACAATTGAAACTCTCTCTCTCTCTCTCTCTCTATATATATATATATATATATATATATATATATATATATATCACTATATATATATATATATATAAAATCCGACATATTTCTAATTTAGAAACACAGTTTAGTAGACGAACCTTTTAGAATCGTTCATGACCTGACGATTGGGTTTAAGTATGAAACACCGTCGCCGCTGGGTGTTGACTTCAATTTTCACTTATATATATATATATATATATATATATATATATATATATATATATATATATATATATATATATATAGGCAGCAATCCTTCTTTCATGCACATTTCATTAAAAACGACTGACAATGTGCTTTTATTTAGTTTTTTTTATATAATTTCTCGTGCGATCTAATAATGTTTTTCTTTTCAGATGATAAATTATATAAAAACTGTCTGAATGTTCTTTTTATCCGAGCGCTTTCGGCTATACATTTAGCCATTTTCAAGGATTATATTTCAACTGTTAGAATTAGAAATAGTTTGTTATATGTATGTTTTATAAAATGTTTAATTTTTTTTTGTTTCAAAAGTCAAAACACAGTCAATATATATATATATATATATATATATATATATATATATATATATATATATATATATATATATATATATATAGCAACAGTTTTCCTTTGTACAAGCTTGATTAAAGACCAACGAAAGTTCTTTGTGAAGAATTTTTTTCAAATTTACTTTTTTTTATATTTTGAACCATTTTCCTGGTTTCCAGTGCATACATACTTAGACATTGGATAAGTGCGACGTGGGTAGAATCTCTGACTGATACCAAATCGGTTGGGTTTCGATCCCGGCTTGAAGCAATCGGATATCTAACCACCCTGGTGGGATGCGAAACAGTCTGTCTGTGGATGACTATGTATATTAAATTTTTAAATCATGGGGTTTATCTTTAGGTTCCCTTTGTGTATGTGGTATTGTGGTATATGTAGGCGCAAAAGGTGAAGGATGTTTTCTTTTGGCAGATGTGTTATTTGTATTCAATGAATGGGTCACGAATCGGATTAGCCAGGTATAGGATACTTAATGATGACCAACCCAATCCCCACATTTTTGCCATGTGCCATAATTATTGTATTTGCAATAATAAATATATGCTTAGACATTGGATAATTTATAATTTAATTATGTATTGGTAATTAGGAAAACTCCTGAACAAAGAAATCTCGTTGGTCCTTAACCAAACACACACACACACAAGTGTGTGTGTTGCAATAAACATCTTAGATGCAGGAGCGAGTAGTGTAACAATTAAAACGGAATCCCGTTCGATACGGTTACGTTCAATTCGTATTAATGCCTTTGAAAACAGTATAAATCTATCTTCCTCCAGTTATAGGTTAAATAGTAGGCCGGATTTTCCGCTCTTGTGTTGAGGTGGCAACCAGCCTAGAAGGAAAATTCTGAATTCAAAACCAACCTGAAGAGTACCAGGTTCCTTGAAGCTATCATGTCCAATACATACCATTGCAGCTATGGCTGCAGTACCACACTCTATCCTAGGCTAATCTCTATATCTCGCTCACACACACACACACAGTTTCAATTATTACAAGTTTAGTTGAATAATTCAGGCAAATACATTCATTGGTTACACAATTGTTGAGGCACCATTTGTCCGATGATAATCCTTCCGTTAAATTGGATATCACCAAACAAATCAACAAAACTCAACAATAAACCCGACACATACTTATAAAAAATACTATACCACACAAACTGTTAAAAAACGATTACAAGTATTAGAAGCTTTAACATAAAAAAGAGTACAGTATCAGCAAAATTTCCTTTAAGAACGAGCATACCGCATATATTTCACAACTATAAAAAAAAAAAAAAGGGCCGGGGGTAAAGATTCGATACTTGGGGTGGGGGAATGGAAATGACACCCCCCCCCCTGTCGCGTGAAGACGCGGCATTTGAATGAAAACCATGTCTATACAGATCAACCCACAAGAAAACAGTCTTTGTTAGTTAACATTAACAAACAGCTTAAGAGTGCCGAAAGCACTCGGAAGATGTTGGACAATACGGGATCCAGAACATTCGTCTAAGGAACACGGGTATCAAGGAAGGCTCGTTTAAAGAATATACGTCTAAGAAATATGTTGTTTTTACTTTTAAATTTAAATATACAAACTATGCATGTCAATAGATGCTTATAAACCACATGTACCATCAGTGTTGAAGTGTCTTCTTAATATTCTGTAGTGTAATATAGTGAATTGTGAATATCAATTAAATTGAGTATTTTTTACTAAAATGTTAATTTATTAAAAAAATATAGGTTGGTGCAAAAGCAAAAATAATGTCGTTTTTTGACGTTCAACTTCATGTGAGAAAACGACATTATTTTTGCACCAACCTAATACCAATGGCACTTAGACGGGTATTCCATAGAAAAATGTCCTTAGATGAGTATTCATTTTTTTAGACAACTGTCCTTAGACAAGTTTTTTTTCCTTTTTTACCAGTCGACGAATGCTCCTTAGACCAATGTTCCTAAATCTGGACAATACACATTTACCTTGATCATAAAGTCTATCAGAGGGCGAAAAACGTGTCGATAAAGTTTTCATTTTGTTTTTATTTTTGTCCCCCTTTTTTTTTTTTTTTTTTTTTTTTTTTAGATCTGAATTTTTATGTAACATTTGGCTTTCAACGACACAAACAAAAAACGAAAATCCTTCGTGTTTCAAGCCTGCAAAATATAATAAAAATTATTTAAAAATATATTTACAAAATAAATAAACGTAACCCCGATCCCTGACAGATGTCCAATGTAAAAAAAATTTTTTTTTCAGCATTTTTACATTGGACATCTATTAAGGATCGGGGTTCCGGTTCGGGTTACGTTATTTATTTTTAATTTCTATTTAATTATATTTTATTTTTAAAATAATAAGGTAAAAACTTTTTTACCTTCTTTTAAAAATAATTATTACATTTTTGTGTAAGTGTAATTAGTGTAATTATTTAAAATTTAAAAAAATGCAATAATAATTTTTACAGTGTAAATTGTAACCTTTTTAAAGTCTAATTGAAGTGTGTGTGCTGGTAAAAGTAGCATAAAGTTGATTTAAAGGATTTCGTACACTACGTAAAATTCAATTTAAAAACAGTCGTATTTTATTTACGAGGTGAATAAGTTCTAGTAGTTAATTTGACTGATACTCTTTTCTTTCTTTCTTTTTTTTTTTTCAGTTTATTTTATAATAAACTTTTTTATTCAATTAGAGAATAAGTCTCCAGCATTAGACTGAAGTTAATTTTGTTTTCCTATTTCTCTGTAGATAAAATGGGAGTGGATAAAGATTCGTAGTAAAAAGATAAATATTTCCTCAATTGACAAGACAAACAGAAATTGTCACATTGCATGATTTTTTTTATTTATTTACAACATTTTTTTTTTTTTTTTTGTCAATTCTGGTTGGTTGGTAAGTTTCATCTTTGACTGCAGCCTGTGTTCCGTGTTTAAACTTAGGATTTTTTCTTCTTTTGGCTTGACTCCAGTTTACCGGGCCAGACCAGGAAAAAAAAAAAAAGTTACGATCTATTTCTAGCTTACTAAGTAACCTCTTTCTTTCTTTCTTTCTTTCTTTCTTTCTTTCTTTCTTTCTTTCTTTCTTTCTTTCTTTCTTTCTTTCTTTCTTTCTTTCTTTCTTTCTTTCTTTCTTTCTTTCTTTCTTTCTTTCTTTCTTTCTTTCTTTCTTTCTTTCTTTCTTTCTTTCTTTCTTTCTTTCTTTCTTTCTTTCTTTCTTTCTTTCTTTCTTTCTTTCTTTCTTTCTTTCTTTCTTTCTTTCTTTCTTTCTTTCTTTCTTTCTTTCTTTCTTTCTTTCTTTCTTTCTTTCTTTCTTTCTTTCTTTCTTTCTTTCTTTCTTTCTTTCTTTCTTTCTTTCTTTCTTTCTTTCTTTCTTTCTTTCTTTCTTTCTTTCTTTCTTTCTTTCTTTCTTTCTTTCTTTCTTTCTTTCTTTCTTTCTTTCTTCTTTCTTTCTTTCTTTCTTTCTTTCTTTCTTTCTTTCTTTCTTTCTTTCTTTCTTTCTTTCTTTCTTTCTTTCTTTCTTTCTTTCTTTCTTTCTTTCTTTCTTTCTTTCTTTCTTTCTTTCTTTCTTTCTTTCTTTCTTTCTTTCTTTCTTTCTTTCTTTCTTTCTTTCTTTCTTTCTTTCTTTCTTTCTTTCTTTCTTTCTTTCTTTCTTTCTTTCTTTCTTTCTTTCTTTCTTTCTTTCTTTCTTTCTTTCTTCTTTCTTTCTTTCTTTTCTTTCTTTCTTTCTTTCTTTCTTTCTTTCTTTCTTTCTTTCTTTCTTTCTTTCTTTCTTTCTTTCTTTCTTTCTTTTTTCTTTCTTTCTTTCTTTCTTTCTTTCTTTCTTTCTTTCTTTCTTTCTTTCTTTCTTTCTTTCTTTCTCTCTTTCTTTCTCTCTTTCTTTCTCTCTTTCTTTCTTTCTCTCTTTCTTTCTTTCTCTCTTTCTTTCTTTTCTCTCTTTCTTCTTTCTCTCTTTCTTTCTTTCTCTCTTTCTTTCTTTCTCTCTTTCTTTCTTTCTCTCTTTCTCTCTTTCTCTCTTTCTCTCTTTCTTTCTCTCTCTCTCTCTCTCTCTTTCTTTCCTCTCTCTCTCTCTCTCTCTCTCTTTCTTTTTTCTCTTTCTTTCTCTCTCTCTCTCTCTCTCTTCTTTCTCTCTCTCTCTCTCTCTTTCTTTCTCTCCCTTTCACTCACTCACTCACAAAACAATTGAATTAAAATTTCTTAAACACCAATGATAAAAGTAATATTTCTTTTCAAATCTTATTGTCCATTTCGGTTAAAACTCCACGTCGGTAACACTGACTGACAAGGAAGACTCTCAATAAAATTCTCCATATAGTTTCACTTTTACATTTGTTGAGTCTGGAGTTTGTTTTTTGTTTTTTTTTTTTGTATACTAATGTTCACCCAATACAAGGCCCAAAAGCCACTCAAGGTAAATAGTTACTGTGTGGACATATTAACGTAGGAAAAGACAAGCCTTAGGAGTATCGAGCTAAAGTAGACTTTTAGTTAGAAGGAACCAGAAACAAGAGATAAACCCCCAAACTTTGCTGAGTGACGGTACTTAAAAATAATGGCGGTGTCAAGGAAAAAAACGCCCTTTTTTTGACACACCGGTTTTGTTTTTGTTTTTTGTGGGCACGAAGGTTAAAGATTACTGATCTTTGTAAGGGACTGTGTAACCTTGTGCACAAAATACAAGTGCTGGCAGTATTAAATTGTTTTTTCTGGATCCGCCCCAACACACTGTGTTCATTTGGTATGACACAATTATTTTTTTTTTAAATTCTCTACAGCATGATTTTTTTATTCCACTATTTAAATAATTTACGGTCGGATAATGTCCTCATCTTTGTTGTTACTATCACAATGTTTCAGCCCTTTATAATCTATGAGAGTAGAGTGTTCCCATTTAGTTGTCCATATCTTGGAATATTGTGTCTTGTCTTTTTTTTTTTTTTTTTTTTTTTTTTTTTTCAAATAAAAGGATTTGGGTGGGGTGGGGATAGAAGAAAGAACATCCAGTCTCTTATCCCAAGTATTATAAATGGCACCCCCCCACAAAACTCTTACTCTAGTGTGAAATTTGAAAGAAATTAACATTTATTAAATGACATGGAAAACAATAATAGTAGAGAATACAAAATTTACCAAACTAGCTTTCACAAAATTTTCCTTTGTGTCCCTAACACTTATGTAAGATAACAAGTTCTAATTACAATTCTGTTGGGCTCATAAAAACAATTGTTATTAGTATCAACAAAATGTTCACTCACTTCGATTGATTCAATGGTCAAAAAGAGTTGAGAAGGTTGGTGATTCACAGGCATCACTGGACTACTTTGAGGCAATAATTCAGTTTTACAAACTGAGATGAGATGAATCTTGCATTTTCACAAAAATTTCAAATCCAGAGCCAGCTGAATTCTGTGTGTTTTTTGTTTTTTTTCTTTTGTTCAGATCCTATAACCAACCAATGTCTTCCTTGTGAATAATGAAACTCTTCTGCCTGTCTGACAAGCAAGATTTCTTAAATCGGCTTCAAAATTGAATCAGAAATTTAGTACCATGGAGTCTTCACACACTTACTCCATTGGTTAAAAAATCACAAAATGTATCTCTTTAAACCGTATCTGTTCATGAACTTTATTTTGGTGGGTTTTCAGACCATAAGACTTGAACCTCTTTTTACTTTTTTTTTTTTTTTTTCAAATATTGAAAACCAAGTTTTATGCACACTATTTACATTATTTGGACTATTATCCTCATCTTTGTCGCCATATTTATTACAGTTTCAGCTGTTGTATGCTCCGGCCTTCTTCAGGTGGTTGGATACATGGCACAGTGGATAAAGGCGTTAGTTAGATCCAGTGACAGGACCCAAAGAGTGAGAGTTCAATACCTGGTTAAGGCGGTGGAGAACTTGGAGAGGGGAATTAACAGGAGATAACTGATAACTGACATCAATTAAACATGGCACATGGAACTAGAACAGTCTACCCCAGTGAGCGAAATAAAGGGTTCAGTTCGACATTCAAACCACCTGAAGAAGGCTGGAGCATACAATGGCCGAAACGTTGTAATAAATATGGCGACAAAGATGAGGATAATAGTCTGAATAATGTAAATAGTGTACATAATACCTCATCTCAGATACTCAAGTTTTATGCATGTATCTTTTTATAAACCATCCAGTTTCCTTTTGGCAGTTCTTTTCTATCAACTTGAGCCTCACATATACAAAGTTTTACACATCACATTTTATTCAAGCCATTTTTTACCATTATAAGAGTATTTTATTTAAATAATGTGTTAGTAACTTTCTTCTTTTAATCAATGTTTTTGTAAAACACTCCCCTCAAAAGAAAGAGAAATAAACAAATGTAGTCATTGTATTATTTGTTTTTATTTACCCTTTAATTATATTTAAATAGTTTACATTTCTTTTTTTATACAAATTTTTATATGAGTACTGCTCAGTTATTGCTAGTTTTCCATTCCACTGAAATTGTCATATGACCATATCATGTTTAAACATTGGTTCCTCATATGATCACCAAAGTTAGGCAACGTTGTGCTTGGTCAGTACCTAAATGAATGACTGCTTGGGAATACCAGGTGGGACGTGTAGGTGGTGTAATGGATAAGGGCTCGAAATCTGAGAGCTGAGTTCCAATTCCCATTCGGTTCGTTATATTCACTTATGCACAAATACCCTTGGGAAAGATCTGAATCCTCCTCTTCTCCCTGCTGCTATCGGTCAATTAGTAGGACTTGTATCAGTAAATTATTATTATCTCAAAGAAATTCTTATAATGTAAAATTATTTTCTGGCTTTGAATAACTTGCAAAAAGTTGATAAGCCATAAAAACTAGATCAATCAATAAATATAAAAATTGCTTTGGAGTGTGGATGTGCAGATGGTGTAATGAATTGTAGCTTAAAATGAGAAATCAGAGAGCCAAGTTCAAATTCCAATCAACTTTGTTGCATTCACTTACCTACAAATAGTTCAAATGGTTTTGAATACTTGCAAAAGGTTGATAAGTCATAAAAAAACAAATCAATCAATTAATCTAATCAATCTTAATAGACAGATTAATTTACTTCACTTTTATTAAACTTATATAAAAAATTAACAAATTAACTTTTATTAAACTTATATAAAAAATTAACAAATAAAAAAAATCCTGACAGAGTGTTTATTTGGACTGGTAGGATTATTTTAGAAGTAGAAAACTGCTCCCCAACATGACTATTCTAGACAGCAACTATATTTGGTACAAAGAGAATATGGCAAACTTGAACCCTCATGCCTGCAAACAAATGGTGTGTCAAAAGGATGGTTTTTCTGTTGACGCCACTATTATTTTTAACTACCTTCACACCTCAGCAAAGTTTTTTTTTTTTTAAAAGTGATGATTAAAATTGTAATAAAACTTAAACATATGAAAGTAAATTTATACATTTACTTTATTCTTGAGAATTGACAGCAAAAATAATAAACACTATTTATTAGATTGTTTATTGGAATGGTTGCCAAATCATCGGCTAATTGCCAATTGATTCAAACTTTATAAAATGGTAAATAATAAAGATTTCCTTATAGTTGGTCCACATATTTTAATCATTTAGTAAATGTTTATAAATTTATGAATAAAAAATTGTTTTCATAATTATTTCTTTATAAATTGGTGAATATTGCATTGTATTAGTTTTAATTGTATTAGTTTTCAGAAAGTTGTAAATGTAAAATTATTCTTTTAAATAAACAATCTAAATAGTGTTTAATATTTGTTGTCAGTCCTCAAGAACAAAAATAAATTCAATTCCATTATATGTTTAGATTTTATTACAATTCTAATCATCCCTTTTTAAAGCAATAAACAGTGCCAAGGATGGAAGGTAGTTAAAATAATAGCGGTGTTAATGGAAAAACTGTCCTTTTGACACTGTTTTTTTGCAGGCATGAAGATTCAAGTTTGTTGAGAGTACCTATGTAAGCACACATGTTTAGACTTATGATGGTCATTAAATCAATCTTCTTCCTTTCTTTTTAAACTGGTAGAAACAGCATTAGTATTATTGGTACTGCTATTACATTACTTTAGTATTCCTACTACGCTTATCAGCTGAGTTCTTCCCATTCGTACTTACTATCTACCTATATATCTCCCTTCCTACCTCACAATACAACTGAAACTATTAAATTACTTAGTTAGCATTACCGTTATTTGACTTGATATAAATGATGCTTGTGGCAAACCTGCAGCCAACTTATACAGCACCACCGTTAACCATGCCAACCCTGAAGCTCTTGCTATCTCTATTCTGGTGAATGGCAAAATACACTAAACAGCCTATAGATTTTCTGAGAAGTCTATTTATAGTGGCTGGTTATATCTACAGAGTTTGAGGAAGCAAGATTTTTATGACAATTGATTAATTCAAGAGAAGAGTAACTATCAAGAAAAAAAAAGAAAGAAAGAAAGATTACATGTACTCCAGGCAGACATATATGTAACAGGTTTAGTATCTCTTCGTGTGTCTTTATCATTGTTAGTATCTCTTTATGTTAGTATCATTGTTTAGTATCTCTTAGTGTGTCATTATCATTGTTAGTGATGAAAGCAGTGTGAGAAAATGCTTCATCTCCACATCTTTGTTGGTAAAAGGTGTGGGAGGTGTGCTCCAAGTACATCTGGTACTTCTAAAAAAAAAATGATTAGTTAATGTTGTCCTATTTTGTCATATGTTTACTATGATGCACCAGGTGCATGTTGTTGCCTTAATTATATATTAGTCTGACACAAGGCTACAATATGGAGCACCCATTATGCTTCAAACTCACGATATAGTAATGCTTAGCAAGATTAGATTGCTAACCACTCTGGGTATTTACAAAGCTTAGCTTAGTCTGGCATAAGGCAGCAATATAGGTCACCCAGTTAGGATCAAACTTACTATGAATTTATTACAGTGAAATTCCCTATTTACTAAGTTTAGCTTAGGATTGTACAAAGCTGCAATATAGGGCACCTAGTGAGGATCAACCTTACGACAGAATTGTTATGATCTGTTGGACTTAACCATGTCTTCTCAGAGAAATATTCTATTGAACAAGTTTGGTCTTTCTGGCACAAGGCTATAAGTTTTAATTGGTCAATAGTTTGCAAGACTAGCTCATTCACCATTACTCCTTTGTAGAGTTGTTAGGAGTTGGCACGTAAGTGCTCATTTCCTGGTATTTACACACACACACACACACACACACACACACACACACACACACACATTCCTGTGGGCTTTTGATTAGGCTGTATTGTTTGTTTTTTAAAAAATCTGACCCAGTTTTATATAGGTAAACATCAGTAAAATTAAGCAGAATGTCCTCGGTCCAGTTTATGAACAATGGCATATATACCTGTAATTACAAGATGATTATTTCAGTAAGCAGTGCACAAACCTAACAAAAAACAAAGAATCAGAACAATATACTCCCCATCGCAGAAATAAAGGGTTCTGTTGAAGATCACGAGATATGACGAATGCCAGGGGACTGCTTTGAAGATACAATTCCCTTTGTATTCCATTTTTCTACTCAAGCACCATCTTTCCACAAACCAGTGTGTTGTGGAACCAGCTCCCAAGAGGATGCTTCCCTGATCACTACAATCTTAACCTGTCCATGTCTAGGGTTGACCGTTATCTTCCTCATATATCCCCATAAACAGTGCCTCTTACACTCTATCCCTCTACCTGGAGTGGCTCTTGAGCTTTGTGCAGAGTGAACATGATTATAAAAAAAAACCTTACTTTTTATTTAAGAATCCATGCCCCTTTGGGACATTGGTGATCATGGTTCTCAACAGACTCCTTTTTCTTTATTATGTGTGAATTTCCCTGACTTCTTGGGAAAAATAGTGGAATAGTTTTTTTGTTGCTTTCTCCACAGTTTTGAATTCTGAGTAGTTCTTCTCTTAGACTGGATGCCAGCCAAAGCTATAGTGACAAATCTACCCTTTTTGGTCCTTGTTGGGGGAAAATAGATGAACTCATGTCTTTCCCAAAGGCATTAGTGTGAGAGTGTAGGCAGCAGGTTAGACTAGAATTTGAAATTGGCTTTCAAATTTCATCTTTTGCATCAAAAATTATTATACTAACTTCACATTCTTTAATGATATAAGTCTATATTGTGTCTTGTCACAAAAATTTGAACTGAAATTATTTAGACTAATTAAAAAAAAATGTTTCTAAAATCTTTCTATTTTTACTAAGTTAAGCTTATACAAGGTAGAAAGATTATGTAGCACCAATACTCAAAATGGACATGGTGTGCCTGTTTTAAAAATCTTTTTTTTTTTTTTTACTCTGACTCATCAAACACTGGCCACTTGATCTAATGAAAAATATGCAACTACTTCCAAGTGCTCCACACATGCTGCCTTGTACCATACTAAGCTAATTTTTGCAAACTAGTCTAGCAGAGTATTATTGTAGTGTAATGAGTTTAATCTTCATGAGATGCCTAAAATTTTGGCCTTGTGCCAGACTAAGTCAAGTTTACTGAATATCAATGTGCAACTCCATCAGCTATAAATAAAACATTAGAAAAATAAAAACAAAATTTTAATGCTTACAAAAAACATTTATTAGTTAAGTACATATTTTCGATTGTTTTTAACAACCATCTCCCATTGTTCTACAAGCTTGTTGATGTCATTTTCATAGAAACTTTGTGTTTTTTGTTGAAAGAATGTTGTGAGGTAGTTTTCAACTGATTGTACAGAGTCAATTTTTTTGTCATTTAAATTGTTTTGTAGAGACCAGAACAAATAAAAATCCAAAGGAGCCAAGTTAAGAGAATACGGTGGATGCTGGAGGGTTTACCATTTGAACTCTTTAAACTTTAACAGGGTCTGTTTGGCAACATGCAGTTTTGAAAAAAATGACACCTTTTTGATTTGCCAAAATTGTCTGTTTTTCTTGAACCCAAGTCTCTTCAAATCACGAAAGATAGTTTAGATATCAATTTTCAAACTCTTAACAATTCCTTCCGTGGAAATCTTTGGTTTATTTTCCACTATGGTAAGCAGAGCATCTTTATCGATGTCAGAAGGTTGGTGCGAATATGATTGATCATTTAGGTTAAAATCACAAACCTGACAAAATCTGCCAAACCGCTTTTTGACTATCCAAAAAGCTAGAGCACAATCCAAATAAACATTATGAATGAATTTTGTCACACTATTTACATTATTTGGACTATTGTCCTCATCTTTGTCGCCATATTTATTACAATGTTTCGGCCGTTGTACACTCCGGCCTTCTTCAGGTGGTTGGTAAAGTCGAACTGAACTTTTTATTTCACTCACTGGGGTAGACTGTTCTAGTTCCACGTGCCATGTTTAATTGATGTCAGTTATCAGTTATCTACTGTTAATTCCCCTCTCCAAGTTCTCCACTGCCTTAACCGGGTATTGAATTCACACTCTTTGGGTCCTGTCACTGGATCTAACCAATGCCTTTAACCACTTGGTTAGAACCAAGTGTGGGCACAAACTTTTGTAATGATCTGAATCTAGGTACAAATCTACAGAAGTAGAGTTCCCTGAAATGACTGAATTCACTACTATATGGTCTGAGACCTGCTTGCTTCCAGTATATACCAAACATATCGATATAAAATGGACAACCAGGGTGCTTTAACTTGCTGACTATCCCTCTTGTTATATATCACTTCATAAATAAGTTTCATAGATTTTTGGTAATTATTATTGGTTACGCTCAGAAACAGTTGGGAGAAATATTTCTGCTAAGAACTGTCTAAGAATCCTCTAATTATTTAACTAATCATCCACTCAAAAAGAAAGTGGCACAAGACTGAGTTTAATATGGGACTCTCATGAATACATGGAACTAGGGATAAAAATTGCTTAAGCCCTGTTGGTACTTCCTCTTTATGGGGATGTTTCATGTGCCGGGGATTAAGCCTAAACCCTTCCTGACAGATACTGCCTTGCATCCTCCTGTGCTAAAGGGAAATAATTTCAGGAATACCCACTGTTTCAGTAGGTTCATTTATATATTGCCCTACTAGCCATCTCTAACTTACTGGAGTAGTTCATTGGGCACGGGGCTAATACACCCCCTTGTCTCTCTAGGTTGCTTTATATATTGCCCTCCTAACCACCTACTGTGATTCTTACAAGAATAGTTCATTGAGCAAAACCCTCCGTGTCTCTCTTGGTTTCTTTATACACTGTGAGGCAAAAGTCGTGCACCATAGGGATAATTTATTAAAACTATAATTACACATGAAAATTTTATTTACTAGTTATTTGATTGTTATACATGCTGTTCAAAATGTCTTCCTTCTTCTACAAAACACATTTCAATTCTGTGCCTGCATAATTCATTAACACATCGGAGAGGCCCCGCTGTCATTTTAATGCATTCATATTTAATTCTTTCCTTAAGTTCCTCAATATTTCTTGGGCAGGGCTGATAAACAACTGATTTCAAATGGTCCCACAAAAAAAAATCCAAGGGTGTGAGATCTGGTGAGATCAGTGACCACTCAACATGACCTATCAAAACAAATTAGACATTTTTAACATGATTAGTTAATTAACCCCTATGGTGCACAACTTTTGCCTCACCCTGTATATTGCCTTACTAACCACCTCCTGGGATTCTTACTGGAATGGCTCATTGAACAAACACTTGATATCCAACACCTTTCTGCCGTGTGCCTAGGCAGTGCCTGTCTTGAGTTTATGCAACAATGAATTTCAGGAGAAAAATAATTTGTCTGTATTTAATTTAATTGGCCTGATGATCACTGTGAACTCAATTAATTTGAACATAATTATTTCTCTCAGCCAAAGGGGTGGGCGTGGAAAGCTTCACACACAAGTATAACAGTTAGTATCATTATTCATTTAAAATTCCATTGTTTTAGCTCAGAGAATATATTTCGTGAACAGCAATAACCCCACACCAATTTCCTGGATTTATCTTTCTAACTGCTAATGACGACATTTGTAATTATGCAACAATGTCCAGTGTGCCCCCACATATCTATTTTTATAGACATTATATATATATATATATATATATATATATATAATAAAAGTAATGATGATAATTGAATTACATTTCTCCAGTCAAGAATCTATCCCAGGTGTTGACTAGCAAGGATTTTTACCAGTGTACCTCAAGACTTGACCACATAAAACTTTATTCACAATATTTAGGATCATGATTGAATGCTTGTGGTAGTTAGCCAGCTAGTTTTTCTAATTCTTATAGTAAAGAATGAAATTCTGCATTTTGGTAATAAATGATAATGTATCAATTCTTGGGTTCACTATCAACACATCTTGAACGCTATTAACACTAACATGAAACTATTATGACTGGGCCACTTTTTCAACACTAACACAGGTCTATTATGACTGGGCCACTTTTTCAAAACTAACACAGGTCTATTATGACTGGGCCACTTTTTCAAAATTAACACAGGACTATTGTTACTGGGCCACTGTCTCAATACTAACACAGGACTATTATGACTGGGCCACTGTTTCAACATTATGACAGGACTATTACAAGTTTAACAACAATAACTGTTACTTATTTTTGTACCTGTAGTTATCAATATTTCTGGGGTTTTTTTTTTGTTTTTTTTTTAAAACATGGTGAGTGTTATGATTATGAGGGAAATCAAGCAATCCTTTAAGTTTTTTTGAAATGATAGAATGTTGTAGATAATAAATACAGTAACTATTGTTTCATTATTTTGGTATGATGATATATTTAGCAAAAGAATCTTGACTATTGGTTTATTATTTAGAGTTGTGAAGCCTGTTGTTGAGTAATGGATTTGTATTTAGATATTATTGATACAGTACAAGAGCAAATAATACATTGATTGTTTTTACAGCTTATCTACCTTTAGCAGGTTATTTAAAGCCAGAAAATATTTTTAAATTTTAAGAATTTTTGGGGAGATAATGATTTATTGATACATGCCCTACTAATTAACCCATAGCTGCAAGTGTACTTTCATGTAAGTGAATATAAAAAAAAACAACTGGAATTGTAACTCGGTCCTTTCTAGTTTCCAATTCCGAACAGTTAGCCTTTACATCAGCCACATATTCAAGTTTAGAGCACCTGTTTTTCCCAAGTGGTCACCTATCTAGGTACTGACTAGTCTTGACATTGCCTAACTTCAGTGATAGTACAAGAATCTGTTTTTTCAATGTGATATAGCCGTAAGCAGCAAATTATAAAATCTCTACTCACTTCAGTCCATCCTGACACCACCACACTGTGAATTGTCATGAATTTAACACTGTGTTACCATATCTTCTTTTTTGTCTTGAATCTGTGAGATTTCATTATTTTCACATCTGGAAAAGTTCTCTTTGTGCCAACCACTGAGGACACAGATAATCTAGGATCAGCCAGAAAAGACGGGTCACACTAGAATTTTGTCAACTTTTTGTTCCAACGTGTCAAATCTGATCTATATTTTGATCATAGTAAGTCAACTTGATCTATGCAGTTGAATTTTCTTACCTTTGTGTTGAATAAGGGATTTTTGTTGCTTGGCTTATTGGTTGCTTTTACAATATGTTGGGTTAATCTCATTTTGTATAAAGCACCCAGTGACTGAAACTCTCAGTAATAATGGTTAACCAGATGAACCTCACTATTATCACATGCCAAGGTACCCTTGGATAGTTGATTGCTACTTTGACATCACATCCTGCTACTTCTGTTTAGGTGAGGATCAGTGTGTATAAATAAATGGTTGGCAATTGAAGGACACCAACAGTGATTGATTTGGCATTATTAATGATACAGTGGAAGGCAGGTGTTGCTGTTCAAGTAACCAATATTTTTTGTTACAGTATCACTCAGTTCAATGCTGTTCAAGTAACCAATATTTTTTGTTACAGTATCACTCAGTTCAATGCTGTTCAAGTAACCAATATTTTTTGTTACAGTATCACTCAGTTCAATGCTGTTCAAGTAACCAATATTTTTTGTTACAGTATCACTCAGTTCAATGCTGTTCATGTAACCAATATTTTTTGTTACAGTATCACTCAGTTCAATGCTGTTCAAGTAACCAATATTTTTTGTTACAGTATCACTCAGTTCAATGCTGTTCAAGTAACCAATATTTTTTGTTACAGTATCACTCAGTTCAATGCTGTTCAAGTAACCAATATTTTTTGTTACAGTATCACTCAGTTCAATGCTGTTCATGTAACCAATATTTTTTGTTACAGTATCACTCAGTTCAATGCTGTTCAAGTAACCAATATTTTTTTTTGTTACAGTATCACTCAGTTCAATGCTGTTCAAGTAACCAATATTTTTTTTTGTTACAGTATCACTCAGTTCAATGCTGTTCAAGTAACCAATATTTTTTTTTGTTACAGTATCAATCTAAAACAAATTTGTTCACGGAAAAAAAAAAGGGTGTCCAGTTCATTTTGGGGTGAGAACAGTTCATTGCAACCTTCTCTACATATATAACATTATTCCTTTTTTCTTTCTGGTTGATGGTTTGTGATTATTTTTTCATAAAAAACGTTTTAAGTGTTTTGTTTCTAATTATGTATTTGTTAATGAATTTTAGTTTAACAATTAAGAGGCTGAGTTATGGTTAGATGATGTGAAATATGACAAATGAAAGTCATATAGAAAGTCTTGTAATTATTTGTTCTCTAGTTATACTATTAAGAATTATTTATTTCTAATATGTTTTATTTAAATCTTAATTTTAATGTTTTTAATTACAACTACTTAAACCATATGCTCAGTGAAGAACTATATAGCAATCTATCAAAGATTACAAACACAAGATAGGAGCATGCATCTCGGTGGTCATTGCTGGTGCAGTAAGCAACAAGTTGTACATCAGTTTATAGTATGGAATCCAAATGATGGAAAAAGATAGACCAAGAAGAACCTTCATTGATCAATGCATAGGTGACACTGAAATCAGAAACAAAAAAAGAAATGGATAGAACTATGGATAACAGAAATAGTAGGAAAGAAGTGGTTCGAAGTATTTATTTGGGGGGACAATCAGAGGGATAGAATTTTTTTTTTAATCTAATTTGTCTGTCAGCAAAATTTGAACTTGTACCATTTTCACTTTGGGTAGTCTGTTTTTTCCATAACAATTGCTCCAACACTTCCACTACAATTGTTTTTGTGGTTAGCAGGAGATCCAATCTAACTATAGAGGCATGCTCTTCATTCCTTTTTGATTGCTATTTTTGATGTTATTACTTTTATGTATGAGCAATATTAGATGTGTAATGTTAGTAATAACTGATAAGAATACAGATATATTATTTTACAGCGATATTCACTCTGTACAAGGCTCAAGAGACACTTAAGGTAGAGGGATACAGAATAAGAGGCATTGTTTATGAGGATATGTGGGGAAAATAACTGTTAACCCTAGACTTGAACATATTTAGATTGTAGCAATTGAGGAAGTATCCTCTTGGAAGTCAGATCCACAAAGCAGCAGTTTGTGGGAAGAAGCTGCTTGAGTAGAATACCTGAGGAATAAGTTTAGTTTGCTTTAATGTGCATGGTATTATGAAGGTTATGTAATGCTGCTTCTTATATGTGTCGTGTCCCTTCAGGATCTGGGCAGTCATGGCTCTCCACAATTTCCTTATTGGTCAAAAAGAGAAATCAGTGAGCCAAGTTCAAATTCTAACTAAGTTCATTACGTAACATTTCAAATAAATACCATTAGGAAAAGTATAAATACCTCTTTCTTCTCACTCAGACTGGGGTTAATGGCAGAGCAAACTGGGCTCTCTAACTTTGGGTAGCAGCCAGTCTAGATAAAGGAAAAACTCTAAATTTAAAATTATGAAGAAGAAAATGGGTCTTTTTTTTTTTTTTCTTTTTTTCTTTTTTTTTAACATTTGATCTTCTTTTTGCCTGGGTGAAGGGTTCTTCTTCTTTACTTATAGATTGGGCATTTATATAATTTCTTGTTATCCAGTTGTCTTGTGTGTGCACATATCTGAAACTCAGCTGGGTTCACTTCCTTATTTATGTTGGGGCACCCAATGAAACCCAATTCTGAATTTGGTGGCTTTGAGGTTACCTTCTAGGTCAACCCACAAGGCTCCTAGATCTTTTGGCTTTCTGAGATGAGACTGAGTAAAAAAAAAAACATACTTTTTCAGTACATACTGGGGTCACTGCAGATCATGTCTTTTTAGATCAAGGTTCCTGATGAACATTAAATTTGATTCAGGACACTAGTATTTCCTGGAATTAATCACATACTCGTTTGCACCTGCTCACATCTGAGCATGGGGTTCTTCATCCTCTCTCCTTATTCCCTTTCTCTCCTCTGGTGGCGAAGAAGACTGTGAAGGCCCAGCATACTCTTAAAGAGTCGTGAGCAGGAGTCATAGAGGAGTGTGGGTGGTGGTTGTAGCTGGGTAAGTCGGCATGTCACATATCCATACTTTTGGCTTATGCCACATATAAGCTCATATTTAATAAATCTGCTAAATTATGAAATTTAAAAATAAAATTGTAGATCCCATTAATTAATGAACATTATTTTGTTAAATCCAAAACAGTCAGCAGGTAATGTTACATAAAATTGTATAAAATCGCAAAGAAGACAAACTTACTTATTTTTCCTTGCTCATATTGAAACAAATTGAGAAGATTTTTGCAAGTGGTGCTGTTGATGTAATCTACACTATAATTAATATAATTGATAATGGGTGAATCTATAAAACAGTATTTGCATAAGAATCAGAAATCATGGCTGATGCTGTTCATGTCCAGTTTGCTCTAATACAATTGGAAAAGGCATGAACTCATTTAATTTTTGTTGAGTGTATTCTTGGTTGTGATTGAAGCTCTAATCAACTTGTACGTAGAGTAAAACTTTAATTTAAAGAACTAATTAGAGGGGAGGGTGTGTTCCTTAAATCTAATAAATTGCTTATTTTGCAAAGAAGAAATGAATTCTGTAGATAACCACATTTAATGAACATTGTTTTACTAAAACCAAGACAAACTGCAAGCAAATAACCAGTGTTACAGAAAAATGTATAAAATATCAAATAAAACAATTGTATATACCTTTCCTTGCTCATATTAAGAGGATTTATAGAAGTGTAGATGTAACCTGCACTATAATTTACTTTGTACTCATAACTGAAGCTTAGCCAATTTCCAAACTTTCATATGTAAACAAGTGCTTTAAAGATGACATCAAAATCAGAAGGTGCAATGGCATAGTGGAAGATGCTTTCCAAAAGCTAAGCAAAGTGTTAAGAAACAGGAAAATTTCATTGGAAACAAAGAAAAGAGTACTGAACTGTTATGCAGTATTAATACTCCTACATGGCAGTGAATGCTGAACAATCTCAATACTCTTGAGGCAACAGAAATGTAGTTCTACAGAAGGAAGATGACAATACCATAGACTGAACATGTGAGCAAGGGCAAAGTTTTAGAGAAAATGGAAACAAAAAGGACACTTATACTTAGAATCAGATTTATTCTCCCATTAGTATTTCTCCCGTTATGGGCATTATTATATCTGTGATATAATAACACTGTAGTTCATGGACAGGATGGAATGGCAGAAAGGAAAAAGAATGACAAACATGCTTTGTTCTCATTTATAATACTAAGACATACACAAAACTATATATACAGGTATACCCATGTCTCATGTGAAGAATAATATATCACATATCTACATAACAAAGCAGAGTGTAAGGAGAAATGAAAAGGTAGGGTCTTACATATGGAGATAATCCTGACCTGGAGAAGCCACTTTTAGGACTCCAGATTCAAACATGTCTCAGGTGAAGACATATTCCATGCACAGGAAATGTGAGTCTTGGGTTTTCCCAAATTGAGGACTGCAAGCTGAAGTTTCATTCTCTATCTGGGAAAGATATATTCCCAAGGGGAAATGGCACCATGGACTTGTCAGCTGCTGAAGAGGCAGATTTAGCTTCTGCCAGGCCTTCTGTAGCCTTACAAGGGCTTTATTCTTGACATACTTAAAGTTTTATATTTGAAAAGGTTTTTTTTTAGTTTTTTTATTCAGTTTCCAAAAATGCAACATTTACTTTTCAAAAAACAACAACAACAACAACAACAACAATTAATTTAATCAGATCTTCATACTATTTTCTTTAAAATCTTTATAAATTACAAATAGTTTAATTCAGCATTAGCAGAATTCTTTTTGTTCGAAAGCAATAAAGAATTAGTTTTGTATTTGGCATTTGTCATAAATAATAATGACTATGTTCTTGACAAATTCCAGAAATACGCCGTTACTTCCTAAGCAACCTGATTCATATAGACAACAAATTTTACAGTACTTATTTTGATTAATCATGTTACTTAGAACGATTACATCGCTACTTGTGTATATGTAACAAAAAAAAATCTTAGTTGGCAATAATTTAAGTGACAGAGCGCTGTAAAAAAGGCACTGCTCATTATTTACGGCTAATTTGTTTAAATAATACACTGATTATTATTTGTGTTAAATAGCAATGATTTTAAGTAGAATGTTGCACTAAAATAAGTAAGCAAGTAATTGTTTTAAGCTCACTGAATATTGGTGTCATTCATATATATTTAAACTGTATTCATGTACAAATACATTGCACTAAATGAATACAGAGTTACAAATACCTTGATGCACAAAATTGCACTGACTTGTAATGCAACTGCATCTGAAACATTCAAGTTTAATGGGTAAGTCAGTTGCTAAGATCTTTTTGTCAAGGTTAGGTATAAGAAACATGAGAGTTTAGTCAGGAAGCTACTGCGAGGGAGAGGAGTCCTCTTGACAGGTGACATTTGACTGGATTCCTTTTGGGAGACTTAATGACCTTTTACAGTAGATAGCACCCCTTCTCCTTCTGCTCTCTCTATTCCTCCTCCTCCCACTCCATAAAAATTATGTTTCAAAGAGTTAAAAAGTGAATGGTAGGAGGTAATTTTGTTTTTTTTATCTTTTTTTTAGTTTTTGGGACTTTATTAACATATTTTTTAAAACCTATTTTCTGAAATTGTTCAAATTATACAAAATGAAAAAAAAATTTGAACTAGAAATAATATTTTTATCAGTTAATTGAATCATTAAATTTAGTTTAGTTAATTGAAACATTAAAAATACATTTTATATAATTATTTGGGAAAGGTTTTAACATTAAAAGAATTTTTTTTTTCTTCCAAGGAAAAGGAAAGAGAAACTATATTTTTTTTGTGGAAATATGTTTTAGAATAACAATTAAAATTTGTAACCGTTTAATTTAAGATAATAATTTCTCTTTTATTATTAATGTTTTCACAAAAATAATTTGTGCAGTTTGAAAAGCAATTTAATTTAACAACATATTTTTTCTATTTTTCATAGAAACCTTTCATTGGAAACTTAATCAGAAGAAATGGAATCAATTTTGCTTTTCTTTTACACTATTAATTACTATATATGTAGGTACCTCCTCCAAAAAGCAACAACTAAGGTTCAAAATGCATTTTAAAAATGAAAAATCTAGAAGCTTTTATTTTAGTTTTAATTTCAAGCTAATAGACAAAACTTATGTCCAATAAGCAAAATACTTGGCAGTATTTCAAACCGAATTTAAATTGAGTGGAATAATTTTTTTTAACTCTCTAAAATTAGCCATATTGATAAATATGTCAGCACAACATAATCCTCTTTATTAAAAATCATTCAAAAATAAAATATACTTTATTTGAGGAAAATTAACTGATTTGAAGTTTTATAAATGTGAATTAAAACAAATATTACTTGCAATTTAAAACATTGCAGAAAAGTATTTTTTTTAATATGGAGGTGAGTGTCTATATGAGATGTTTTGCACATTTATCAATAAACTGATGATTCTGAGATTTAGATGAGGGTGAAATACTTGTAGAAAAATTAGATAACAAATACATGAACACATTTATATAATTTTTTTTTGACTATACAGTAATCTTAAAAATTTAAAATATTTTAAACATTCTAATATTTTATTGAATTTTAGATGCTTTGGCTCTATAGTTTTACATACAAAGACACTTGTTGAGGAAATGTTAGAAAATTCCAAATAAATTTTAAATTTACTATAGTTATTGCTTTTGTTTTCTGATAATGTCATATATACATTTGTATTTACCAAAATCAGCACATTTATACACACACAAAAAAAATTCAAAATACTTTTTAAAATACTGGTGGTCTCTGAATTGTAGTAAGCTTTTCCATTTATGATTATTAAATATAGTTTTTAATTAATAACAATATCAGCTAACCTTTACAAATTAATATAGAATTTTAAAAGATTTAAAACTGTATATTAAAAATGAAAACAGTTTTTGTAAAACGTCATTATTCGTTGAAAAAAAAATGATTTTCTTAAGACAGTAGTGATCATAATACATCTTATTCATAAAAGCAATTAAAAGCTTTTCTAATTAAATAATGTCTTAGTTTTAATGTAATTTTTACTTTACAATTCAGAGCAGATTTTCAGTAACTGGGGGTCCTGTTTTACAAAATAAAATTTGATGATTATAAATATTTGAAAGACTTGTCCTTATAAGGAATATAAGCATTAACTGTTACAAAAATGAATTTCTTGAAATTTAATAAAATTAAAAAAGCGGGGCATAATAAATGTAAAAAAATATTTTTAACAAGATTTTCTTAAAATGAAACATTTATAAAATAATTTAATTCATTTATGAATAAGTTTGGAAATTTTATTAAAATCCAACAATTTTCAGATTTTTGCAAGAATTTACAAATCAGTGTTTTTCACAGCAAAAAAACACTCAAATTTCCCATACTAATTTATGGTCACCTGTTGACACAAGTAAAACAAAATTTTTTAACCAAAATTTCAAATGTTCTAAAATAGATTAAAAAATATAATTTAACTAGCTTAAAAGTCACCCTATCAGGCAGCATTTAAGCTAGCTCTTGCAGAGGGCTTTTTCATTGGACCTTTGGCTTGTTCAGCAATTTGAGAGTTCCTAAGTCTTTCCATATTCTCAGCAATGGAATCTCTCCTGCCTGCCATTTAATCTGGGTTTTCATTTGCACGGGACTTTCTTTTCCTCACTGCTGCCTTGGCTCTTTTGATTACAATCTGGTCCTCTGTTGGCAGTGATTTCTTTTTGCAAGGCATACTGCTGCCATATGCAATAGACAACAATAAACTACAGAAGAACTCAAAATTGATCACTGCATTTAAGGATTGCACTAATATTTAAGCTTGCCTTCTAAAAGTTTAACAATAATTTTTCTGCCACCACTTAATTTAAAGACAATTTGATGTACATAGGTCCTTCCTTTCCATACAAACAATTATTTTTATTTCATGGGTGACTTTCACTGGATTTTGCAATTAATTTTGATTATTCCCAAATTTATTTCTAAGTTATAAAAATTATCATACAAAAAATCGTCAAATCAATCGCAGTAATGAAAACTTGGGGATCCAAAATTTCTGTAACATGAGCTATTGAAAGTTAGAGAGTTGTGTCCCTTTTAATTGAAAAAGTGTGGCACAGTAACACACTGACATTCATATTTATTATATAGATAATAAAAAAATCATTTAGTCTTTCCTTTTAATAATAACAAATGTTTGGACATTGAAACTTTGTTTTTATTAAATTTTGGGCATTTTCTTCATCATATATGCTCATTTTTTTATCAAAATTTTGGAGGGTCAGACTATATATGTATATAAAGTTATTGTAAGCATAAACCATCTCTATATTCATAATTCATGTTGCTGAAAATGAACATTGATGTACAGGAATAATGATAATGACAAGTTTTTATCTCACATCTCTTAGTTTTATCCTTGGCTGTCTTCTTATAGCAGCTGCTTACCAATTAGACTACAGTAATTCAAATTTAACTATATACCATTTATTTTTTTTCTTTATTTTTCATGAATATCTGATACACTACCAAATGCTAGTTTTATCGTTTTATGTGACGTATCCCTATAGAATGCAGGCAGTCATGACTCTCCATAAACTTCCTATCTCTTGTAGATCTGCCATTCATTTAAATAAACTCATCAGATAGTTTACTTACTGTCTCCCTATGCTCTTCCTGACTTTAATATGTTCTGTTAGTGTTAAATTTTCCAAGCCCCCTTTCTTCATAATTTTCTTTCAGAATTTTAAGTATAAATTTCTTTTCAATATTCTATTTTCTTTAAAACTTTTTCATTGTGCACAGAAACATGGATAGTAGTAGCCATAATATTATTTGATTTTCATTGAGAAATCATTGTCAATTGCCCAAAATTGCACATTGCTAAAAGAAAACAAAGCATTAACCTAAGGACTCCATTCATGTTCTTAAATAGCCTTGTTAGATCAAGACTTACATCTGGATGTCATGCATGGCACCAAACTCATTCAGAAATATCAAAACTGTCAGCTGTACACAACCATTTTCTCAGATCAATGATTAAAAATGGCTCTGAGCAATTTAAACTTGTAGGTCTTTGTGAGGATCATCCTTCTTCCTTCCTCATAAGCTGGCACTATGGAATCACAAAAAAGAACTACCAAATAACAGAAACTATATCACTTGAAGACTTTCAACAGCCACAACAACTAAAATGGATAGTAGATGTAACTTAAAGAAAAAAAATAATGTTGTAACCTTGACATTCTACACTACTTCAAACAAAAGGTTAGGAAGGAAATCCCTATCAATATTGGAAAGAGTGATAATGGCTACTGGACTTTAAAAAAAAAAAAAAAACTATTTTCATGGAAAATTGTTCTAATAAAAAGATTTAATAAATTACAGTGGAAAGTAGTCAAATGCTATAAAGAAACAGCTAATATTACCATTACTAATTGTAATGGTAATATTATGAGATGAGCAGGTAGACAGATACTACACTTGTCATTTACTGGCCTCCCCCCACATGATGACGGGATATGGTCCAAGACTGGTTTAAAGTAGGGAGCCCAAGTGCATTCACATGAGCTAAGGCCAAAAATAGCCCAATCCCCACAATCAACGTTGCACTGGCGTCAATATTCTACCAACCCTCCCTCTTTTGGTGCAGTGAAGGAGGTGCTGCCACAGGGTTGGAATCCCCAGGACCAGGCATCCCTCATTTATTTGTATTTATTTCTGTCCAAAGACTGAAACACAAGAGATAGAGCGTAGTTTGTTCACCTGAAGGCAGATACTACACTTTGATCCCAGATTTATGGTCAAGTGGTGAAGAAAAGTGTAACTTGAGTAGTGACTTGGTCAGTGACTGCCAAATATTTCCTTATAAGGAAATGGCTATTATTACCATTACCATCAGAGATGAAGAGAACAGATACTAATTTTAATCCCAGCCCAGTGGCCAGGGAGGGAAGAAACGTGCAACTCGAGTTGCACTGGCTGTTCAATTAATGAATGCCAAATATTTACTTGTAAGAAAATGGATTAATATGAAAAACAGACACTACACTTTGATCCCAGCTTGATATTCAGTCAGATATGTGCCATGCGTGATACACATTTAGGCAATCATGTATCTTTTGATACATGACTGACAATGCAGATTTTTTCCTGCAGTAGGTTACCATTTTTTTCTGTAGTAGACCAGTTGCCATCCAAGGCTATAGAACCCAGTCTGTCCTGCTATTTACCCATAGCTGCGGGGAGATGAAGAGGATTCATACCTTTCCCAAGGGTATCAGTACATAAGTGAATGTAATGGAATCAACTGGAATTCGAACTTGGCTCACCGATTCTTCAATCCAAGTCGCTACCCATTACTCCACCATGCCTTCAATCAGCTTGATATTATTGTGATATAATTGTGCTTGTCCCTCCGTTCATTAGTTTACACGACCATTATGCCCTGCCAATACCTCATAAATGAACTATTTCATTTTTGTTCATATGGAATGTGGGGAAAAGGCACTACTTGGTTTAAGTGAGAAAATGAAAGAAAGAAAGAAGGTAAAAGGCTTAAACTTGTTTCATTGAAATGGAAAAAGTTGTCAATTTCAAATCTTTTTTGTTTTGTATCCATGTCTTATAATAACAACCAGCCTGCATATTTATAATTGTTATTGCAATATTTTGTTAAAGTTGTTAAGCTCAAATATTTAATGATGCGATAGAGGAATTTTTACAGATATTTTATTATCGTAGAACTTACCATGAGCTTATTCAATCATTAACTTAGTAATTAACATTCATCAGAATATTAAAATAGGAAAACCGTGAAATTTTCATGGGTTAGAAAACTATTTTATATAATTTTACCATTTCTACTACAACTCGCAAATTGCCATTTCATGATTCTTAGCTAATATTTTGGAGCATATAGATACACTATAATTGTCAGTGGATTTGCTAATCTAAACATAAACTGTCCCATCATTTTTTTATTTTTTTTTTTACTGGTACTTAACCAATAAGTAATAAAATGAATGAATTTCTCGTTGCTTATCTTGACACTTACTCATCCTGTTTATTCTTAAATTGGTCCAAACAAACAGTTTACATGTTTATAGACTACTCCTCAGATGTTTTTTTAAAAAAAGCTGGCATTTGTCACACTCTGTATTTTTGAACCGTGAGCATTGTTTTGTGACCAAAGTTAAATAAATCCAAGTAGAAATTGCATAAGAAAACAGAATTAACAATACTGACGAAAAGGTTAAGTGTCAACCTGAAAAAATGAAAAAAAAAACATTAGAAATGTTCAGTCACTTTGTGTGTGTGCATATATATATATATAAATAAATAAAATCATATCATATATTTTTTTTTTTAAATCCACATTACAACCAAAAATATTTGTAGTTTCTCTCGTTTTAACATATACACTTTTCTCTTGTTGGAACAATTATAACCCCCTTCCCTATATATATATATATATATAAAAAATTATATATATATATATATATATATATATATATATATATATACACACATACACACAGAGAATACAGTGTCCACAACTAACCTTCTACAAACCCTCTACACTCCTAATCATGGCAAACAATTCACCCAAAACTATCACATCTCTTCAGTAATATTGTTGTTATTATTCAGTAATATTGTTGTTATTAGCACAATGTTTCAGCTGTTGTGCCCTTTGACCTTCATCAAGTACTTTTTGATCCAGGTAATCCTCAGGGAATTTCTAACTTAACCCTTTATTTGATCTACAGAAGTAGATTGTTCTTCTGTTGCTGATGTCTAAGGCTATTTCTTTTTAGTATTGCTCACGTTTTTTTTCCCTGAGTCTGAGTCTATACTACCCAGCCCTGGGATTGAACTCACTATATCACCAAATTCCCAAACCAACTCTTTAGTTCACTCAGCTATTATCTCCTGGGACAGTTCCGACTGTATATGAGTGTTGATGTTTTGTTCATTTTGTCATTAGAATAGTATTCCAGCCAGTTTAATTTTCCTCAGATGTACAATCAATATGTAAAGAGATAAAGTTTTTTTTTCTCTCTCTCACTCACTCACACACACACACACACACACACACACACACACCACACACATTTGTTCCAGGCATAAAGTCAGATTAGCATGAAGAATGATTCCTTATATCTTTTTGATGCACATTTCTTTTTCTTCCACTTTGAATTACTCTATCATCTGCTGATTAGTCTGGGTACTAAACAAAATAGTTGAACAGAATATAAACCTCTGTACTCTCAAATATATGAAGATAAAAAATGACCTACCATAAAGATACCAGCATTTCATTTTTTAACACTTTTGTTCACTCAATACAAGGCCAAAGATCCACTCAAGATAGTGGGTTACTGAATTAATTTGTTTTATAGATATAAGAATTGAAGATTAAGAAGATATGTAAGGTAGATAACAGTTATCCTTGAACTTGAAGAGATTAAGATTGTAGTGGTCAGTGATCTTGAGAGTCTGTTCTATAGAGTTATGGCTCTTGGGGAGAACCTGTCAAAATAGAACTTCCTTCTTACCAATGGAATACAAAGACAGACACTTGATGATGGTTGGAGATCATAATGGACAAAATGTTATGATAACATCAACAAAGATGATGACAATAGTCTTCATGTAAATAATGATACATCTCATTCCAAAAATTCAGATAGATTTCCTTTTAGATAATTTTTTATATGGTCCTCGAGTGTATGTTTCTCTTTCAGAAATTTTATTTTCCTATTGTTGTAACCTAGGGAAGGTTACTGAATACAAATAATAAAATGAAGTTTGGTAATGAACGATAATACTTAGGACAAGAACAACACATATAAGATTCACCAGTGGTGCATAGAACTAGTAGTCAACCACTAGAAATGAGTCAAGTAAATTCCACAATGAATCTCCTACTGCAGACCAACAAACAGTATTTACTACTGTATTTATGTGAATTGGGACATACTCATTATCATCGATAGGTATGCTACAACATCTATAATAAAATATATTACATACCAACTACCATAGATCATAAATAAAAGAATAAAAAAAACATCCTCTTCATATATATATATAAAATCTCATTATATGCTTATTTATGAAGTCTAATTGTTGTCATGGTCTGTAAGACCACTAAACGATGTTTCACAACAAAGCACTTCTATCATATTATTGAAATTAATTAATTTCATTTATAGACACCCAATGAGGATTGAACTCATTATAATAATGATTGTCTTTAAAATTAAATTGATAACTAATCCTTCAGAGTTTAACTGTATTATTGATATAAAAATATAAGAAAAGTGTAAAGCATATCTAAAACAGGTAGTTCTAATATTGAGTGCTGAACTGCTCTGCAAGATCTAATCTCTTATATGGCAGCAAAGGCTGGACAATCTTCTTGTGGATGAATAAACTTAAGCTGACAGAGATATGGTTCTATCAACAAATGCTGAGAATATCATGGACAGAACATCTGAGCAACAAAAAGGTTTTACACATTGACTGCTAACCTCAAATTATTTTATGATCATCATTTTTTGATACATTTTCTTTGGCAGTGTTACTTTTGGAGTGAACACAATGTTATGACTTCAGCTGAAGTTATAAATCAACCCCAAAAAGTTTCTTATTGCCTAAGTTGGCTATGACAAATTTGGTGTTTGAAGTCGGATTGACTTCTGACAGTCAACATGTCAAGGAATATAGGAACTACAAAGAAACTTATAATTAGATAAAAAAAACAGCTGAAATCTTTTGGACACATCATGAAGAAACGAGGCTCAGAGAATTTAACACACACAGGACATTAAAGACAAGAGAAAAGCAAATAACCTACTTGATGTGTTTACATGAATGAATGGCAGAACAAAGACAAAGACGAGTGGTAAAGACGCAAAAAACAAATTGTGGAAAGCCATAATTGCCTATGTGCTAAATGGACATAGCACATGAAAAAAAGAATATCATATATATATATATATATATATATATATATATATATATATATATATATATATATATATTGTAACCCGGATATAAGAGTTGTCGGGACCGGAGAAGAAGTCTCTTATATCCGGGTTTGGTCTATTTTGTTTTATTAACACAGGCTCTAATTTGGGACCAGAGAAAATCTCTTGTATCCGGGTTACACTATATATATATATATATATATATATATATATATATATATATATATAAGTACAGTTAACGACAAAATTCTTTGTACACCCATCAATTTTGAATATTTTTATCCATTTCTCAGAATCTAATGCCCATATGATGCCAGGTTTTCATAAATTAATGAGCACAAAAAAGAATATAATTTATGGCAAGAATTGAAAGTTCAAATAAATTATCAGTCACCAAAAAGCCTTCAGGAATTAGAACGTGTAAGCATTGTAATGGAAGAAAATCCCAGAAAAGACTTGTTCGAATAATCTCATCAAAATCTTTAGAAAACAATTGTAGCAAGTTATACAGATGAGAGGCCATGCTATTGACTATTAATATTGTGAAAATTGTTTGATTTTTTTTTTTTCTTCTATTTTTCATACTGTACGAATAATTTCGTCTTTTTTCTATTTTGCATAATTCTCCTGTCAGATTTGTTGTATTTAACCTATTGTTCTGAAAATAGTTTTATATTCTTTTTTTTGCACTTATTAACATATAAAAAACCTGGCATCATACGGGCATTATTCTGAGAAATGGATAAAAATATTCAAAATTGATGGGTGTACGAATAATTTTGTTGTTGACTGTAAATTGCTGAGACCCCTGAAGAGTGGACAGGCAAGCCCACCTACAAAACTCTGGAATTGGGATGCTGAAGGTAACATCAATCAATTAAGTGAGAAACATTCAGTTGAGAATAAAAAAAAAAATCATCCTTGATAATGGCTAAAAGAATAGCCTATCCATTGTAGCTACAAGCAGTATTGTTCTCTTTACTATACCTCCCAGTATCTGTTCTACCATCTATTTTCACAAGCTTCTTAGATATGGTATGCTACTTACTGTTTCCTCTTTGTCCCTCTTGACTTCAGTATGTCTTTTATAAGTATAGAGTTTTCTAAACCCTCTTTCCACATGATGTGTCCCCCAGAAATTTCAACTCTCTTTCTGATCCTAAACATCAGTATCCTTTTTATTCCCATTTTTCTCAAAATTTCCTCATTGCTCATATGTCCTATCCATGGTATTCTCAGCATCCTTCTGTAGAATCACAACTCTGTTGTCTTAAATCTTCATCTGTGAGGAAATTGTCCAGTATTCACTACCATACAGGGTGCAATGGATAAACTGTTGGCTAAATCATGGAAAATGAAAATAACACTGACATCTCATTTTAACAGATATATTTACCAAAATGACACAAAAATATCTTAAAATACTAAAGAGTAAATTTATCCAATAAAATCAACATTGGTTTCAACCACGGCCTCCAGATGGCTTCAGAATCTCCTGCACCTCTTCTGGATGGCCTCCTTGTTTAACTTGGTGAATGCTGCCATAATCCTTGCCTTCAGTTCATCTTTACATGGAGTTTTGTTGGTCTCTCACTCAACTGCATCCTGCATATTATAAGGAGTTGCAGTCTGGGGAGTTAGGTGGCCATATGTAAGGGATGATATGGTCACAGAAATTGTCTGACAGCCATTACTGAGTTCTGCTTGTGTGGCATGGTTCAGAGTCCTGTTGCCAGACATAGGGTTTTCCAGCAGCCACCCTCTTGATCCAGGGCAGCACTATCTCAAGGCACTTGATGTAGGCCTCCATGTTGATTCTGAAGCCCTGTGGGAAGATGAATGGAGGCATAATGTCACCACCATTCTTTCTGAATCCTCTTCACTGTCCAGATTGACACTCACTCTGAAATGTTCATATTGGAGCTTCCAGGGTGAAAGCCAAGCAGTACAGCATGCTGTTTCCAAATTTCTGGTGGAGTGAATTGTGTCATAGGGCTCTTTTTCTCACAGACTGTGTCCAACTGACCTTACTATACTGTGCAGTCAAGAAATCAAAAATGTGCATGCACAAAATTAAAAATATAAAATGGCAACAATTTGCCCATCACTCCCTGTATAGAAAGATTGAAATTATGTAGCAGTTCAGCACTTTTGTTATTATTTCTAATTAAATTTTCCTGTTTCTTAATACTTTGTTTAGCTTTTGGAAGGTGTCTTTCTCTATTCCAGTATGCCTCAGATTTCTGTGTCACATTTTCCATTGTTTGCTATAACACTTCTCAGATGTCTAACTTTTTTACTTTAGTGTAAAACAGAGCTCTACCTACCAACCTATCAATTGATTCATTGGGATTTTTTTCTAGGTAACCCAATGAGAATTGGTATGTTGTTAAATTAACTAACCTAACTAGCAATGTGAGATGAACTGAACAACAACTGTTTTTGATGTGAATTAACATAAGTATATGTCATTAGTATTTTTTATATACCAAATCATGTTTTGTTATTATGTTGTTTAAAAAATAATGTCCAATTTTAGAATAAACCTTTTAATTTAGTTCTAATATATTATCATAATAGTTGCACCAAAATTATTCATTCTTAATGGTTCAAGTGTCTTAATTTTATATCAAACTCATTCTGAATTTAACTTAAAACATTTTATACCCTTCACCTTGATCGTTCCATTTGTTTTTTAAAGATTATCAACATTTTGCAGGTTATTTAAAGCCAGAAAATATTTTTAGATTGTAAGAATTTTTGGATTTTGTTAATAATAATGATTTACTGATATAAATCCAACTAATGAACTCATTGCTGGAGCAAGATGTGGATTCATTCCTTTCCCAAAGGTATTTGCACATAGGTGAATATAATGAACTCAACTGGGATTGGAACTCAGCTTTCTAGTTTCCAATTCAAAAACATTATCCATTATACCACCCGCACATTCAAGCTTACAACACCTAAATGGTCACCCCTCTAGGTACTTCAGTGATCATACGATAACCAGTATTTTAATATGATATATCTGTAAGCCCATCATCTTGAACACGAAAAAAAGAAGAGATGGATTTACTTTTGTTTGCATGAATTCAAGCCTGGTCATAAGGCTTTTCAAACTTCTGCCATCATTAACAGAGCATGGGATGAAGGATCAACTTGTGATCAGGCAGTAGTGTTGGTTTCTGAAGTTCCACAGTGGGGATACGAGTCTTGATCAAAGTGGTAGTGACTGCAATTGATAAATGAACATCTGAAAACACTAGTCAAACAAAACCCATGTTAAAGTGTCAGCATTTCAATAATATCAGACCATTTCAAGAAAATTGGTAAAGTGAAGAACCTCAATAAATGGGTTCCACATGAAATCAGTGAAAATCAAAGTATTCAATGTTTTGAAGTGTTTTTGATGCTGCATCTGCGAAATTTGAAGGATCCATTTCTTGAATGAATAGTGACTTATGATGGGAAAGGGATCCTTTATGACAATCATAATCAATTGGCTTGATTATGACGAAAGACCCAAACACTTTTCAAAACTGAAATTGCATCAACAGAATATTATGGTTACTATCTTGTGGTCCGTCATTGGTATCATCCATTACAGCTTTCTAGAATCTAGTTTTTTATTTGAGGGCAACCAGTCTAGGTGAAGGACAATTCTGAATCCAAAACTAGCCTCAATTAAGATGGTCCATGTCAGGCTATCTTGTTCTCGACACGCCTACTTTTGTTTCTGCTGCTGTTGCACAGATGGTACCTCAATGATCCTACAGTGGATTATGGGAAGCATACATATTGCATAATCCGAGACCTTCAAATTTATTTGGTATGTTACAGAGAATATTTGAGTTTGAGATTTGTTAGATGGTATATGACACATTATACCTATTCACCATCTATAACATATAATACTATTAGTATAAATTTAGTATAAATAAACCATGAATATGGTGGCTTAGTAGTGATTGGAAAAGAAAAGAATTTAGTTTTATGACTTACATGAATGGCATTTGTTGGTAACAGCACTGATGCAGTTATACAGGCTCCCATTTTTGGAAAAATGGGAAATAATCAGCTTTGCCAAATGTGAAGGAACATTATCTTACATGAATTTACTCTTTTCTTTCTTCTTGATTGTGACCAGTATGAGTCAAAAAAAAATGTCTTGTCCAAGAACTTAGAATACTTCTCTGCTTTTATCTTCATATCATCATCAAATTTGAAGAGACCTTTTGACTGAAGCTGAGATGCCAGGTCAGGACTGATAACATTACAAATACAGTAGGGTTGAATAAGTGATTGTACAGCAAACAAATGCTTGTTATTCTGACTTATAGCGAATGGAAACCTCAAATAACAATGTTATATATGTATTTTGGGGCATAGAATCAAAATCTGCAATTTAAAATTAGAAATTCATTGATAAGTAATAGTTATGCAAATGTTTATATTTCGAATAGTGGAAAAAGTGTTCGTACAGTATCAATTTTTGCATTATAATACGGTAGATTTTGGTTGTGCTTCAAAGTAGAAGATTCTAAACTATTCTAGAATATTCTCAGTAACTCTATTGCAACATTCAGTTCAAAATTGGATCATTCTGCAGTCACTGTTCACTGATAATGGTTCTAATAATGGCTAGACGTGAGGAAATGACTTCTGCTCAAAAAGTGCTAATTATTAAGCTATGGAAAAAGTTACAGAAACATCTCCATTAACATGAACATACCTTTTTTAACAATTGATTCATTTATTACAAGATTTAAAAGATGTAATACTGTTGAGAATAAAGGCAGACCCGGTGCTCCCAGAATGATCTCTCCCAGATTACGAAGAAAGTTGATGCAACAGGTCCAAAATAACCCAATGGCCATCAGACAAGACCTTCAGAATGATCTGAGTTTGTCGGGAGTTAACGTAACTAAGCAATTGATTAGTAATGAACTATGCAATGACAGTATAAAGTCACGCTCCCCAAGAAAGACACCACTCCTTCTGAAACGGAATAGAGATGCCAGGTTGAAATTTGCAACAGAGCATAAAGATAAGGAAAATTCTTATTGGGAAAGAGTTCTTTGGACAGATGAGAGTAAAATTGAGTTGTTCGGTCGCAATTCCCTGAATCATGTATGGAGGAAAGACAACAAAGGATACGCACCCAAGAACATCATACCAACTGTCAAATTTGGTGGGTATAGTATCATGATTTGGGGCTGCTTTTCGATGCATGGTGTTGGCAAACTAGCAATTATAGATGGTAGAATGAATGCAGAAAAATATCAACAAATCCTAAGCGAAAATTTATAGTTTTCTGTAGAGAATCTTGGGCTTCCTCCTGATTGGATCTTCCAGCAGGACAATGATCCCAAGCATACTGCTAAGAGTACGAAAAATTGGCTTGCTAATAACAATGTTAACATTTTACAATGGCCCAGTCAGTCATCGGATTTGAATCCAATAGTGAATTTATGGCGGTTTTTGAAAAATAAGATCTGTGATAGAGGTCCAACAAACATCAAAAACCTGAATACAATTACTCAGGAAGAATGGGACAAAATACCTACTAAAGTATGCGAATCGTTAATTAAAGACTACAGGAAGAGATTGGTTGCTGTTGAACTTAATAAAGGCTTTGCTACAAAATATTAAATGGAGAAAACATGTTTTTGTTCTGCTGTACGATCATTTTTTTAAACCCTTAAAAATTTAAATATTGCTATATTTTGTTAACCCTGGAATATTATTTAGTTTTATATGCATGCATTTTTAGTAGGCAATCTGATACAGTAGATATATTCCCATTTTGTTAATTTAATATGTTACAAATAAAAATATGAAATATTTTCATGTGTACGATCATTTATTCAACCCCCTGTAGGTCTCACCTTTTTTACAGTCAAAATTGCTAGATGTAACCATAAGTTCTATTTTAATAGTTTCTTCTCTCACACTTCTCACCTCTGGAACACTTCCAGCTTGGAACTTTCAAGGCAACTGTGATCTTCAAAAAATAAATGCAATGTCAGTCATCATCTTATGTCTTTTTGAATCCTGTTCTATTTTTGTCATTTCTTCTCACTAACATTTTCTCAGTTTCTTTCACTCTCAATATCTCTTTGTGTCTTAGTGGCTTTATCATCTTACTTGGGGTGAAATGATTTAAAAAAACAAAATTTAGTTTACATGTTAATATGGGCTTCTTGATATTCTATATCCTTCATCAGTCTTTCAGCTACTGACTTCAAATTTTCTACAGTTTCAACTTTAATATTACTTGCAGTAGTTTTTATTATTTTCCTAAGATCTTCTTTGCATGAATTTTGTCTAACATTCTCAAATAAATCCTCTTTAATGACAAACCACAAGTTTTCTATCAGTTTAATATCTTGAGAAACTGGCAGCCATTTCATTAATTTGGTGTCTTTGAAATCTTCCTATTTGGTAAAGCAAGCAAGAGCCATTTTTGCTGAATATAAAGGAGCATTATCTTGCCCGAATATAGTCTTTGGCTTAAAGCTTCTTGCTTGTGATATGCATCACTCAAAATTTTTTCAAGAACTTACAATAATTCTATGCATTTATCATCATCATCAACTTTGAAGGAACCTATAATTTTTACTCCGAACAGTATTAGCCCAAAACGTTATACCAATTTCCCCACCATGTTGGTTAGTTATTCCCATGAAGAACCTTGACCTCTAGCCCATTCATTATCTCCATCCAATATAGCTCTACAGTCATCATTAAAAGAAATTAATATTTAGAAATAATTTTTCATGTACTTCTTTACCCAACTTAAACTGTTATTTCTCGTGGTAATATTTATTTCAATATTTGGTTGCTTTCATATCTTTAGCCAATGTTCTTAATAGACTGTATTTTCTCCCTCTGTTTACATTTGCAATCCCAGCTTTTTCAACTGTATTATTGCTGGTCCATCCACTTTTCTTGCTTATCCTTTTAATTTTTTTCAAATCTCTTTTTGTGATATTTTTAAAGCTATTTTTTCCTGTTCTTATTTTGCTAATGCTTTCAGTTTATTTTTTATTGTTCTCAGATCTCAATTGTCAAACTTTTTGCAATTTCCAATGTTGTACTCCCATCACTCAATAACTTTAAAATATCTTATCTCTTTTTGATGTTATATCTTTCTTCTGACCATTGGAAATCATTATATATCTGAGATTAAATGGTAATGGTGATATTAGCCATTTCCTTATAAGGAAACATTCGGTATTCATTTACCAAGCTGTTAGTGTTACTATCAATTAAAAATCATAAAATCTTTCAGTATCTATCTATGTTTCTGAGATGAGGTATTATGTACACTATTTACATTATTCGGACTATTGTCCTCATCTTTGTTGCCGTGTTTATCACAACGTTTCGGCCGTTGTACGCTCCGGCTTTTTTCAGATGGTTGGAATGTCAAACTGAACCCTTTATTTCGCTCATTGACATCCATTAGACATGGTACGTGGAACTAAAACAGTCTACCCCAGTGAGCGAAATAAAGGGTTCAGTTTGACATTCCAACCACCTGAAGAAGGCTGGAGAGTACAATGGCCAAAATGTTGTGATAAACATGGCAACAAAGATGAGGATAATAGTCCGAATAATGTAAATAGTGTACATAAAATATTTGTTGTAAAACCTTTGTCATATTCCTCAATTAACTGCAAGAATTTTTGAAGCCCCCCTCTTCACCAATATTTTTCTCCTGCTGCCTTGGTGTGTACTTTTGCTTTGCTAGTCAAGCTGTTCTTAAGCCAATGATACATGCACAAGTAGTCAGTTTTCAGATGGAGCACTTTCACTTGCCATTGAAAAAGCCAGATTGATGCCTTTTATTACTGTATTGAGCTCAGCCAAATTGATATGCTGGGAGCCATTGTCTGGACGTAACCAGCATGCATCTTCAGTCACTGCTCCATTTTCCTCCAGCGATAACCCAGTTGCAAGGGAGCTCATGTCAACCCGCAAGTCCATTTCCTGGATGGTAACACACCATTCTAATCTTCATAGGATCATTCTCTTTCACCATGACCAGTTGTTTCTTGTATCATCTTCTTCAAAGAAGCATTCAGTCAGCTCTTCATCCCAATTGCAGAAAACTGTGTTCGCCCTCAGATCTCAATTGTCAAGTTTTTTTGCAATTTCCAATGTTGTACAACATTCACTCAATAACATTAAAAAGATCTTTTCTCTTTTTGAAGTTATATCTTTATTCTAACCCTTGGAAATCTTTATATATCTGAAATTAAATGGTAATAGTGACATTAGCCATTTCCTTATAAGGAAACATTCAGTATTCAATGACCAAACTGTTAGTGTTACTATTGATTGAAATTCATAAAATCTTTCTCTTAAAACAGTTTTTCTGGAAAGTAGGTTTCTCAAGTCCACTGTTATTGCTCTTTTTAGTAATGATGGGTAATTTCTTCTTAACCTTTTGTTTAAAATAGTGTGGAAAGTTATTTTGATTATATAATTATTTTCTCTTCATGTTATCCATTCTGCTTTTGGAAGTTTTAATATGATGTGGTTTTTGCTATTTGGCGCAGTTCATTGTTTGTGATTGTCATGCCATTCTTTGAAATCTGATAAAGGAAAACCTATGGTATTCATTCACTGGGAATCTGTTTTTAAATACTGAGAAAACAAATGTCCCACAAAAAACTGACACCATTTAAAATGTGAATATCTAACTAAATACATGTCCCAGGCAAACAAAATTAAATAGGCTTCATGTTGAACAACAAAAGATTTATTTATCAAATTTTGAATAAGATATTCAAAGGGATGTAGATTTTACAACCGATTTCACAAAACTTCAGTATGTGCACCACCTGTGACATGACACACATTAAGTCAGTAGTCCAGCTCCTGCCAAACACGCTGTAGCATGATTTGTGTAACATAATCCAGCACCTCTGTGATTTTCTGCATAAGTTCCTCTAGGCTTATAGGAAGAGGGGGTTATAAACCTGTCCTTTCACATAGCCATATAGAAAAAAAAATCACAAGGTGTCAAGTCAGGTGAATGTGGTGGCCATTTCAACAGCACATTGTCATTATCACTGGCACACCTGATCCATCTTCCTTTCTTAGCACAGTCAACTTAGTTTTTACACATTTTGTTAGAATTTGAGATCATTTGAGCAAGAATTGGCTATGTTATTAGACTACAAAATGATGTCAATTTTTAGGACACTCTGTACTTCAGATAATATTTTGTACATTTCTGTACGAGTTGGATGCCATCCATGACATCCATATGAGATGCTAGATTTGACAAGACTATTTAAGAATATGACTCAAGTTCTTAGGTTAATGTTTTGGTTTTATAGCATCTTCCAATGTTGGACAAAACTGCCTACAAGTGCAGCCTTTTCTCTGTTCAATTTCCTTATCTCGGATTCTTCTTCTTCTATGTGTCATGTCTCTTCAGGACTTTAGTGATCACGGCTCACCATAACTTCCTGTCCTTTGTAGCCCTTACTAAAGTTTGTCTTTTTGTCATATCTCCTAATCCCTGTTATGCCAACCATTTACACAAGCTCATTGGGTAGGTAATGCCCTGCTTTGCCCTGTCCCGCTTATCTTTAATATGTATTGTGAATGTCAAATTTTCCCGGCAATCTTTCCTCATTATGATACATACAGTGAGGTATATGAAATGTTTCAAATTTATTGATTCTGCAGCCTGAAATTTTTTATGCTGTATTCAGGGTATATCCCATAATGATACAATTATGTGTTTATTTCTCTCTATCTATAAATATAGGTCTGTGTATGATAACATACATACAGGTACAAAGAATTTTATCTGTATATACCGTAATTTTTCAAAAATAATACGCACTCCAACAAATGCTCAAAAAAATTAAGAAATATATCTATCCCTATGTATAAGCCGCATCTATAAATTTTGTCAAAAAAAATAATAATTACGAAGGCATTTTGTCGACCTTGACATTAAGAATAAAATCAAAACTAAGCAGTTAAAATAATGTTGAAAATTACCATGTGGTTTTTCACGATAAATATAACATTTTATTTTACCACCAAAATGTCATCAAAACGTTGGGATTCTGTCAGTGAGGATGTTGTAATATAAAGAGTGGTTTCAAGAAGTGTTGTCTCCCGACAGCTATGGATGGCTCTGAAGATGACATCTTTTGGCAAGAGAATGAAGAGGCTGAAGGTAATTTTGAACAGGATGAAGATTATATTGTGAATGAAAATTTGTTTAATGACAATTTAGATATTGATTCTATAATAGAAAGTGGTGGTGGTGGTGATGATGATGATGAAAATTAAAATTTCAATAAATTGTTAACTTGATATCCTCTTTTCTTCGAAATTGGCCTTTTTATAGATTTTTAATTTTTTTGACAAATAAAAAATGCGGTTACTGATAAACAAATTTATTGACAAAATGGTACAATTATTGTTGGATTTAAAATGAAAATTGGGATAATATCTTTCTTATTTTAGAACAACAAGTACATATTTATTATTATTGTAACACTATTTAGAAACGGCAGGTTAATTAACCAATTAATTAACCACAGAAGTTAATTACGGGGATTACTTAAACCGATAGATATAACGAAAGACATACTGAGCGATAACTTAAACTGATAGATATAACGAAAGACATACTGAGCGATATTCTTTTTGTTTTGTTATTTTCCCAAAAACGGGGAATCGGTGAAAAGATTTTTTGTTTTGTTATTTTCAAGGGCGAATCAAGATAATCATTTTTACTTTCTTGCGGAAGTGTGATGCTGAGATATGCCAAATTCTCTGCGAAGACAAAGGAAGGAAAAAGAAAGAAAAGAAAGAGACAGAGGGACAAGACTTAACAACTTAGATGATAAGAGAAGGAAGAAGGCCACCCACAAAAGCGATGTTGTTTTGGGTAGTGGAATGGCGAAAATTCTGATGGTCATTGTCGTAAAAATCAACTGATGAGTCCCAGAGCTTTTGGGCAGATAAGGCATTAACTGTGTCGTGATGGCCAGGGCTTGTGTTATCAGGAAATGATTCGGTGGGTCGTCTGCCGACCGCACACAGAGCAGGAGAGGTCGGCTGGACAGGACATCTGTGTTCTGTTGAAATTCGTTTGTGATAGCAAGAGCCATGTTATTGTGTTTATTTTAATTAACCCAATTTTCGCCAAAACCCCGTCCACTTAATGTTGGCGAAAAACTTAAATTGAGGAAATCCATATGCCGTGAAGTTGGATAAAAATTGAGATTATCATTTGACGCCTATTGGCCGAATAGCCAGGCAGAGGTGATCATGTGATGCAGGGAGGAGGCCTGCCACCGCCCATTGAGAGGATAGGTATGAGATGTTACTGCGAGGAAGTGGGAAAACCGTTGACGCCCTCTAAAGTATGGTGAGATACCCATATGAGAGCAGAAGAGGGTGGGAGTGGAATAAGATTTCCAGGTATGGAAAATGATAATTATTTTTGGCCGAAAACAAAGAAAATCCTTATTGGGGATTTGAAATCAACGTGGTGGCCACACCACGTCCGACCCCACGCCAGGTTTTGATCGGCGTCCATATAAGCAAACATCTTCGGGTGTTTTAGACAGAAGTCCAGTACAGAGAGTGAGAAGAGTGAGTACAGTACAGTAAGGAGAGAGCAGTCCAAGAGCAGTGCAGTTCGCAGAGAGACGCGCCTCGCACAGGTGACCGCACGATTCCATGCCTTCCGACTTAGACTTCTAACCAAGAACAAATTTGTTGAAGTCTGATTTTAGATTTCCCACCAAAGCAAGTTTCCGACTTAGACTTCTAACCAAGAACAAATTATAGAAGTCTGACTTATATTTTCCACGAGAGCCGTCTTTATTGAAAGACAATACAGATATCCAGAACTAGCAAAAAGTGTTACAATCCACACATTTTTTTTTTCTTCGGGCTGGGAGAGAAAGAGAGAGACGCACTCCTGTAACTCAACAAACCGACATAAAATTAATCACTATTCCTAACCAGTCACTCGCCTTGAAGTTGTTGTTTGTGCTTTTGTTTTTTTTGTCTACATTTATTGTGCCGTATCACCTTGACCCGGATTCGGCTGGCACTACGGCCCGGCGTCTGATTGATCTCGTCAACCTAAGATCAAATCACAACGTGGGTAGGTTGAATCGAGATCAAAGTAGTTGCTTCGGTGACCAGGCGTTGGAAGCGAGCTGAGTACGACAAATTGGTACTAGAACCTAACAAGACTTCAACCGATGTCCCAGGGTTAGCCCGTCACAAAGGACCGACGTCACATATTGGCGTCGTGACTGAAAGAGGTCGGGTGTCACAAATGGTGCCGCAACCAGTACGGGTGTCACATTATAAATCAATAATGAAAAAAATATTTTTGTTTAAACCTATGTATAATACTCACCCTTCTATCACCTGTAATTTACAGTAAAAAAAAAAAATGGATATTTTTGAGAAATTATGGTAAATATATTTCTTCCACAGGTGTTATAAAAGTATATATTAGTGAATATACTTAATATCCAACATTGATCGCATGACTCTGCGTTTCATGCAGTTGCTGCAATTTACAAGTACATTGAATATTATGTATATTCACTAATATATATATATATATATATATATATATATATATATATATATGGGATGATAAACCACAGTAGTTGGGGGTCCAAAATTCCTATCCACAGTTTAGATCAAAAATGAGCCACGGTGTCAGGATTGCCAGTTTAGACCACCAAAACAAAGCTTGTCAAGTCCATGGGGTTATCCATAAAAATGGGTAACAGTGACTTAGCATGCAAAATGCGTATTCAATATTAAGAGTTGGATATTGGCAGTTTTGAAAAACATTTATTAAAATTATCCTTTAATTTCACATAAAAATCTGCACCAATGTGAATAAATTTGAAAGACGACAGCCTAAAATGATTCCAATTATAAAGCACCATGTCAATAGATCTATCAATGATAGCAAAAGATGGCAGAAATCTCGTACGCACAAGATTTTAACATTTTAACAAGAAAAAAATAAAAATAATTTTTTTATAATTTTATTAAGATTTTGGATGAAAACATTACCATACATTGTATTTTAATGTATTAATAAAAATAATATAAAAATACAATGTAGAAACTTCTATGTACAAGCACAGGTTTCTATGCAATAAAATTAAATAAAACTCAATTTAATGAATTTATTAAAATAAAAGATTATACAGAAAAAAATCAGACTTTAAAAAGTGTCACAATCAAGTTTGAATTTGTTTCAAATTGGGATCCACTGATGATTATAATTCTAATATGAACATGACAAAAAATTTGAGGGTCCAGGCATGTCTTAAACGACATTGTGGTTTATTGTTGCATGGCTTACTGACCTGTGTGTGTGTGTGTGTGTGTGTGTGTATAATAAATATATTGATTTCACCCCAAGCAAGCCAGTAAAGCTACTAAGACACAAGAGATTACTGGATGTGGAAGAATTAAAAAACAGAAACATTACATTACTAAGGGGTGAGAACAATAGAAGAGTAATGAAGAAGACAGTAGATAGTGATTGACATTGCATTTAAAGATTTTAAGATTAAAGTTGACTGGAAAGCATGTAGCTGGAAGAGTGTTCCACAAGCGAGAAGTATAATAGAAGAAACTGTTAGCATAGAACTTGCAGTTACATCGAGCCAACTCAACTGTAAATTGATGAAATCGCATTGCCAGTCTAGTACTGCACTTTAATTCACTTCTTGAATTTCAAATTTAGTAAAGCACTTTACATATGAATTCAAGCTTGCCAACTAAAATACTTTCAATACATTTCTTTAGTAAAACCATTAGCGACAGAATTACATTAAAATAGCTCTATATATATATATATATATATATATATATATATATATATATATATCCATAATGCTTTCTTTAATTTTTAATCTTTCTGATTTTCAAAGCGCAACATAGAGGTTGGTAGTTGAATGTTGCTAAAGCAAGTTTTAGATAAATAATTGAAAAATTCAATGTTTATTCATTAAACTTTTTCCTCTCATCAAAAATATTTTCTTGGTGAAAAGGAAACACATGACTAAAACTTAGTAAAGGTATGGGTGGAGTTATTATAAATCAGTGTACCGTGATAAGCAAAGCTGTAAAAAAATATTATAGTCAGCTTTGTTTCATAAAATATAAAAATAGCATTCTCATTTATTAAGCTCAGCTTCATTTGACCCAAAACAGCATGTTGTGCCCAGTAAATATCAAATTTAGTAATAATTTTTTTTCTGTTATACTAATGTTCACCAATATCAGGCCCAAGAGCCGCTCAAGGTAGAGGGTTACAGTGTGGTAAAGGGAAGCTCATGAGGTTATGTAGGAACACAATAACAGTTAACACAAGGGTTGAAGAGGTCAAGATTGTAGTACTTGGGAAAACATCCTGCTTGGAGTCGGTTCCAAAAAGCAACAGTTCTTAGAAAGAAGTTGTCCAAATGGAACTTCTTACTAATGGAATATGAAGAGAATGAGAATGCAAAGGTCATGGCTAGTGCAACCAAGAAATATAACATATCAGAACATATGTCATCAAAATAGTGATAGAGTAGCTAGTATATTCTGATGTTTTGTATGTGGGGGGGAAAAGGGTTTTAAGGTAGAAAATAACCTATGCTGAGACACTAATCTCGATATATTCAGTTTCAATGAATTTAGAGTGTTTCCAAATACTTGGCCATTTTATTTATACAATTCAATTAATGTAATTTCTAACATTTTTATTTTATAGAACCCTCAAGAAAATACCATCTGGATAAGGGTTTAAATTTGGAAGTTTTGATAATCATTTTGTGATATCAATCCTTGCAGAAATAAGTGAAAACATAGCCTTTCATTTATTAGATTAAGTCTTATATTAAACTGCGCTTAGTAAATATCTAGAAAGAAAAGATTGAAGGTGAAGAGAAATGACTTCAAATCTGGGAAATAGGGAAACATGAACAGACAAGAGATGTTGAGCCTGACTAATTGTTCTCACTTAAAAGATTAGTTCAACATAGTCTTTCCATTAGATTTGGCCTTATATTAAACTGCGCTTAGTAAATATCTAGAAAGAAAAGATTGAAGGTGAAGAGAAATGACTTCAAATCTGGGAAATAAATAGGGAAACATGAACAGACAAGAGATGTTGAGCCTGACTAATTGTTCTCACTTAAAAGATTAGTTCAACATAGTCTTTCCATTAGATTTGGCCTTATATTAAACTGCGCTTAGTAAATATCTAGAAAAAAAGATTGAAGGTGAAGAGAAATGACTTCAAATCTGGGAAATAAATAGGGAAACATGAACAGACAAGAGATGTTGAGCCTGACTAATTGTTCTCACTTAAAAGATTAGTTCAACATAGTCTTTCCATTAGATTTGGCCTTATATTAAACTGCGCTTAGTAAATATCTAGAAAGAAAAGATTGAAGGTGAAGAGAAATCACTTAAAATCCAGGAAATGGAGTTGTACCTGTATTAAAAGTTTGTGAATTCATTAGTCTTTTAAGAAATTCTAAATTCATTAGAAAAAATAAAAAATTATATCAATAAATAATATTGCTTTTCTACTGTGATTGAACTTCTATCATTTCTTTCAATAAATTATTCCATTCTTATTTTATGGGCACATGCCTGAGTGATTAGAGTGTTAGCATTCCAGGTTCAGATCTTGACACAGTTAAGGAGCGTACTTTTTGATAAAAGAAATGATCCCAGCATGCAGTATTGTTGGTGTTTGAAAACCATAGCTGAGATTGAGCCAAGTCTTGTGAGTGAAATTAAGTAGATGAAACTTTTTGGAAGCTGTCAATGATTGTGTTAACATGAAGTCATATATCCTCACTCGATAGGTAGATAGGGGCTCTTTAGCCTAGGCTGTCAATCTACGCAGATAAAAAAAACAAACGCCTATTCTCTAGCTGTATGGCCGCTTGCAGTGATGCATTGCCCTAAAAACCTCATGATGACTGAAAGTCTTAAAAAATGAAATGTTATGTGACTTTGCAATCTTCCACAGGCAGAAATAGCACAAAATGATGATATTTAATCATTTCCACATTACTTCCAACAAATTCTTTTCACATGGTTGCATTTAAATTGGAACATTTAGAATAATCCTATCCAGATGAGAATATCATAGACTGAACATATGAGTAACAAGGAAGTTTTAACAATCATGAAAACAAAAAGGATACTATATTTAGAATCAGAAAGAGTTGAAATTTGTCAGACACATGATGAGGAAAGAAGGCTTGTAGAATT
>OZ038507.1:24779240-24816740 GCA_964036315.1 Acanthosepion esculentum
CCAGCAGTATTATTGTGTTATATACACTTTTATCTATTTTTTGTTTTTATTAATTATGACCTAACATATCTTATTCATTGGGTAGGTTGTTTTTTTTGTAATCTTTTTACAATTTTTTTTTTTTTACAGTTTTTACTTATCAAATACAGTAAAAAAAAATGCATATTTTGCTTGTAGTGATTCATAATTAGTATTCTGGTTTTAATATATTTTCCATTCAATTTATCTAATACAAAAATATCAACTTTATTTGGATTTATTCTTGAAATAGTAAAATTTAGAAGCCAGTTTGTAAGCAGAAACCTGCAGAAATTAGATATTTCTGTACATTTTTTTCAGATAATCTTTAAAACTAAATGGTCAAAAATTGGTAAAAGCTATGAATCTAATTTTTGGTGGCAGTACTTATCACATCAAACCCCAACTTTTGCACCATATGCAGTGTTGATTTTCTTAAAAAAGTGAAAAATCAACTTGCTCAACTGAGTAATAATCCTAATATAAATAATATAAAACTTGCAGTTATTTAAGTGCTTCAACTGTAATAAGTTACTATCTTTATCTTTGCAGCTGAACCTTAATACCTGTTTCCCAGTCTGGTATTTTAACTGAATCTAACCAAAGCTATCATGGAATATGAAGTGGGGTAATTATATTGAATCAGTTGCTAGGTCTACTCCTAAGGAAGTTGGCTCACTGTGTCATACCAGACAATTTTCTTGCCGGAATCCATCTTGCACATTTATAAATCAGCCATTCCTCTGTGCATTGAACTTTGCTGCCATATCTGGTCTGGTGCTGTAGTGGACACAGCCTGCCCCTCTGGTGTAAGTGACATAAGATCGCCTGTGCTATGCATGGGAGACTCAATCTGCATAGACTGGGTGATGTCTCATGTGACCAAAAATCTCTATAGTGACCTTGCTAGACACCATAAAAGTCAGCATTTGTTAACACTAGGGGATTGCTTGAAGGGATGCCACTGGTGCGACAGGAGTGAAAGAAACAAATTTCAATAACTCGGCTACAAGCTATTTTAGCTTATTTTGCTGCATGACAGCCATCAGCAGAAGTAGCCTTCTTGGGGATCCAAGCTTCTGCTCATCATATAGAATAAGCCAACTCTTCTCAATACAATATTGCAACTACCTCTCATGATTCTCTGATTTTCATTGGCACAGAATACTATGTTATGCTGTTTTGCAACTTTCCTAGAGTTTTACCTTCTGCCCATTTCCAGGATGCAGTCCACTCATTCCACTGCTGATCAAATTCCGCTCAAAAATCAGGTTCTTTATTTGAGAGAACTGGCACCACTGTGCATACAGAAAGTGGCTCTTGGATGAATTGAACCTCCCCTGACTTAGAAATAGACATTCTGCCAAGAAACTTGATTGCATCTATTCCACTTAGGAGATCAAATTCAAGGGGGTCCTCTCACACTACCAGGCCCTTTATCACAACAGTCCTTCCATTTCTCACATGAAGGCTGACAGGACTAACTCTGCATGTCCGCATTCTACCACCAATATCAGCGCTTTGCATCTCTCATGTTCATTACACCTTCTTGCTCACTATGGTGCAGATGCACATGGAATCCGCTAGTGCAATGCACTTCCTTCTGTACACATTAATTTCTACCGTTGATAACGCCAAGTTTACATCTTCACTGGAGACAAACTGGTGCTGAGTTTGCTGTCCCCTGGCTCTTTTCCCCAGATAATCTCGGGATGTGTGGCCTAGTTCATCACAGTTATAACAATGAATATATCATTAGAACCCCTAAGGAGGTTGCATAGTCCCTTGGTGTCTCTCTCACACTCTCACACTGCTGCTACTGCCAAGTCTTTGTCTAGGTTCTTATCATCACTCAAGTGCAAGTGAGCATCAAAAGAGGACGTCTTACTACTAAGGAGTCCGCTGAATAGATGCATGAGTAAATGGGTGAGTACCAAAGTGGTTTATATGGATGAAATTCTGTGCCATTTGATAAACATTTGTCCTTTTCCTCATACCATGAGCAATTCTGTGGCAGATGAAACCACCACATCGAGTGATGATGAGATGTGCATACCTGTAACAAAGAATGAAGACAGCCATTCAACTTTAGTTGACTCTAACCAATCGAGTGACAGTGATGACAATGAAGGTCAACAGATTGTGACAGGTCTGCCACAAGAAGCAAGTGCACCTGCCAAACCACTTCTTTGAAGAACATCAGTTGTAAAAAGCTGTCTCCAGCTGCTACCTGTGTGATGGTGAGATCGGTGTAGTGGACATAGCCTGTCTCCCTGCGACATAAGATCACCTGTGCTCTGCATGGGAGACTCAATCTGCATGGACTAGATGATGTTGCATGTAACTGAAAATTGGTGTAGCAGCTTTGCTAGACACCATAAAAGCTAGCATTTGTTAACACTGGGGAATTTCTTGAAGGGATGCCAACGGTGAAACAGGAGTGAAGGAACCAAATTTCGATAACTCAGCTACAGATGCTACTACTGCATATCTCGAGATCCTTGATAAAATTCAAAGAAGGGCCTGTAATATATTCAGTCCTGACCTGGCATCTCAACTTCAGTCACTTTTCCACCAACATGACATGGCTTCCCTTTGTTGTCTTTTCTACAAATATTTTCATGGCATGAATTTATGTGGTACTAGATTGGTAACTAGGTCTCACCATTTTACTGTTGAACTAGCTAGATGCAACTGCACATTCTATTCTAATAATTTCTTTTCTTACACTTCTCGCCTGTGGAACTCCCTTTCAATTTCTTGCTTTCCTGCTACTTACAATCTTTAAATGCAGTGCCAATCACCATCTTCTGTCTTCCTGAACCCTGTTCTTTCATTGTCCTTTGTACTTACGGCATTTTCACTTTGCTTGGGGTGAAATGGTCAAAAAAAAAATGGAGAGGTATCATTATGTATATATTATTTACATTTGGACTAATATCCTCATCTTTGTTATCACACTGTTTTGGACATTGTGCTTTCTGGCCTTTTTTAGGTTTTGGTTCAAGTAATCTTCAAGGAATTTAGAAGTAAAACTCTTTATTTCATCTACCAGGATTCAGTTTGAAATTTCCTGAAGGTTACCTGGATCAATAGACACCTGAAAAGGGCATAACAGCTGAATAAAAAAAAGACGAGGACAATAGTCTGAATACAAATAATATAAACCTTTTTACAATCCTTTAAGTGCTTAATGAAGTTTCAACTGTAACGGATTATTGTCTTTATCTTCCAAGCTGAACCTTTAATACCTGTTTCACAGTTCTGACACTTTAGCTGAATTGTCAATAGTCTTGTTTCTTGCAAATGCAATGATGCCTTCACTCCAAAGTTAACTTATATAATCCAGATGTTTTTTTCAACAATACATGTGTCAGTGACATTATCTTTATTATACTATTCTGTCCCAGTATTGTGCCACTGTTGTCCACAATTATGAACAGAGGGTTTTTCATTTTATTTACTAACCCCACCCCCCGCCTTCTTTCAGAGTTAGGTCTGTATTATTACCATAGCAAGTGTGACTATGACTTGCTCTTTCCTTTGCTATATTTTAAATTCATTTATTTCTGGGTTGTTTTTCTTTCTTTCCATCGGAAAGGTATTTGTAGTTTTTATAAGACTGTGTATGAAACGAAGAGATGCCGTGGAGGGTGTGCTAACTTACTGACTTGACTGCAATGCTGGTGACAATAAGACACAAGCTAAGCTGCCTATGTTAATAATATAGCTGGTCACAGTTGTCGTACAACTTCTCACATTGTTTAATAAAAGCCAAGATGGTGAGGGTGGTGAAACAGGATATCCAAGTTTGGACTAACTGAGGGAGCATGGACGTGTTTTAAACTTGCAGAGATGTGTTATGGTCTTAGTCTATGGTAGAGTGAGGCTGGTAGCCTTGGTCACATCTCCATGACTGTGGTTAAGCAGCTGTGAATAGCTGGCAAGGATAGGGATAAGGCCCAAGAGCCATTCAAGGTAGAGAGTTACTGAATGAGATTGTCGTAAAAGTATACAGAGAGGGAACTAAAGGTGCATATTATGAGTATATTTAAGATAGATAACACCTGACCCTTGACTTGAAGAGGTTAAGATTGTAGTGATCAGGGAAGCATTCTCTTGGGAGATCATTCTACAATTCTTGGGGAAGAAGCTGTCTGAGTGGAACTTCCTCCTCACTAATGGAATATGAAGGGAATCAGGATGAGTTGATCTAGTGTAAGTGACATGGCAAAGTCTGTGAAAGTTTTAACTGGTGGAACCAAGGAATGCAGTTTGGACAAACATCTGTTACAAAAATAGCAATAGAGTAGCAATGTTTCTTTTGTGGGAAAGGAGTTGAAGTGTGGAAAAGAATTCATCACCAACAAGGCCGTGCAAATCTGTATTGGAACAATTTTGCAGCTGAATGAGAACCATTGTATCTCCTAGAGACATATACCCCCTCCTTCTCTTTCTACTCTGTGTAACTATCTTAAAACACAACTTCTGCTAATCTTGTTTTTCATATTTTTTTGTTTGATTCCTGGAAGAATGTTTGAATCCACTCATTGTTTTGAAACTGTAAGGTCTGACGAAGCGAAATTGAATTTTATTGGTCTCATGAAATAAAATATTACCATGGCTTTCTGAAGTCTCCAATTTGTTAATTAATTATTACTTGCTCTGTTTACTAGATTGAGCTCTCTGGATTTATATCCTCCCTGAAATTATCCATACAGATTACCAATTAACTTTATTATATATATATATATATATATATATATATATATATATATATAATATGTTAATCAGGTGTTAAAGCTACTAAGACACAAAAGGTTACTGAGGGTGAAAGAATCTGAGAAAGAACATTATTAAAGAGAGACACTAATAAAAGAAGAGGATTCAAGAAGACACCAAACAACGATTGATATTTCATTTAAATTTTTGAAGATCAAAGTTGACTGGAATGTAAGAAGCTTGAAGATTGGTTCACAATTGAGAAGTGTGAGAGAAGAAACTGTTAGCATATAATGATGCATTTACTAAGCTGTCAATTTCAATAGTAAAATGATGAGACTTAGCTAGCAATCTAGTACTGTGTTTAGATTTGTCCAGTCGAGGTACCAAGCACATCAGAATAATTACCATGAAAATACTTATAGAAAAGACACAGGGAAAGTTACGTTATGACAGTGGGTAATGACTTAAGCTTCAATACCAGGTCAGGACTGATGACATTGTAAAGTCACCTTTCAATTGAATTTGTGGCTGTCCTTACATGATGTAAATACAGTTTTTTTTTTTATTGATGTACTACTGAAAAAAATAGCTTTATCTTTGTTGTGCTATGAATTATAGCAAGTAGGTGCAGGGCATTAATTGTTGAAATGAAACTTATATGAAAAGTCAAATGTGCCTTTTTGTGTCATGTCTTAATTATTTCATTTTCGAGAACTCTGTTTTTCTCAACGTTTAGGCTGGTTTGATCTAATAATTGATTCCATTAGTATTATATTTCTTTTACTTCAAGGCTACCTATATGACATTACATTTATAATGGTTTTTTAACTAGTCTGATGCCTGCATATTCATTTATACTCTTTTGAAATTGGCTTCTAGTCCAATAGCACATGAGATGGAAAGCCAGTGAATTTTGAATGGTTATAAGTTTGTTGCTAATTGAACTACTAATGTTGTAGAATACCTATGGATGATAATGGGTATGTCCTCATTCACATAAATACAGTAGTAAATACTGCAGGTAGACTGGTGTAGTCACTTGAAATGGAAATACCAACAACTGAGTAATTTAATGGAGAGATATATGAGTGAATAAAGTTCACTCATGCAAATATGTTGGGCAGGTTCATTATAGTAAAGTGGACTAACCCACCTGCAGTATTAGGTACTCTCCTATAAATAAGGTAGATTAGCTGGCCTGCCTTTCTAAAAGGAGACACAAGCCATGTTAGAAGGTAAGTTATTTGACTTCTACAAGTTGGAGATTCATTATGGAATTCACATGACTCACTTCTAGCAGTTGACTACTTCTACGTGTCACTGGCGAATCTTATATGTGTTGTTCTTGTCCTAAGTATTATCGTTCATTACCAACCTTTGTGTGATTACAAGATAGGATGGGCAACAGTGAGATCTCCAAGAGAAAGAAAGATGCCAACATATCAGGAATGGGGGAGAGAAGGAGAGCAAAGGAATACCGTAAATCTAGAAGCAGTTAGTAAGATTGACAAGGATTGTAAAACCCCTACATTTTTAGGAAAGATCGTTTTACGGTATGCGATCGATAAATTGTCGTCTAAATTAAATTAAGTTTTAGCAAGTTGTCCATTGGTTCCATCAACAGTTTTGGTTTTTCTTTAAAACACACACACACACACACACAGAGAGGGTGAGATGCAAATTGTCATCTAAATGACACAAAAATGAAAATAACACTAACATTGACATTTCATTTTAACAGATATATTTACCAAAATTACACAAAAATATCTTGAAATATTAAAGAGTAAATTTATTTAATAAAATAACCATCGGCTTCAACCACGGCCTCTAGACAACTTCAGAATCTCCTGCAACTCTTCTGGATGATATCCTTGTTTATGTTGGTGAATACTGCCATAATCCTTGCCTGCAACTCTTCTGGATGATATCCTTGTTTATGTTGGTGAATACTGCCATAATCCTTGCCTTCAGTTCATCTTTGGTATTACAAGGAGTTTTGTTGGTCCCTCGCTCATCTGCGCTCCATACATAATAATCAAGTGGCTTGTAGTCTGGGGAGTTAAGCGGCATGATGTAAGGGATAATGTGGTCGCAGAAATTGTTTGACAGCCATGACTGGGTTCTCCTGTTTGTGTGGCATGGTGCAGAGTCCTGTTGCCAGACATAGGGTCTTCCAGTAGTTATCCTCTTGACCTAGGGCAGCACTACCTCCTCAAGGCACTTGATGTTGGCCTCTGTGTTGAGTCTGAGGCTCTCACTAGCAAATTTGGGAGTTCTTTTCTTATCAGAATGAGTTTTCCAAGTTGCTGTACCTTAATAATCACCATTAGACTCATCCAACTCTTTCTGAATCTTCTGAGATGTTCTCAGATTGACACCCAAACACTCTGAAATGTTCATATTGGAGCTTCCAGCATAAATGCCAAGCAGTAGAGCATGTCATTTCTAAATTTCTGACAGAGTGAATTGTCATGGTGCTTTTTTTTTCACACAGACTGTGCCCAACTGACCCTACTATACTGTGCAGTCAACAAAAACAAACAAACCACATGTGCAAAATTAAAAAAATGGCGACAATTTACCAATTGCACTCTGAATATTTGCATTGCTTAATTTACATATGTGAAGGAGGAGAATATGAAAAGGAGTAATAAACAATGTCACATCAGCAGATATATACTAAGAGACTTGTTAATAAATTTAACACATCACAACAAAAATAAATACTTCATCAACCATTCAGTATTAACTTTACTATTGTTCATCCTATATAAAGCCCAAGAATGTGTAGTGAACCCCGATAAAAATAAAATATATTAACAAAAATAAAAAGGATTAAAATAAGGCATTTGCACTTTCCTTTAAAACCCCTATCTCTCACTTTTTCTCTCTCTCTCTAACCATCCTGGGTATGATGATAAACTACATCCGCGTCCTGAGTAAGATGATAAACTATGTCTGACAGCAAGGCCTCTGATCAGGAGGTTTTGAGGAGTGTGGAAACACCTCTTAATTGCTGGTGTTCCCAGGTCCACCCTGACCTGGGGTGGTAACACCTTTCAAGGTTCCAGATATGGGCAAATAGTTAACACCCAAACTTTTGTAAAAATAGGTTTTAATACCAGAAATACTTTGTAATAAAAAAAATTATTACCAGCAATGATTTTTGAAGGCAAAATTATTATCAGCAATACTTTAAAAAAAATACCAGCAATACAAACAGCTATACATTCTTTGGAAAAAATATGACCAGCTATAGATTTCTTCAAGGAAAAATATTCCCAGAAACAGATTTTTGAAGAAAAACATTACCAGCAATAAAAATTTTGTCTGCATTAAATAACCCATTGAGGTTGATATGCCGTAAAACAAAACAAACCAAACTCTCTCTCTCTCAACTTCTTTTTCTATACTTCTCTCAACCTACAAGGAGGCAACCCACAAATAAAAAGAGGAAGAAGAAAAAATGGAACCCAGCCAAAACACTGGAAGTTTGCAGAAGCTGAGCATACTTATTTGTGAGTGAAAAACACCAAAAATCAGGGAGGCTCCATGTATAACTTCCATTATAATAAAAAATGAAAAAGAAAGGAACATGGGGATAAAAGATAATTTGGCCAATCAAAAAAAAAAATGACATAAAGAGACTTTTTAATGTGAGTCAAAACCAAAGTTTCCACAACAAACTCTGAGCCTATCCAAAATGATATAAACTGACACCTCTGGACTATCAGGAGAGGACAAAAAAAAAAATACTATTGCGTAGAAAGCAGCCGTGCATGATGCAAGAAGAAGCAGTTAAGAGGTCATCTGCTATTGACATTTCTGCCCTGTCCAGGGCCAAGAAAAATACAGTAGATTGACACTGACTTAATTTCTGATATTACTATTACTCATACCATGGTCTGACATTAAACTACTGAAACAGACAGTTTTCCATACTGCTACCAACATCTGCCTTATTAACAAAGTTTTTGCCATGCTGAATACTCATTGATCACTTTAAAGAAAATAAATACCAATTGAATATGAAGGGGATGAGGATGAATCAACACTGAATAAATGGTGTGGCAGGTCCTAGCTGCAAAGGTCTGTACTGGTGAAACCAAGAAATGTAAATTGAACATTTACTGTGAAAATAGAAATAGAGTGGTGAGAAACTGATAAGATATTAGCTGTTGGGAAGAGGGTTGGAGTTAACTAAAAAAATAAATGAATAAAATAAAAATGGTTGCCGAGGGAAATGGCACCTCATTTCCTTTGAAAGCACTCTCCTAACATACTTATCTCACTATCCGTCCCACTTTTCAAAACAGTCTGCAAAGTCTTTTATTGTGATTACCAATCAGCTGCCTCATTGCATTCTTCTTAATTTTTTGTCCATGGTCTGATATCTTTTCCCTTTCAATAGTGATAGCTAGAAATCACAGGATGCCAAATATGAATTGTAGCAGTCCTGACACATATGATTAATGAGTTGCTTTGTTAAAAAAAAAACAAAAAAAACTGCACAAAATTTCCCTGATCTACTTACTTGGTCACAATGAATATGGTCCCACAGTAAACAAACACACTCAGTGGCATCTCTCTGCTGACTGCGTAACCCTATGGGAGAATGCTCAAACATGTACAGTAAATTCCCACTTGATTGTCCAGTGACGTCAAAACCTCACAACTAGTTTTTGAGACATAAACAAAATAGCTGGATACTTTCCGGACAAATCTCATATATATTATACAATGCCATTGTTATTTGAGACATTTATTCTCGATTCAGCTTAGTTTGACACAAGGGCACATTTGAAGCATCCAGAAGTAATGCCTGATGAGCTTGCTAACTACACTGTGCATCACATTATTAGCCACTCTTAAATTTTCATAATTTTTAGAAAACTAATGAAAAGATTTATGGAAATATTTGAACTGTTAATGTGACTTGATTAGTTTTTTTTATGGCTTGTCAACCTATTGCAGGTTGTTTAAAGCCATAAAATATTTTTAGATTGTGAGAGTATTTTTCAGATAATAATGATTAACTGATACAATTCCTACTAATTAAATCTTATCCGCGGGGAGAAGAGATGGATTCAATCCTATCCCAAAGGTATTTGGATGTAAGAGAATATGATGAATTCAACTAGAAGTGGAACTCAGCTTTCCAATTCAGAGTTGTCATCCATTACACCACCCACACATCCAAGGTTACAGCACCTGGCATTCCTATTAATGTGCGGGATATTTCACATAATATCTATAATTATAAAACACTGTATGCCTAATGATGTGGCAACAGTTTTATATATATTTTTTACAAAATTTTTTCCAAGTTTCACATTATTAACCAGATAGCTGAAACTCCAAGAAAGTAGAGGTCATTCATAATTATAATTACAGAATATGTTCAAATTTACAAAGATAAATTTAAAAAAAAAATGAAATCATTTTCATTGCAATTACAACAAAATTATAAGCCTAAATGTGAAATGTATGCTCCAGGTTCAGGAAACTAACTTCAGAAGTTTTTCATCTATTGGTTTTGTGAGCTGTTGTATTACTTCGTATAAACCAGATTGCAAAGAATTCAGAGTAGCATTCCAAAGTTCATCTTTGCTGGGAAATTACTATCTGCTAATGTAAAAAAAAAACTTCAGAATGTGCCACAAGTTTTTGATCAGGTTATGGTCTGTTAAACAAGTTTGCCACTTCATCAAACAAGTATCTTTTTTTAAACTCATTCAGATATTCATTAATATTCTTTGCTGAATAGAACAATGTCATGCACAAAAATCATTTGCATTCTTCTTTAACTATGGTTCCATATGTGCCTTCAAAAAATCAGCTTGACACAATCTGGAACTTGCCATGGGGCCCACTACTTCACCACTTATCATCCTCTCCTAAAATCACACCACTTCTGTCTAGTTAATGGCTTAACCTATAAAGTTGTCTTCCAGTAGCCACCCAGCTCCATTATTAAATGTATATTAAGCTTACTACAGTAAAAAGGATTAGCTGAGATGGAGTTTGTCAGCCTTGGAAGGCAGTTTATCTTAGAGAAGAAAAACTCTGAATTCAAATCTCCACTGCCTTGCAGCAATATCCCAACATGGAAAAGGTTATAGAAGTAAATACAGACAGAAAATCCAAAGTGAAGTCTCAAGGCATTTTGCTGGCAACACTGACCTCCTTTTGGCAACTCCTTCAACCAAACCGACCCTCAAATGCTTTCATTCCCTTGAATCTCATTGGTTTGGCAGAGAGAAGGCTTCTGTTGTCTGATCAGTACAAAGCCTTCATACACAAAAACTCTGAACTGTCTCATTATCCAGTGAAATCCCAATATAGAAGACCAGTTACAGAGTACAAACCTCTGCTTTATTGGTGTAGAGTCACAGGTTTTTCATCCCAAGCAAGGCAATAAATCCACTAAGATGCAAGAGATTACTAAGAGTGAAAGAATCTGAGAAAAATCATTATTATGAAAATTTTTATTTATTAATGACAATATAAGAAAAGGATTCAAGGAGACAGATGACGACAATTGACATTGCATTTAAATTTTTGAAGATCAAAGTTGACTGAAAAGTGAGAAGTGAAGTTCCACAAGTGAGAAGTGTGAGAGAAGAAACTGTTAGCATAGAACTTGCAATACTACACTTGGGGATTGAGATGTAAGATGAGCTTGCTAACTATCCTGCTATTGTAGTTGTCTTTTAATTTTTATTATATTTAACTTTGTCTGCCCCTGGCCAACTTTAGGTATATCTAAACCGGTTGTTCCCAACATTGAGTGCAATTTGATTTTTAAAGGTGTGGGAGAATTCATGAGTTATTAACAGTGGATTTTTCTGTGTGTGTGTGTGTGTGTGTGTATATATATATAATGTTTGTTTGTTTGTGTGTGTGTATATATATATATAATGTTTGTTTGTTTGTGTGTGTGTGTATATATATATAATGTTTGTTTGTTTGTGTGTGTGTATATATATATATATATATATAATGTTTGTTTGTGTGTGTGTGTATATATATATATATATATAATGTTTGTGTGTGTGTGTGTATATATATATATATATATAATGTTTGTTTGTGTGTGTATATATATATATATAATGTTTGTTTGTGTGTGTATATATATATATATATATATATATATATATAAACAATTTTTTCTTCAGTATTTCAACTGTCCTTTTATTCTTTTATTTTTCTCTTTCATGGATGGCATGCTGCTTGGAAGCTGGTTTAGACCAAATTAATGACCTTTTAGGCTTCCCCCATGTGAACAGGAGTTCACTTTTTGAATAATAAGAATTATATGTCATGGTGGGTGGTGAAGGATTTCAGAGATGCTTAGGTAGGGCATGCCCCAAAAAAGGTCAGTAACCACTGATCTAAACAGTCAAACTGGCTACACTAGCAAATCAACTCATGAGATAACCCTTGTATTACAGTAGGCACTAATTTGAAAAAAATCTGCATCCTTTACGATATAGATTCCTTTTATTTTGTGGATTACCATGCTCTCATGAGAAAGATAGTAAAATGGTTTTCCATTGTCTTCGCCACTATTTAGAATTCAGAGTTTTCCTTCTCTTAAACTTGTTACCGCTCAAAGAGAGCTGAGTATATTTAATACGTAGTCCTGTTATTTAATCCATAACTGGGAGGTGTTTCTTACCATATTGGATTGCTTATAAGACCTGCCTCATTTATATTTAATATTACAATATTATGGAGTCAAACAAAGTACAAGCAAATATAGTCTACCATTCTAGATAAATGTTGGCCAACCTTCTTTTTCTCCTATGTGCTGTGTCTCGTCAGAACTCTCCACAACTTATTAGTCCTTTGTAACCCAAAGTAAAGATTGTCTTTGTGCTACATCTCTTACTCCTGTTCTGCCAACCATTAACACTAACTCCTTAAGTAGGTTATGTGCTGTTTTCCTCTGTACCTCTTGTCTTCAATCTGTCCTGTGAGTGTCAAATTTTACAAGTCTTCTTTCCTCATTGTGTGCCCTAGAAATGTCAACTCTCTCTTTCTGATGCTACATATAAGTATCTTTTTTGTTTCCATTTCTCTAAAAAAAAATTTTGTTGCTCACATGTTCAGTCCATTCTTCTGTAGAACCACATTTCTGTTGCCTCAAGTCTGTGATGAGATGATCCAGCATTCACTGTCATATAGGAATACTGATATTATATAACAGTTCAGTACTATTTTCTTTGTTTCCAATGAAATTTTCCTGTCCTTTAATACTTTGTCTAACTTTGGGAAGGCATCTTTTGCTATTCCATAGCACCTTCAGATTTCAGTGTCACATATTTCATTCTCTTTTAAAACACTGTAAGGTGAGAATTGTGGACCCTCAGTTTGGATTGAAATCAGAAACAATAGCATGCAAAATGAGTTTTTTAACCATTGCTTTATAAGAGGCACTCTTCTTTTATTGATATTTTCCAAGCTTATTTAGGATAAAGATTCAAGAGTGGATGGAACTTACAAACAATGGTTTGTAAGACAGTTGCAAAGGGATTTTTGTTAACAAACAAATAAAAAAATATTCATTTATTTTATTTTTTTTGTACGAAATGGAAGGAGGAAAAAAAAAAATTGAACATTTATTAAAAAAAAAACAGTCCCATTTTTATGTGGTGAGAGACTAGCAGCATTTGTAGGTTCAGGGATTGGGGTGAAGAGTTCATAATGTTTACATGTGTGTGTGTTTACATGTATGGATGTGTGTGTTTACATGTATGTGTGGATATGTGTGCGTGTATTTACAGGTATGTCTATGTGTGTTTACATGTGTATGTTTATGTGTTTACATGTGTATGTTTATGTGTGTGTGTTTACATGTGTATGTTTATGTGTTTACATGTGTATGTTTATGTGTGTGTGTTTACATGTGTATGTTTATGTGTGTGTGTTTACATGTGTATGTTTATGTTTACATGTGTATGTTTATGTGTGTGTGTTTACATGTATGTCTACATGTGTATATGTGTTTACATGTATGTCTACATGTGTATATGTGTTTACATGTATGTCTACATGTGTATATGTGTTTACATGTATGTCTACATGTGTATATGTGTTTACATGTATGTCTACATGTGTATATGTGTTTACATGTATGTGTGTATGTTTACATGTATCTGGATATATGTATGTCTTTATGTGTGTGTGTATGTGTGCATATGTGTATGGGTGTGTATATAGTGTTTATATTCATATATGTGTATGTATGCACACAGACACACACACACATATATATATGTTAGTTTTGTCTCTTCAGTTTGAATATGTTTGTGAGAGGCAACTTGGTTCTCCCCTCCTGTGAATCATTGACACAAAATAAATGAGGTGTTTTGCTCAGCAGTTCTTTTACACATTTCACTTGTATCTTTCACTTACCATTTGTCCTTTTTATGTTCAGCAAATATTCTAGGCTTATTGATTTTGATGAAGAATTTGCATCATATTATTGAGTGACAAGCAGAATTGAAAAATCAGACTTTTTTCTTTTCTTTGCTCTTTTTCTTTTCTATTTTCGACTTTTCCCTTTTCCTCTGCCTTTTCTTTGCTTTCCATCTTTCTTTTTTTTTGCTTTCCATCTTTCTTTTCTTTGCTTTCCATCTTTCTTTTCTTTGCTTTAGTCTTTTTTCTTTTCTATTTTTCCTTTCCCTTCTTTTCCCTTCTACACCTATTTCTTTACTTTCCATTTCTTTCTCTTCTTTCCTATTTGGCTTTACTTTCATCTTTTTTTCTTTTCTATTTTCTTTCATTTTTCCTTTTTTTCTGTTTCTGTTCTCTCCATTTTTCTTTTTTTTCTTCATTGTTCCTTTTTTCTCTTTTTTTTTTTACTCTTTTTTCCTTTTCTATTTTTTCACTTTTCTTTCTTTTCTCTTTTTTCTTCCCATCTTTTTCCTTTGTCTCCTCTTTCCTTCTTTCATCCAAGCCTACCCATGTTTTTTTATGAAATATATCTGCACAGTCATCCAATTCAAATGCATATGCAGCTATATGATAAAATAATTGAACAATATTTATATTATTATTCCCGCTATTCAATATCATCATATCATTTTACAGTTGAAATGGCTAGATGTAACCGTAAGTTCTATGCTAACAGTTTCTTCTCTCACACTTCTCATTTGTGGAACTCTCTTCTGGCTTCTTGCTTTCCAGTCAACTTTGATCTTCAAAAATTTAAATGGGTTATCAATTGTTATCTTCTGACTTCTTAATATTTTTCTCATATTCTCTCACATTCAGTAACTCCTTGCAACTTAGTGGCTTTATTGCCTTGCTTGGGGTGAAAGGATTTTAAAAAATATTCTGAATATTATTATATGCATCATATTAATATTATAAAAATATGATTATCATCTTGGAAGCAATATAAATGAGCACTATTGCTATTCCAGTTGTTATAATGTTAGTTCATTATCATCTTATTAGAAGAAAATTATTAATTAAAATTTAAAAAAAAAATCATAAAATTAAAATACATAACACTATTCCTAACTGAAATATAATGTGCAATAAATGTAAAATTAAAGGTATAATTTTAGCATGATTCACTTATAAAAAATCACAATAAAATAAAATATTTTAAATTATTTAATAATAATAGTAAGATATAAAATTAAACTATTTAAATAATAGTTACATAACAAATAAAATTTTAAATAATGTAAAAATACTTCATAAATAAAATATATATAAATTGTAATACTTAAACTGTTATTTTTTATCTCTTATTTAAAAATAAGTTACAATAATTTTTTTTTAAAATTTCATTAGTTTAGAGTATTTCATTTATTTATTTTTGGACAAAATATTTTATTCATAAAAGTTTGTAACATCATAATTCATAGCCATCAAAGTATTTGCCTTGGCTTTCTACGACCTTTCACCGCCTTTCAGCTAAATCGTGTATTCCATCATATGAAGTTGATGGAAAGGTTTCCAGTGCTGTTTGATGACAAAATCTTTTATTTATATAAATTCAGAGCATCATTATTCAGTCATCAAAGTATTTGCCTTGGCTTTCTACGACCTTCCACCACCTTTCAGCTAAATTGTGTATTCCATGGTATGAAGTTGATGGAAAGGTTTCCAGGGATGTTGGGTGACAAAATCTTTTATTTATATAAATTCATAGCATCATTATTCAGTCATCAAAGTATTTTCCTTGGCTTTCTATGACCTCCTACCACCTTTTAGCTAAATTGTGTATTCCATCATATGAAGTTGATGGAAAGGTTTCTAGTGATGTTTGATGACAAAATCCTGGCTTTCTACAACCTTCCATCACCTTTCAGCTAAATTGTGTATTCTATCATAAAAGAATGATTACAGTTTGGATGACTCCTTTGAGGTCTTGGACTTGGAATCACTGGTTGATGGAATAAAATAAGTGATTGTCTAAAAGAATATGCTTTTTGAATGAGACCTTTTTAGCTGAGCCCCAAAATTGTTTGTTGCAAATCATCTGTAACTTGAAGATAGGCATCATTATTTTTTTTCTAATCATTTCACCCAAGAAATGCTTTAAAACCACTAAGGCACAAGAGGTTACTGAGGGTGAAAGTATATGAGAATAAAGAGAAACATTATTATGGAGAGAGAACAAGAAGATAGCAATTGACACTGCATTTAAATTTTTGAAGGTCAAAGTCGACTGGGAAAACAAGAGTTCCACAAGCAAGAAGTGCAAGAGAAGAAAATATTAACATATAACTTAGGATTACATCTAGCAACTTCAATTGTAAAAGGATAAGACCTAGCTACCAATCTAGTACTGCACTTAAATTTATAAAAAGGTACCAAAAAGGAAAGCTCATCAGAACAATTACTATGAAAATACTTATAGAAAGAGCCACAGGGAAGCTATGTTATGGTGGTGGGAAAGTGCCTGAAACTGAAATGTCAGGTCAGGACCAATAATATTGCAGATTCTTCTTTGAATGTGCAATGTTATTGGTCCTGACCTGGCAAGTGATTGTTTAAAGGTGACAGGTGAGGAGAATATACCATTTGTACAAGACCTTCTTATCTGAGCTGCAACACATTTGTAACTTGCAGATAGACATCAATATACAGCAAAATCACAAGCTGACTTCTTTACCAAGAGAAATTTCTTTTCTTTTAATGCCTTATGGATATTATAAAGTAGAAATTATTTTAAAAACTCTCACTAGGGCACAGGGGGTTACAGTGAGTGGAAGAGAATGAGAAAACTTTAGTGAGGAGCAATGAAGAAAAGGGCAATAAAGGAACAGAATTCAGGAAGACACGAGATGGTGATTGACATTGCATTTAAATTTTTGAAGATTGTAGTTGGCAGAGAAGCAAGAAATCAGAAGGGTGTTCTACAGGAAATATGTGTGAGAAAAGAAACTATTAGAATAGAACTGATGGTTACATCTAGCTAGTTTAACAATAAAAGGTTGAGACCTAGTTGCCAACCTAGTAGCATGCTTAAATTCGCACAGTTGAGCCATGAAGAAGAAAGCTTATCAGAACAATTGCAATGAAAATATTTGTAGAAAAGACAGAGAAGCCATGTCACAATGGTGAGAAAGTAACTAATGTCAAGATGTCAGGCCAGGATTGATTACATTACAGACCCTTGTTTGAATTTTGTCAAGAATCTTGAGATACATAGTAGGCAAACCAGACCAGATATGGCAGCAGTATTCAATGCAAATAAAGAATTTTTTTGTGAATTCTCTATAATATCAGATTGTGGAATCAATCCCAGTATGCAGCACCAATGGAAAGTGCCTGAAAACCATGCCACTAGTTTATCCAAGCCTTATGAGTAAAACTGGGTAGATGGAACTGTTTGGGATCTATAGATGGTTGTATGAGCAAAAAATCACAATTTATTGTGACCAAGGTTTTGAGCATACTGGCTTTGTTCATGACAAATTATACACTCTCTCTCAGAAATTCTAAGTAAAGTCTGTTCAACATAGTTGTAGTATAAACCACAGGTTGGATCTGAAGGGGTTCAAGAAACACAAAGTTGCCCAAACAGATGCCTGCAGCAGACATTAGCTAGCCACCCTAAAAGACAAGCATACTGAGAAACAAGCAGCCAACTTTTTACTTACTCATATGTGGAAAAATTTAGTTAGCACACAAATATGCTCTAACAAAGAATTTTTGTCTATTGCATATTTCTTTCAAAGGTAATAGTATACGCCAGGCCATTTCTCTTTATCCCTACTTCTTAGGCTTATATAATTTGAAGATCCACACAGGTCAGCTGACAAAAGCTTTGATTGGAATATTTGTGTGCCACAAGTGTACTGTATCAAATACATAGGAATGATGGACCTTACAAATAATGGAAAAAGAAAAAAAGGTTTATTAATAACAAGGTTACAGAAGCAGATAAACACTTCCCATTAAATTTAAGAAATATGATTGTTCAGGGGTATAAACCCTCTAATATTTATACTTACAAAATTACTTGTAGAAAATGAAACAGCAAGATGTGGAAAATCAACAAAACAAGTATACCTCCCAAGAGATCTTTACATCTGCAAATATATATTTATAAGAAATGATAGTATTAAAAAAAACCTTTAAAGCTTATACCCAGTCATCACCAAAATGAACAGTTGACAAAAATGGGGAAAAAATGTTGTTATTGATAGGATTAAAGTGGCTTATGTCATTAAGCAATTCTTACAACCAACCGAGAAGCTTGATCATTCACACGTAAATGCTACACAAAAGATAGATGTACAAACATCAAGTAAAGCAGATGATACTCTATCAGAAACAACCACACAGAAGAATATTGTAACACGATCTGGAAGGCAAGTAGATTAGCCACAACATTACAAAACATACTGTAGATGTTAAAGCATTATTTTTACATATCACTAGAAAGAAATTTCTAATGACCTTTTGTTGTGCCAATTAAAAACGAATAAATAAAAATTAATTATACTGTCAAAAATAATTCATAAAATAATTATAAAAATTATAATTATCATTAATATGATTCACCCTTTCTAAACCAATGAGAATCAACCCTACTTTTCTCCTCTACCACACACAAACATGCGACTCCCTCACTATCAGACAGGCAGTCAACACAAGGGTTCACCAAAATTTTGTCCCTTCTACTTTTCAGGCCACAACAATAACATTTGTCCCTTCTTAACATTCATAGCCAAAATTCGAGGTAAGAAAACTCAAGACTCACTACACACACTATATATAAGAACAAAAAACATACAAGAATGGCTATATACAATTTACAAAGTATTACTGTCTTTCTCAGGGGTCATCAAACTTTTTTGACCAGAGACCTCCTTTCGTTTCTCTTTCCCCAGTGACCCCATTTAAAATATCTTTGAACCTTAAAACTTGCACTGATGTTGGCAATTAAAATGTTAACTAAAATGTATGAAAAGTTAATAAATTTAGATCAGGTTCATAATTTTACCCCCAGCGTCATCAGGTTCAGATTTTTCCCCAAAAAGTATATTTAAGAAAATATATTAAATAACACCAATGAGTCAAGCAAATAATATATTAAGTACACCAAGCCTAAATACAACTGGTGCTATTGAACAGAAATGTATAACCTAATATCCAACTGTACTAATTAAATTAAATAAACTAATATTGCATCATACTTGATGCAATCATACCAATCATACCAAATGACCTTCATAATCATGAACTCTATTTTACAGTTAGAGATTGAAAAAAGGAGATTGCTATGTGAAAATCAACTTCATTAAAAAATGAGCAAGCAAAGCTCGATGCAGCATTAAATAAATCTCATAAAAATAAGTTAAAAGCTGTTTCGGTAGATGTAACTAAAGCTTTTGGTTCTGTTGATCATCGAAGCTCAGTGCCTTTTTTTCATCTGCACCAAAGAATACAACATAAATGTACACTAAATAAAATTTAGCTCTGTATCATTTGCTCACCAACCCCCAATTGACACATTCACTATCATCAATCCCCTGGAACTTCTCACCAGGCCCTAAGGGGTTGCTCAGACCCTCATTTGACTATCCCTGCTCTAACACCACATAACAACCATTATCAACCAGATAATAATACTTATTTTGTTGTTTCCACATCTTGCTGTTTCTCATTTTCTACAAGTTTTTTTGTATGTATAAATGTAAGGGTTTATAATTATTTACACAGTTATAACTCTGCTGCTATATTAATAACAAGGTTACAAAAGCAAGTAAACACGTAACCATTGAATTTAAGAAATATGATTATTCAGAGTTTTTCAGCCAGCATATACTTTATAGACCTGTAGTAGCAAGAAGTGTAGAGTTGGGTAAATGCTCACTGATAATTTTCTAACGCAACTTAAAGTGACAAGGCATTCACATCTCTTCTAGTCTCAGAATGCCCACTAAATCTTCCCTTCGGTTAACTCTTGCTCAGAATTTTAAAAATGTTTCCATAGGCTGACCTGCTAACCATTGTTTTAGATACATGACTATGTTGAGGGATGTAATCGTACACTGACAATTTTCGTTTTGCATTCAAACTTGTATGCTATACTCATAGTTTTTGTGTGTCATTATAACTTTAGTTAAATTTTATTGTGCAAGTTTAATATCTTGTTCTTTTGCCCAATGTGTTCAATAACACTGGGATGATTTCTTTTCAGTACTCTCTTTGAATTCACCCTGTAGTTTGTTGTGAAAAATGTTATATCAGTCATAGAGCATAAATCTGAGTCTCTTTCTTTCAACTTGGTAAAACTATATTCTCAGCTATTTGAAATTAACATTATAAATTTTTATGACAGAGGCAAAATATAACATGACACACCCTACCTCAGCTCAGTAAAACTATATCCCCAGCATCTGAAAACTACTGAAAAATCATGGTATTACACAAATTGTTTTGCTTAGAGAAAAATATTTTATTTATGACTTGAAATTTTTATAATTTCATCTTATTCTGTTTTATCTTACTCAGCTTACTGGCTGCCTGCCATAAAACAAGCTTATCTTATTGACCAATTTACAAGTACCATGAGTTCATCTATCTCTGAAGAAAAAGTTAAGCAACATCAACCGTGGTCAGTACTTACATGGGTGACCACTTGTGAATACCGGGTGCTCTAAGTTGTGGATGTGTGGGGGGTGTAATGGATAACGGAATGGAATTGGAAATCAGAGAACTCGGTTCCAATTCCAGTCAGGTTTGTTATATTCACTTACATGCAAATATCCTTGGGAAAGGTATGAATCTATATCTTCTCTCCCCAAGCTATGGGTTAAATAATAGGACTTGTAGTGGTAAATCATTGTTATCTCTAAAAAATTCTTACAATGTAAAAAAACATTTTTGGCTTTAAATAAACTGCAAAAGGTTGATAGACACAAAAAACAAATAACTCACTGTGTGCTTCATGGTTGTTGATTTGTGCCTGACAATCTGAAATTAAACAACAATGTGTTCATTTCACTCAAGAAAAACAAAAAGTCATTATATTTAAGAAGAAAGACATAAAGTGGATTTATTAAAGATGTTTTCCTTTTTTAAATCATCTAAATTTTTTTAGATGAAGCATTATCATTGTTAAATTTTGATGCATTTCATCTTTAAGTACTACTTTAAATAGTAGCAAATATTGGGTTGGTGCATAATTATCAGGCGTTTTTGTAGGTGAGTTGTTTGTTAATAAAAATTGCTGTTTTGTTTACTTTTTTTAAATAAAAATATTTTATTTTCAGGTTATAAAAATGCATGTTGATAATCAGACGCTCCAGAATAATCATTTAAAAATGTTGTTGTTGAATTATTATGTTTCTTTTTTCACAATAAATATTATTTAAAAAACACCTGAAAATTATACACCAACCCAATATAATACATGTCTTCTTTTATGTTCCATGTCCTTTCAGGATGTGAATGATTATGGCACTCCACAACTTCCTATCCTTTGTAGATTTAAGCAATGTTTGTCCTGTTACAATTCCTGTCCTGCCATTTACACAAGCTTGTTAGATAAATTACTCACTATTTCTCTCTGCTCCTTTTGCCTTCAGTATATCCTGTGAGTGTAAAATTCTCCAAGCCCTCTTTCCTCATTACACATCCACAAAATTTCAACTCTATCTTTCTAATTCTAATATACAAGTGTCCTTTTCATTCCCATTTTTCTTAAAACTTCCTTGCTGCTCACATGTTCTATGGTATTCTCAGCATCCTTCTGTAGGACCATGCTTCAAGTATCTTCATCTGTGAGGAATGTGTCCAGCATTCACTACCATATAGGAGGATTAATATTACATGGCAGTTCAGCACTCTTTTCTTTGTTTCTTATTGTCTGAATTTCTTCAATTAAGTTTTTTTTCATTATACTTCCATCTTATTTTTGTTTTATCATATTGTTCATGTTGATTTACATTATATATAGAAATACTTTAGATATATATATCTGATTTTATTATATATATATATATACACACACACATATTGATTTACATTATATATAGAAATACTTTAGATATATATATCTGATTTCATTATATATATATATATATATATATATATATACACATGTTGATTTACATTATATATAGAAATACTTTAGATATATATATCTGATTTCATTATATATATATATATACACATGTTGATTTACATTATATATAGAAATACTTTAGATATATATATCTGATTTCATTATATATATATATATATATATGTTGATTTACATTATATATAGAAATACTTTAGATATATATATCTGATTTCATTATATATATATATATATGTTGATTTACATTATATATAGAAATACTTTAGATATATATATCTGATTTCATTATATATATATATATGTTGATTTACATTATATATAGAAATACTTTAGATATATATATCTGATTTCATTATATATATATATATATGTTGATTTACATTATATATAGAAATACTTTAGATATATATATCTGATTTCATTATATATATATATATATATATATATGTGTTGATTTACATTATATATAGAAATACTTTAGATATATATATCTGATTTCATTATATATATATATGTTGATTTACATTATATATAGAAATACTTTAGATATATATATCTGATTTCATTATATATATATATGTTGATTTACATTATATATAGAAATACTTTAGATATATATATCTGATTTCATTATATATATATATGTTGATTTACATTATATATAGAAATACTTTAGATATATATATCTGATTTCATTATATATATATATGTTGATTTACATTATATATAGAAATACTTTAGATATATATATCTGATTTCATTATATATATATATATGTTGATTTACATTATATAAGCAAGAGACATGGAAAAGAAATTACAAAATCTACAGAAAGTAGCGATGGAAAGTGAGAAGAAAGGACTAAGCATAAACTACAAGAAGACATAATGCATGGTCATGAGGAAGAGCCCGAAATGCAATATGCAGGTCAAGAACACTACAATCAAGCAGATGCAGAAGTTTAAATATCTGGGAAGCTTCTTGACGGAGGATGGTAAGTGTAACACTGAGATCCATAAACGTACTGGGATGGCCAAGGACACATTCCAAAAGCTGAGCAGAGTATTGTGAGACAGGAGGATTTCTTTGGTAACAAAAAAAAAAGAAGAATACTGAGCTCTTTTACGTGACATCTGTCCTTCTTTACGGCAGCAATTGCTGGACGATTTCCACACAGATGAAGAAGAGACTCAAGACGACGGAGATGTGGTTCTACAGAAGGATGCTAAGGATATCATGGACCGAGTGTGTGAGCAACAATGAGATCTTAGGTTGCAAACAAGGAGAAGGCTTATACTTAACATCAGAAAGAGGCAGATGAAGTTTCTGGGACACATAATGAGGAAGGAGGTCCTGGAGAATCTGATACTCACGGTTTGAATAGAGGGAAAGAGAGACAAGGGAAAGCAGCGCATGACATACCTGGTGAGCTTGGGTAGGTGGATGACAGAATATGGTCTGGGGGAAGAAGGAGAGGGAAGGAACTTGCTGAGAACTGTAAGGGATAGAGGGAGGTGGAGAGCCATGATTGCCTACACCCTGAAAGGACATGGCACATAAAAAGAAAGAAGCAACATGAATTGGGAAAAAATAGAAGGACCCTCTGAAGTGATTTTAAACTTGCTTCCCCTTTTTAATGAGAGCTTGGATGAGAGAGATGGTACCTTTCTGATTTATTCATAGAAACCCATAAGCAGGTGAACTTCCTTTTTAAGTCACATCATTACATTCTTCTTTAGTTTTGTCTATGCTATAATGTTTGTTTACACCTACAAGTAATAGTTATTGCACTATCCCATATATTGCCTATCAGGGCATAAAGTGGAATTGGCAAGCCAAGCACAAATTTTCAACTGCGAGAAAAGAAACTGTTATGATAGAACATACTGTTACATCTAGCTGACTTAACTGTAAATTGGTGAGACCTCATCGCCAGTCTAGTACTGCGCTTAAATTCAAAAAGTCTAGGTAACATGGTGAAGAGCTATGAAAGCATTTATAGAAAAGGCACAGGGAGGCAAATTTACAGCGGCAGGAAAGTGACTGAAGCTGAGATGCCAGATCAGGATCAATAATATTGCTAATTCTTCTTTGGATTTTACCAAGGATCTCTAGATATATAGCAAGAACACCAAACCATATATGGCAACAATATTATAAGCATGGTAGATATGTAAGATAGATCCAGGAGAGAAAAATTGTCTAGTATGATAGTAAAATAACTTTCTTAGCAGCTGACCTAGCAATGGATACAGTATAGTCTTTCTACTTCATGCCAGCTGAGAATGTTAGTGCAAGAAGGCACAGTGTGTCACTCTCCTGGAGGTTAGCATCAGCCATGCTGATGAAAGGCAAAAAGGGATCTCTCAGATGATTAATAGGGAGTTGTTTAATTTTGGAGGTGTTAAAATTAACAAGCCATCCTTTGTCCCAGTTAACAACAGACTGAAGGTTGTTATTGACATCAGCCACCAATTTGACCTTATTAGACTTAGTATCAAGACAGTATAGACACCAAGTTGAAACCTGATACCATTAGGAAGGGTGTTAATGAAAATTAAAAACAAAGTAGGGTCAAGGACAGAACCCTGGTGGGACACCTGCATTAATTCAAAAGGATCTAGAAGAGCTTGACGATAATACAGTGTAGGGATGCAGAGAGTGATTATCTCTCTTTGGGTAAGAAGGATTCATGAAGGTCACATGACAGCTGGTGAGTGATGTCAGTTTGTGGAGTGATGTACCTCAGTTGCCATGTAGACTGCAAAGAAGATAGATGTCATAAGACTGTAATGGTAGGGTGAATTCCAACTGGAACACAAAAGATACCATCAGCCTGGCTATTTTCCTTTTGGAAATCTGACAAGTAAGATCCTCTTGATTTATGCCTCTTTGCACTACTTGTTGCATTCATATGTGTTATAGTTTCTCTGTATTGGAAAATAGTGACAGGTATATAATATCCTGTATGATATATCTGAATATAAAAATCTGTGGAGTGTAATGCATAGTTGGCATTTCTTTGTTTCAGCCATTCTGGTCCTTCCTTCGATTGTATTAAGATGTTAGCATACCACAGATATACTAATGACTGTGATGTTTAACTGAAAACGGAAATATTCTCTTTCCTCACCCCCCCCCTTAACTGTTTTGATTTAAAAAAAAAAAAAAAGAAAAGAAAGCAAAAAGATGAGTATCTCAGAGGTTTTTTTTTTAATTTTTTTTTTTTAGCGGGTCTTGTATATAATCAAATATGGTACTCTAAAAAATGCCTGTGGGACACATTATTGTTAACTGTAGACTGAAGAAGTAATTTGATTCTTTTTTTCAAATGAAGAGGTACTCTCTAGGGAAAGGATCCCTGATGCAAAGGCAAATTATTTTCAGTTTACATTTGGGAGTGGGGATTGTAGTTCACCATAAGTTGCCACATGAGCATTTCATATAAAGTACATGATTTTCTTGGGAAGCAGCTTTAATTAAGATTTGACTAAATCTTTATCAACTCCATTACTGACATCCCTGTGGCTTTAAGTAATTGAAAAAAGAAACAAAAAAAAATGTAAAATTAAACATAGTATTATTTTTATACTGTACTCAAGAATTCTACCAATTTTACTAGTTTAGTTACATTGAAAAAAAATTGAAATTTCTTTTCTTTTCTTTTTTTTTTTTTTTAGACCCAAGTATAAAAAATTTAAGCAACCACGTCAACAACTTGAGTACTAATTCTTTGTGCAGGAATGAAACAATCCATGTACTGTTCAAAATTCTAAATTGTTTATAAAAGAAAATGGCATATTTACTGCTGTTTGAAAATAAATTTCTCTTTCATTAGTAAATTTAATTAATTTCACACTGAATCTCAATTCTTCAATCCTTACTCCGATGCTCTAGCCCAAGCCTGAACAATTATCATGTATGAAGGGCCACATTGCTTACAGAAAATTAGCCATGGAACAAAAGAGTACATTTTTAGAGTAAATTAATTGGTTTAAAAAAAGACAAAGTGTGCAAATGGACTAATTCTTCCCAAAAGAATTCTGTTTTAATCAAAATCAAAAAATGGGTATTAATTTTTAGTGGTAGTTAAACAGGACCCAAGCTTTTTTTTTCTTCTTTTTTTTTCTTCTTTTTTTTTAAGTAAACACTGTTTAAATTTAGTTTTTGATACTTTAATTTAATTGATTTGGTTTTTACAGCTTATCAACCTTTTGTAGGCTATTTAAAGCCAGAAAATATTTTTACATTGTAAGAATTTTTTTTTTTTAGATAATAATGGTTTACAGATACAAGGCCTACTAATTAATCCATAGCTGGGGGAGAAGAGGTGGATTCGTACCTTTTCCAAGGGTATTTGTACATAAGTGAGTATAATGTCAACACGACTGGAAGAGGAACTCGGTTCTCAGATTTTCAATTTCAAACCACTATCCATGACACCACATGCACATCCAAGCTTAGAGCATCTAGTATTCCCAAGCAGTCACCCATCTAGGTACTGACAAGGCTCAATGTTGCTTAACTTCGGTGATTGTACAAGAACCAGTGTTTCAACATGATAAAATGGTAAATAATAAGGATTTCCTTATAATTGGTTCACGTATTTTAATAATTTAGTAAATGTTTATAAATTTATGAAGAAAAAAATCGTTTTCATATTTATTTCTTTATAAATTGGTAAATGATAAATATTGCATTGCATTAGTTTTTAGAATGTTGTAAATATAAAATTATTCTTGTAAATAAATAATCTAATAAATAGTATTTAATATTTTTTGTTGCAAATTCTCAAGAAGAAAAAATGTATAAATTCAATTTCATATGTTTAAGTTTTATTTCAATTCTAATCATTTTTTAAAACAATAAACCAAGGAGTGAAGGTAGTTCAAATAATATTGGTTTCAAAGCAAATACTGTTGCGACATTACATTTTTTGCAGGCACAAATTCTTCCTTTTTCTACAGAGAGTTAAAGGGATTTGTTAGATACAAAGGGAGTGAAATATTAGTTGAACAAAGTCAGGCTTCCACAGAACTGATCAGTTGATTTCATTCTGATGAACACAAAAGATTTAATATTTTAAAAAAACCTAAATGAGTAGTTTTGCTGAGCTGCATTTTGTCCAGTCCTGTTCTACCCACTAAAACTGTCTGTTTGAGTACTGATAGTTTAGAAATAATCTATCTTATAAAAGGTCTAAGGTTCGATGTAGCATAACACATAGTAACATGAATTAACAAATCAATTTAAAATTCCTAGTGAGGCTGCTTGCTTTTCAGTTCACATTAATGTTAGGAAAACCATGAATACACATCCCCATACTCTATCTGCATACTAGATATCTTAATGTCTCCTTATTGGCATGCCGTACTGGTTGATGGATAAGAGTGAGAACTTAAGGCTAACCTGACTGCCAAGATAACTGTATCATCATCATTCTCCTGACTGGGCATGATGGTAGTGTTGCTGGGCACTTGACCATTTCCCTCCAAGTATCTGGGTTGAAAACCAAAGAATTATTTAACCATGCTTAGTGTGTCTTGGGCAAGCAGACCTGGCGGAGCCCATCCCTCTCCAGATCAAACCACAACTGGTATCCTCCAACTTGTAGGCTCACTTTGTTTACAGACAACTGGCTATTGATTCCATCAGAAAACCACTTTGCTTTATGTTGACTTCAGTCTAAGAAGCTCTTCACACATTTATACTGTGTCATCACTGCATTACATAGCTATGGAGCCCAGTTCACTCCATAGCGCTAGATGGACGTCAACTATACAAGGAGGTTCACCTGTCCTTTTGAAAGATTTTGTTTTAACCCCGCTGGCAATCTAACCATCCTCCTCTCCCTAGAAAAGCCTGGCAGTGAGAACTGGTTTAGTTGCTGATGACCTAACAGTGCGGCAGGTAGTACTGGGTTAGTTGTCAAGTGACCTGGCATAAAAGGCAGCTTGAAAGAGCTGTTAAATCCGTTGACAATATGACAAAACCCAACACAATTAACCTTAAACTCTGGAGTTGCTATGCCAAATCTTTGATTCCAGTTGTTTTTCTGTCTATTTTTAAAGTTTGAATATATATATATATATATATATATATATATTATATGTTACCTTTCTAATGACAACTATCTTGTCAGGATTACTGGTACATAATAGGGTATTCCATAAGTTGAGTTCCATACTTTGGATTATGATAATCCAAGTCATTCTTAATAAAAAGGTACTGCAAGAATGTAGGCCTACACAGGTATGGGCACTGAAAATGCATGAATTTTAACCCCCTCCAGAAAAAAAATTACTTATATATATTGCAACAGTCACTGAAAATGCATGATTTTTTACCTCTTCAAAAAGATTATCTGCTTATAGTTCGACCCCCACCAACCTATAAAAACTGATCAGGAAAAATCACACTATACTCAATAATGTACAGTATTCCTGAGTAAGACACCAAATTGTTATAGTGTAAAAGAAAAATGTATTCCAATGCTTATCCCTGTTAAAATGGCTTTCAATTCGGACTCTATGAACCCAAATTTATCATTTCTTTACTGCAAGTTTGAAATTAGTTTTCTTTTCTTTGCTGTATCAGTGACAACTAGTGTCATCAAACTGGCATATGGATCTTAAGCCTCTATCTCAATAGTCCTATTATCTAACCACTGTGCTACAAACAAAGGTGCTTTTGGCACACTTGATTTAAAATCTTGTGCATTGACTTAGCTGCCCATTTGTGATTTCTTAGGGATCAAAGTGATTGCTTCCTGATTTAGAACCTTGGCTTCTGGCTTCTGACCTTGGGGATCAGCCAGTCCTGTGTTATTTATTGCAATATAAATACAGGATGTAATCTGTTTGTTATCATATAGCAAGTGTGGTGTCAAAGTGATCTTTTAACCTGCTGTCTTCCCTATGCAGTGGGAAAAGGGGAATACAGCACAGACACACAGAGCAATTATAGCAATAGCAACCAGGGACATTGTAAAAGATTGGTGGTAGGCTAAAGACCAAATGTACTAATATATTTTAACATTTAGTGCTAAATGATGGGGTAAGAAAATCCTCATGATGATAATGATTAATGATCTGTGAGATCAGCTTATTAATAATGGCTACAAAAAGACGTACCTTGTGGTTATTACTATTATTATAATTATCATGCAAAGTCCTTTTGCATTGCATGTATGCTGTAATATATTCAACAATATAGCTTGGCAAATATATAATAGTTTTGTGTTAAAAATATATCAGGTATGTAATGGCTGGCGGATCATATCTGAGTATGCCTGTCTACTAGGATAGCTAGCCAATCCCTTTTGCAGACTCTTGCTCAGGCACATTAGTGTTTGTTCAACGTCCACAGAGCCCATTTGTGATTTACACTGCAACTATGGTGAGTGGACCTTAGTTACCGTTCGTGAGAAAGAGTGTATTATCTGACATGATCAACAGTCTGAACAAAGCCAGTATGTACAAATCCTCGGTCATGATGACTTGTGACTTCATGCTAGCACAACTATCGACAGTTCCCAAATAATTTCATCTACCCAGTTTCACTCACAAGACTTGGATCAACCTGTGGTATAGTTTTCAGGCACCTTTCCAAAGGTGCTGCACATTAGGATCGTCTCCCTCAGGCTGATAATATCAAGAAGTCATCTTCCTGACAAATCAACCATGGTGAGATTCGAACCCGGGTCTCATGGTTGGAAAGTGAACGTTCTAACCACTTTGCCACGTGCCCATATTGGATATAGAGAAAAGTAAAGTATGTAATCTAGTTATGTGGTTTAAGTAGATGTCAGGATCAGAGGACTTTAACTCTTGAAAGTATATATAAACAACCAGTTAGACACAGTGGTCAGATGGTGTTGAGACATTCATGTTTGTGAGTCATTCACTTGATCTTATCTTTTGAGGTTCAGCACTTTAAGGTGTATGGAGGAGAAGGAACAGCTGCAAACTTTATTGCAGAGAAAAGAAACTTCATTCCTTGTTTAACCTCGGAGTCTTTCTCCGGCCAACATACTGAAGAGAAGCATTCATAACCAGAAACCCCTCGAGATCATGAAATGCAGCAATTTGATATACCATTGATTTCACAAGTCCTTTTTTTAATCATTTCACCCCAAGCAATGCAATAAAGCCACTATCATATAAGAGGTTATTGAATGTGAAATAATATGAGAAAAAGAGAAACATTGTTAAGAAGCAAGAACAATAAAAGTATAGAAATTAAGAAGACAAAAGATAATGATTGATATTGCATTTACATTTTTGAAGATCAAAGTTGACTGGAAAGCAAGAAGCTGGAAGAGAATTCTACAAGTGAGAAGTGTGAGAGAAGAAACTGTTAGCATAGAAGTTCTAGTTATATCCAGTAATTTCAACTGTAAAATGACGAGACCTAGCTGCCAATATAGTACTGTGCTTAAATTCCTAAAATCTAGGTACCAAAGAGGAAAGCTCATCGGAATAATTACCATGAAAATATATATAGAAAAGGCACTGTGAAGCTACATTATGTTGGTGAGAAAGTGACTGAAGCTGAGGTGCCAGGTTAGGGATGATAATATTGCAGATTCTTCTTTGTATTTTATCAAAAATCTCTAAATACATAGCAGAATCACCATACCAGATGTGGCAGCAATATTCCATGCATGGAGGAATGGCAGTCTTATAAATTATAAATAGCCATCCCATCTTGATAACTGTCTACGAGCCCCTGATGCTAGTGGGTGCAAGATCTTGTGTTTTAATAAAGTTCTTAACCATGTCCCATAAATGCTCAATTCAGTTGACATGGTTCATCAGAAATCTCTACAGAGCTATTTAAACGAATGCATTATTCTGTGGAATAACACATCATTGTTGGGGTACATGGTGAAAATGCTCACAAAGTGTACAGCAGTCAGTAATATGTTTAGGTGATCCAGCAACCTATGCCATGTGAACATACCCCACACCTTTGTGGGACCAGCATTCAGGCCCACGTCCAGTGCCAGATCCACACCTTACCATCAACTCAAAACAACTGAAGCTGTGACTCATTGGACCACACTATATATTGCCATTATTTCAGGGTCTAATTAGTGACATCCCAAGACTAGGTAAGGCACTGAGTCCAGTGTCATGGAGTTAACAGGGTCAATTTGATGAGTCTTCTGCTCCCATATTTCATGAAAGCTAAATTGATTGATTGATTTGCTTTTTCATGGCCCATCAGTCCTTTGTAGGTTATTTAAAACCAGAAAATATTTTCAGATTGTAAGAATGTTTTTGAGATAATAATGAATTACTGATACAAGTCCTAGTAATTAACCCATAGCTGGTGGGGAGAAGAGGTGAATTCATACGTTTCTCAATGGCATTTGCACATGAGTCAACATAACCTCTCAAATGGAACTGGAACTCAGCTCTATGATTTCCAATTCCAAGCCATTATCCATTAAACCACCTGCACATCCAAGCTTAGAGCACTTAATATTCCCAAGTGGTAACCCATCTAGGTGCTGACCAGACTCAATGTTGCTTAACATAAGTGATCATATGAGAACTGGTGTTTCAACATGATATGGATGTATGTCAGATGGAAGCTAAAGAATAAAGATTTGGTGGGTATACATTTTCTACCTCCTGTATTGAATGTGGATATGGTTTGAACCAATGTCATTTGTCTGTTACTGCAGATAATTTTAGCTAAACACCTTTTGCCATGATCATTAAGGACCCGTGCTCAAATACTGTGGAGTAATGGATAGTGGTTTGGATTGAGGAATCAGAAAGCTGAGTTCGAATTCCAGTCGAATTCATTACATTCACTTATGTGCTAATACCTGTTTTATTCCATGCTAATAGGAATATGGAATGGACAAACATGGTGGATAAATAGTTACAGGCTTATTGTAGAAACCAGTACAACAAGCAAGGAAGTAATAGTTATGCGCACAGTCGTCACAAGTCAGTACAGTTGTGTGCGTGCTGCTATTGGAAGGCAGCTAGTCTCGCAGATCCCAGCTCGACTCTCCCATCTGCTGTCCTAACAGATACTAATAGGTGGTTACCACCTATATATCCACCTCTCATGGGGGTGGCAGGTTATTCCATCACATCAATACTCTTGTGAAAGGTATGAATCCTCTTCTCCCCCCAGCTATGGGTAAATAGCAGGACATTACCAGGTTCTATAACCTTGGATGGCAATTGGTCTACCGCAGAAAGAAATGGCTAACTATTGTGGGGAAAAAATCTGCCTCATCAGTCATGTATTAAAAGATACATGATCACCTAAGCATGTATCACACATGGCACATAACTGCTCAAACACTGCTTTGTCCATGGTGAGCAGTAATGCTTTACACTGTTGATTGAGGAATGTCAAATGTCCCCACAGTTTCAAAAATGGAATTTTTTTTTCATGTTATCCCTCCATGAGCAATTTAGTTGGTGTTCACACTGGCTTAATATAGATATGGGCATTTCTATTATTTCAGGGTATGGTGGTGCCACCTACCATTACCTTTACATACTGCTACCTCATGGATTTTGGTATGTCAGTGTCTATGAACAAGATGCTTAAACACTTGTGACTCAATTCATATTTTAATTTAAGTGATAAGTTAATAATACAAAACATGGTGGAATTATCAATTATATTTTCTCCACAGAATGTCATGGCTTGAGTCATATCTGCATGCAAAATTGGATTTGCTTTCAACATGAATTATGCAACATTTGGACAGGACATTTCTATCAACAGTAAATTCTCAGTTTCACTTCCATTTCACAAAATCATTTTATTTCAATGATTTAAATGAAATAGAATTTTTAATTTTGGAGGTTATTTAACAAGAATATTAAGGAATATTATCATTTAAACATAAAATAATGTTCTGAATATTATAATATCCTGTCTACCATTTAATAGATTAGACATTGGAAGATATAATGAAAGTGGAATCTATGGATGCAGGAATGAATAAAGTAAGGAATAATAAGAAGAATATTATAGATTATCATCATTTAAATCTAAAATAATGCCCTGAATATTATAATATCCTGTCTACCATTTAATAGATTAGACATTGGAAGATAATGAAATCATAATGCCTGTACATAGATGCAATATTATACATGATCAGTAATGTTTAAAAAGATCTTTTCTGTGAACTTTGATAATTACTATTATGTCACAAGTGTTGGGTTACCAGAAAAGATTGAACACTTAACAATATTATATCCACTGCACTGATAGAAGGACAAACACAAAAAAACTAGAGCTATATAGTTTGCATTTAGAAAAAGTTTCTTTAAGCAGTAATTAAAAAATATCTTTTGGCTTCATATCAAGTATCATGAGTCAATTTTATTCAGTTTATTGTGGATATTTACATTGTTTATAAAAATAAAACATGCAAAAGCCTTTCTTAATACATTTTTTCTATAACTATTGTGTTAATGAATATCAACAACAGAACACATTGGAAGAAACATCAGCCATGTTGACCAGACCACTAGACAAGTGTATATTGTATTTTGTTATGTCATATTTTCTTTGTTGTTCTAAATTCCTGTAATGTAATTTAAAAGGTTTAAGAATGTATTGGTCAAAAAGCATTGTAATAAAAAAAAAATGGAATGAATAATAATATTGTTTTGAAATTCAGAAATAGTGTTACTTTTAAGTTTAAGTCATTTAATTAGTAGACTAAGTATGGATATGGACATCCTTTAGTTACCAGTTAAGAAGAAGGAGGATTAGTTTTAAAACTTTCCAAATCCACTAGATGAGTGTCATAATGAATAGAGGCCCTGCAAATTTTTTCAATCCCTTGGGTCATACAATAATGTGCTACACCCAAGAGGAAAGGCAGATAGAATTCTTTATAGCTATTACCCATAATCCATTTCCCTTTCCATACATATCTATGATCAGTTGTGTCAATGTTAAACCATTAAATTCCATATGCCCTTGTGTCAGACTATAACTTGGCCCTTTGTGTTGAACATTAATTAGCAATGACAGCCAATGTTTTTTTGTAGTGATTTTGATCCACCCAAGTGTTTTACTCTTGGCCTTGTGTCAGACTTAACTCAGTACATAATCCATTCCCTGTTATCTATGATCAGTTGTACCAAGTATTTTTAAGCTATCTTCATTTTCTTTTTTAACAACTTGTATCTATAATATAACAAATATGGCCATGAAAAATTCATAGTTACTTATAAATACTGATTGTAAATTCAAGAAATTTAGTGGGATACCTTTCTTTCAATTCCTTAACAATTACCTTCTCTTACCAATATTTGAATTCATTTTTACCAATGTTTAACTGGCTTGCTATAGATTCCGGATACACTCCATCACAAAAGCTCCATGTTAATACAATTCCATTTACTCTCCCAAGGGCAGATAATCCAACATATCTTTAACTGATAACCAAACATATCTTTCAATTCACATCAACTTCAAGGACTATAATTCCTCTCAACAGTTACATTCCAAAATGCATAAACCTTCAACAAAGAAATTTCTTACAAGGCCCTGAAGCAGAAGAGTTTTTCCTCAAGAAATAAAAACAAAAAAGCAAGGATGACATCTGCAGGTGAATGAGTTTGACCTTCACCAATGCCTAGTGTTTTTCAATAATTTATCAGAAGTGTCTCTCTGACCCATGGATTTATAGGAAAGTTACTTGTTGGTGGGTGAAGTTGTAGTGAGTGCAGAAAATAACTCCTTTTGCCCACTTCCTTCAAATTTGGAGGACCAAGGAAGAAGGAGAAAAGAAATTTGCGAGCTTATATGAGATCTTTGCCTTTTACAGAAATTAACCAGTGAGCTGAGAAGAAAGAGGAAAGAAATTCGCAAGCCTACATAATTTTTTTTTTTTTTTTTTTTTTTTTTTTTGACCAATGAAAACCTTGTCTTCACAGAAATTAACCAGTGAACTAAGAAGAAAAGGAAAATTCTTTGTGATATAAAATGAGGAGAAAAATTTTAATTAATGAGAATAGTGTCTGAAGTCATGTGCAAGGTTTTGTTTCAGTTCCTCACGCGCAGCATTGAAGTACTAGCCAGTGTAAAATTAATTGCCAATTATATTATCAGCCTCTAACCAGAATGTGACACTTCAAATAATTTTCTCTCAACAATACAAGAAAGCTAAGTATTTCAATATGTCTCTTTGTGTACTTTTGGGCATATGCAAACCATTCAGTGAGCAACAAACTCTCTTACCATTTTTTTGTCTTAATCGTTTTTTAATATTATTTAATATTATTTTGTGTCAGATCATAATGAATCTGTTGTATGAACATTTCTTCTTCATGACAATATGTTAAAACTATGGACTTTAATAAAAATTCTGATTTATTTTCCTGAAACAAGCTACTAAACTAATTCAAGTGTGTAAATTTGTGAATAAATTTCTTGTTTCATTAAAATTACCTGTGTGTTTCCTTGTCATTATCATCCTTCTTTAATTTTCTTGGTGTGGGTAAACCAACTTTTCATTTTAAACCCTAAGCCCCATTTCCTCTACTTCAATGTTTTTAAGTAAAAATTATAGCAAAGTCCCAGTAGTTCTTTATTAACCGGTTTCAGCTAAATGTTCATTTCAAACAAATGTTTGCTCTATCAGTGGGGTTTAAAATACGTATTTGAACTGCATTCTCTGCAGAGGAGTAAGACCCTCCTAAAAGGGCCACTTATCAGAGGGATATTTACAGACTTTGAATAAAATCCAAATCAAGATTTAGTCCTTTCTTTTTTTGATCCTAGTGCAAACTTGTGTTTACCTTTCAAATATTACTTTATGATTTTGTGATTTTTGTCCTATAAGACTTATATTTGACGTAAAGTAACCCAACAAGGTTTGATATATCATTAAATTAACCAACCAACCAACCCAAGGCCATTGCAAGTGTCTCGTTACCTCCCCCCATTCTATGATATGAAGCCCCCTACTCTACTAAATCTCAATTTTCATAAGGTGATATTCATAAAAAATATAAATTTTATTGTAACTTAATTATGTACAATTATGGAACATAGGTGATATAATTGAAATATTCAACTAGGAAAATTGAAAACAAATGCAATGTATCTAAATACAAATTAGAGACATGTCATAATAGATCATTCCATCTTAGATAAATCAACAGTGTTTTGCGGCAATTTTTAACATCAACTTGAGATTTTTCTTATCAAAAAGTTGAATAATTTTAGCACCTTCAATATTATGAATAAAAAATAGTGAATTTTATATCATGTTTTTTTGAGACTTAGTATGAGCAAAACAAATTCATGAATTTGGATGAAAAAAAGAAAAAGATCCCAGAATGACATCAAAATTTGCAAAAAAATTGTTATCCATTGTCAGTTGTGCTTAGTTTAATTTGTAATGTATATAAATGTAGGTAGAAAAAAGCAAATATTGAAAAGATAACAAGGGTCAAAAAACACTGGCCGAGGCCCACAATCAGACTACTCCCCCCCACACACACACACCCCCATCAGCCAGAAACTTCAGGAGTAGTATACACCAACCCTGGATCAGCCAATGTCTTTGGGAAAAGCATGAATATTCTTACATGACGTCTCATTCCCTGATATTTGTATAGGTTGCCTATTGCTCAGTTGACAATCCTTCCCAGTCTTTTGAACAGGAGTAGAGATGTTCCCTTGTTTCCTGTTGAGGATTGGGTTTACAGTTCCTTTTAATGTCTTCTCATTCATTTTTACTCCCAGTAAGCCCTTATGTCTTAGTAACATTATCACCTTGCTTGGGGTGAAATGATTAAAAAAGTCTTAATAAAAAAATATCTCATCACTGGAATAATGCAATGGTTGATAGAAACAAAATGAGCACTTAGCCAAATCACTCTCTCATCATTGCAGACAGTAGTCAAGCTGTTACCTTCATAGTCAACCTTGACATAACTAGTTTTTCATGACACTCCACAATTTCCTGTCCTTTGTATCTCTTAGGTTTATCTTCTTGTTATCTTTCCCAATCCCTGTTCTGCCAACCATTTACAAAAGCTTGTTAGATAGGCTATTCTCTGGTCTTGCCTTAAACATGTTCTGTGTCAGATCAAGCCCCCTTTCTTCAAAATGTGCCTGAGAAATTCCAACTATCACTTTCTCATTCTAAGTATAAATATCATTTTTGTTTTTTT
>OZ038507.1:24834240-24894240 GCA_964036315.1 Acanthosepion esculentum
ATCTACAAGTTGCCAATACTTAGAAAAGATGGGGAAAGTCAGCAAGCTCAATGTTTGGGTTCCGTATGCTTTTCTTAGGGAAAAGAACAAAGTAGATCATTGATGAGCAAAAACAAAAAAAAAGAAAATATTCATGACACAATAAAAAAAATAGTAAAAACTTTTATATGGCTTATGTACAGTGCAATATGTCAAAATGTGTACTACATATTGTATTGTGTATATATTACTTTACTAGTATTAGTACTATTATTCACTAATTTCGGTTTACTCTGGCACAAAGCTACAAGTATGACATTCAGTGAGGGATGAACTCACTATGCGAGATGATCAGTACTCTTGCTATGAAGAGTATAAGAGCAGTAAACTTGGCTTAGTTTTTGCATGGCATTGTTGGCTTAAACTGTGGATTCAAGAAGAAATATTTTAACCTCACTAAGAGAGTGATTGAAATTTCATCTATATCACATAATGTGATGGGAGTTGAAGCAAAGTCATAACATGATAGAGACATCTAGAAAAATATGTAATGTTTATGGTCAAGGAGTCACAACTGGCCAGCAAATACAAAACTGGCTGACAGTTCTGGAGAAATGTCATTCAAGCATGAACACAGAAGCATTCATCAAACTTTAATGATGAGGCTCTATAAAAAATTTTATTTCCCACCAAATCCAAGTTCTTGTGCCAGACACAAAACTTAGTAGAAAAACAAGTCACAATAATAGGCACAAAATTACAAAACAAGACAACCACTGTGTGAAACTTTAATAAAGAAAAACATTTATTTTACAAAGAAAAAGATACAATACAAGGTGTGCACAAAAATTTCCTTTTGTGCTCCTATTATAGATAGGATAACAATTTTATGACATTATGAAAAAAGGGAGTAGCATCAGATACAAAGAAAAAAATGTTACAATCTTTAGAAAAAGACACAGATTCAAGGACAAAAAAGATTACACTCTTTAAAAATGGAAAATAAAGGGAAAAATTTTGACGAAGTAAAAAAATCACACAAGGCAGAAAATACAAAGTGCACCCATCTCAATTCTTAACTAAATATTCAAACGTGATGTCTCAGCCCAAATGGGTGTTTTGTTTTCACAGGCTGTTTTCTCAAGGGCTTTTTGAAGTATTTTGCTGGAAAGTTGACTTGAATGATCATTTGGTTTAAATTCTTCTCAGGAAGGCAAAGAAAAGAATGTTCTGTTCTGCAGGTAGACTCTGCCTTGAATCTGTCAGCTTTTTTCTTTCTCCGTGTTGAATTATGAACCCTTCGGCTGGACTGCTCCTCATCTTTGTAGCATGGGCACTAAGGTTTCTTCTTTGACCATTAATTGCTTTTTTGTCAATGGTTCATTTTTTTCTGTCCCAATCCATTAAATATCAATCCTTTTATCGAACAAAGGAGCGCCATACTGGCTCACTTCAAGTTTTCATAAGGCTTTGAAGAGATCATCTCTCATTGGCTAGTAAATAGAAACTTTCCATCTCCATGAATTCAAAAAATGAATATGCAACAAATCAAATAATTTTTGTGGTATCAACCGCTTGAGCTAAAAAAGGCCATAAAAAATGCAATAATTTTTACATAAACCATCTGGCCTTCATAAAATATGTATTGAAAAAAAAAACAACCCGGATAATTATACATTTAGACAGTTATAGCATTTTTAAAATATAAAAATTAAATTTTTATAGCTCTCAATGGAAATCCAATCCACGGTAAAACACACAAGGAATGAACAAAGGCATTAAACACATCCCAATCAGGCATATATCAGCAAAAAGATAAGGAAATAATGGTGAATGTTATTTTTTGAAGATTAAAATTGATAAACAAAAAAATGAAACAAATTTATGACCCAACCCAATTCATAAAAATGCCATTTGTTTCTATTATTCTTAATTGAAAGATATCACATATACGCCAACAATTTGCAAGAAATACTGCATATATTTTTACTAAAAGAAAACAATGTTTCCATTGATATTATTCTAAACAATAAAAGACTATTTAAATCTGTTCACCTGATGCTTTTTACACCTGAGAAAGTGTCAGACAGAGTAGTTGTGTATATTTTTGTCTATTTAACAGCAGTGTTGCTATAGTCAGTATGTCATATATGTGTGTGTGTGTGTGAGAGAGAGAGAGAAAGAAAAAGAGGGCAAGGGAAAAAAGGTCTTGTCTTGGCACTAATTACCTCAGACTGTGCAGGTCGTATTACCCCACAATCAAGAAAAATCAGGAATAAAAGAAACATTGTGTAACCTTTGACATTACTTTTATGTATTGTTTGACTTCTTTTAGCCAAAATGATGTCAGCCATGTGAATCTTCAGTTACATATTTAAATGTGTTACAGAAAGCTGGAGAAAGCATAGTCAAATAATTGTGCTGAAAATTTTTTAAAAAATAAACAAAAAGGATGAACATTTTTTTTTTTAATAATATTTACCCTTTACAAGGCCCAGGAGCCACACAAGGGTTACAGAGTAAGAAGCATAGTTTATGTGGATATGAGGGGAAGATAATGGTTAACCCTAGGCTTGAACAGGTTAAGAATGTAGTGATCAGGGAAGCATCCTCTCGAGAATCAATTCCACAGAGCAGTGGTTTGTGGGAAGAAGCTGCTTGAGTGGAACTTAGATCTCACCAGTGGAATATGAAGAGAGTAAGGGTGGTTTGATATAATCTGCATTGGTCTTAGTAATGGAGGTTAGTACTGTTTGAACTAAAAAATGTAGTTTGTTGGAACACTCTCCATGGACATAGTGATAGAGCAGCGAGAGGCTTGCAATTTTTTGTCTGTAAGAAAAGAGTTGTAGGTTGTAAAATAATTTATCACCCACAAGGATGCAGAAACACTTTTGGACTCTATTGAGACAGGAAAGTGAAGACCAGGCAGATCCTACCTATATATAACAGCAGTGCTCCAATTTTGTCCTGAGCTGGCTCTTTTTAATGAAGAGGAAGAGTCGGGTACTTACTAGAGCAGTACAGGGAACCAACCCCATTGTGCTAGATCAGTGGTTCACAACCTTTTTTTACCCATGGACCACTTCCATTTTTTTTTTTTGTTTTTTTTTTTTGGTGGACCTTCCCCATAATCATTCAATGAATAAAAAAGTTTATTTTATTTTTTACCAGCCTCTTTAGCGATTGGATCATATGTACAAGTTGCACTTGATGACTGACTTGAGTTTAAGTCCCAATAGGTGTTCAAAGCTGTGGGGAAATAAAAAGAAAACAGCAACCCGTGAGTAAATTCAAGCTCTCCCAACTGGTATTCCAACCTCTAGTTGTTCCTTCTTGAGTTCTGTCTCAAAATCGCACTAACAGACTTTTCCAGTCGCCAGCCGTGAACGTCACTCCAAGCATCCCCACTGGGAAAAACTAGTTGCTTTTATATCTGTCCATATACCCATAATCCCCTGCGTCTTCATGCAATCCCATAATTCATTGCGTCTCTGTCCCATAATGCATTGCATATTCATTGCATAAAAATGCAATGCAAGTCCCTGCTTATTCCTTTACGTTATCTGGCCGAGGACGGATTACGGCAGAGCGGTAAGTGCTTTTTTTTCTCCTTCATTTCAACTGCAGTAGCTTTACATGCTAAGCAAATACGGGCTCTTTTTTGGCGGGAAAAGGCAAGTCGCAACCAGTTGTGCTCGTCCCAGGTTCTGCCTCATCATGTCTGCCACATGGGGCTTCCTTGATGGAATATCCATTCATTGGTATTGGTGATAGTTCTCTGTTTGATTAGTGAGAGAATGGATCATGCTAATTGTTGTGATCAAAAATGAAAATAAAAAAATAAGGTACCAGTTCACTTATTACATCAGATAAAAATTCATTTTTATTTTCTTTTTTTGTTGCTGATCTATTTTTTTGTCTAGATTTTCAGTAGTACATGTCTTATTAAATACAATTTCTGTTTGAATTTCTGGAAGAGGAGTTAACAATATTTACACTATTTACAGCTTTGTTGTTATCACATATAGCCATTGTGCCCTCCAGCTTTTATCTGATGCATATCGATCCAGGTTACCTACAGGGAATTCAGAACTGAACCTTTTATTTGATCTATTGGGGTAGACAGTTCTTCCATTTCCCATATCTAGGGATATCTTGTATAGTTCTTATTTTTAGTACTACTCAGTTATTGTTTGCCCTGTTTCCACTGATCCAAGTGCACACTAGCCAGATTAAATTCAGAATTACTATCAAATACAATTGTCATCCTTATCATTAGTTGATGTTCAACTGAGCATTTGACCAGTTCTTTGCAAATATCTATGTTAAAAGTCAGAGAGGTATTCATCCATTCAGAGAATGACTTGGACTAGTAGACCTGTTGGAACTCCTCCCTCTCCAAGTCAAACCACAGCCAATGTCTATGGATGTGAAAACTCACCATTGGCATGCCTGATAATTCCATTGGGGACCTTTTGCCCTGATCATTGACTTCAGTCTTGGAAGCCCTCAATGTTGTTATCACCATACTGGCTACATCCAAGGCTATGGAGTCCTATCTACCCAATTGTGCTCGACCAGTGGTTCACAACCGGTTTTTACCCATGGATCATTTTCATTCTTAATTTTTTTTTGGTGGATCCCCATAACCATTCAATGAATAAAAAAGCTTATTTTATTTTTTTACTTATAGATAAGTTTAGGAATTGTATTATAGAAATAGTAAATGTATATGCTTTATTTTAATTTAATTTAATGAAAATAAACTTGTATTTAACAACTAAATTCTATGGAACATTTATGTACATGAGTAAAATAATGTGTAAGAAACCATTTTAAAATACATGAGTAATTCATAAATTAAACAAAAGTACAGATTTATTCAATGTGATCCCTGTGGTTGATGTTGCTCTGTGTGTTTTTTTTATATTCATTGATGTCAATGATAGTCAAAGATCAACCCTTTTTGATCACCCCTATTTCTATATTAATTTATATTAATATTTTATTTTATTAACATTTAAAATTAATATTATTATCAATATATTAAATTAATATTTATATAATTTTCCTTTATATATAAATATAAAAGTGAACATAGAAGTCAACACTTAGAGGCGACAGCCTGTTTCATGCTAGATGCAATCGTCAGGCCAATCGTGGCCTGACAATTGTATCTAGCATGAAACAGACAGGCACCTCTAAGTGTTCACTTCTATGTTCACTTTTATATTTACACACACTCTATCTCTGATATTGAGCACTTTATCCCATGAATATAGCACACTTTAAGACTATATTTCTTCATATATATATATATATATATATATATAATGCTTCCTTTATATATCCTTCTCAGTTTTTAATAAGCTTTTACAATCAAAACATCCAGTAGAGTAAAAGGGATGCTAACTTAATTCACTTGACATCGTTTTCTGCTAGTTTTGCAGTTTTTCTATTTTTAGTAATTTAATATAGCATAGATTACTGTAGAAATTCCAATTCTCAGTTGTAACAATTGTTTTGAAGTGAAATTGCTCTATGGACCACTAAAATATTACCATGGACCCCCCAGTTTGCTATTTTTTTTGTGTGGGCCCCCCGTAATGTTACATGGACTCTGGTTGAGAACCACTGTGATAGATGGACATTGACCCTAAAAGAAGCTTAATCTGCCCTTTGACAGGCCTTGTTTCTAATCCTGCTCGGTGTCTAGTCACCCTCCCCCACCAGAAAAGGTAGGTGGAGGAAATGTTTTCGTCACTGATGACCCAACTATGCTGGGTTACATGGTACCAATAGCACTTTTCAGGTGACCTGATATAGATAGGTTGCCAGATAATAGTTTTTCAACAATGAATGACTAATAAATGAAAGCAGTTTTGGTTTGAAGATGTTAAAATTTACAAGCCATTCCTTGCCCCAATTAACCACTACTTGGAGCTCCTTTTCAAGAGTAATTGCTAATTGTTGGACCTGCCAGACTTGCTACTAAGATATGGGTAAATAGTTGTGTCATCATCATAAATACCTAGTTAGGAACTGATAATATCGGGAAAGGTGTTGATGAAATTACATCGGTCCAAGTATAGAGCACTGGGATACCTCCACATTAATGTGAAATTAACTAAAAGCATGTCCGTTGAACATGACCTTCATTACACAGTTTATTCGGAAGTATTGGATTAAGCAAAATATTTCTCCGGAGATGCAGTCGCCCTTGGGCTTGTGGAAAAGTTTGTACCAAATACAAAAGCCGTCTGGAATAGTCCTGTTCATGGGAATTTTTTAACTTACTTATTTTATTTTATTAATTTGAGCTTTACTCCTCAGGATGTGTGATGACTGATTACATTTCTTCTTCTTTTTTTTTTTTTTTTCAAAATATTATTTTTATTAAAGATTTTTTTACTGCCTTTATATATATTTTTTACTCTTTTGAAATATATTTTGTGAGGTAGTTTATGTTATCATGAGCATTTTGCTGATAGGGCTGACTACAGATAAGTGAAACATCTGTTGCCAATTCATGGATGGTAGAAGCCAAAACTTCTTTGCTTCAAAAGAAATAAAAAGAGACATAGTTTTGTGTTAACAGAGTTCGCCAATACTCGGCTTGTCAATCTCTCTGCCTTTAGGCGGAGAGGAACTCAGACGAGGTTATGCCTATGGGCAGAGTCTCATCTAGGGAGGTAGACAGCCTCTCGTATGCGGGATCTACAGGGAATTTTTGTGCAAATGTATGCACTCAGAAAGCCCCATGTTAAAAAGCTGCCTTGTGCCACATCCCACCTTGTGGGAAGACTTGGGTAAATATTGAGTTTTGTGTTAACTTTTTTTCTGATTTGTGTTTTCTGATACTGTAAAATCCTAAAATTTTCATCTTCAAATTATAAAGCACCTTTTTCTCTTCTCCATTCCACTTTCTTCTTTTCTTTTTTTAATCAAGTTCCCATTTGAACAATGTTTTAAAATTGCTTACTGTTGATAATTAGTTACTGAAAGACTTTCTACTTGGTTAAACCGGTATTTAATTTCCAATCTTTCCATCAGAGCAAGTCAGAACAGGTCTCCAGAATAGCTCCACCACTGAATTTAAAGTCAACAGTTTCTTGAGTCATGAGTTTATTTCTCACTGGGTGTCTCATACTTTGAACCATGTGCCAAAATTAAACTCCACTTCGTAAATAATTACATGAGTTTCAGACATATGTTGGTCTATATAATTGGTTTTATAACATGTTCCCATCTATTTACATTATTCGCACTATTGTCCTCATCTTTGTCGCCATATTTATTACAACATTTCAGTTATCAGTTATCTCCTGTTAATTCCCCTCTCCAAGTTCTCCACTGCCTTAACCGGGTATTGAACTCGCACTGTTTGGGTCCTCTCACTGGATCTAACCAACGCCTTTATCCACTGTGCCATGTGTCCTGACATCCATTAAAAACATGGCACGTGGAACTAGAACAGTCTACCCCAAAAAATAAAGGGTTCAGTTCGACATTCCAACCACCTGAAGAAGGCCAGAGCGTACAACGGCCGAAACGTTGTAATAAATATGGCGACAAAGATGAGGACAATAGTCCGAATAATGTAAATAGTGTACATAATACCTCATCTCAGAAATATAGACAGATAATGTTCTCATCTATCTATCTATATTGTAGGTGTGTGTATGTATGAAGATATATGTATTTGTTCAGTGCATACAGATGCAGTGAAAGCTTGTATATGTCAGCTGTGGTTTAAAAGGTCTAAAAATAGTGAGTTTGGTCTCGCTCTGTAAGTCAACGCATTTTAACATTTTAACCCATGAAAATTTCACAGTTTTCCTATTTTAATTTTTTAATTCTTAAGTTAATGATTGAATAATAACATAGCAAGTTCTACGACAATAAAATATCTGTAAAAATTCCCTTATTGCATTGTTAAATATATAAGCTTAACCACTTTAACAAAATATTGCAACTATGAATGCTGGTTGTTATTTTAAGAAGTGGGTACAAATGAAAAGATTTGAAACTGACAATTTTTCCATTTCACTGAAACAGCCTTTAAACACTTTTATCTTCCCTTCTTTCTTTCATTCATTTTCTCACTGAAACAAACTCCCATTTTTACTGATCAAAATGGAATAGTCCATTATGAGATATTAGCCGGGTGTAAGGGTCATGCAAACTAATGAAGGGAAGATCAAGCATAATTATAATAGGATAATTTGATTTCAATAAAATTTGCATTTTATATGAACTCTACTTTATGAAAATTGACATGTCATAGAGTGAATGCCCAGTATTAAACAGACACTGGTTAAATCTATCTGAAAACTGGTTGACACAAAACAATGCAATATCTATAACCTTCTGGATTTACATTGACACAAACCCATCAGATGGCAAGTATGACTAAAATAATAGTCATGTACAATTTCTCACTTAGTAGCTGTTAAAATGTTTGTATTTGGCTTAGTTGAAAAATCTAATAAATTAGACAAAAACATTTCAGAAATTAGTGATTTTTTTCTGTTTTTCTTTTTTTTACTATTAATATGAGCATTATCTCCTCAGGAAGTTTTTAAGAACATTTGATACATATATAAATTTCTTAAGAAGTAATGGATTTTTATTTATTAATCTGACATATTCTTATCACTTTAAATGTTATTTTTAGTGGATACCCATATTTGAGTAGATGATCTGAACTTTTGGGAATCTAAATAAGAAAGATGTGCTTAAAATGCATTAAACAACTTTGTTTAATCACAATACTCTTTGTAGCCAAGAGGTTACAACACATTAGATTTAATGATGGTTTGTCCTGCAAAGGCAAACACAAGTTCAAATCCTGCTAGAGTGTGCATTTTTCTTTAATAAGATTTCTCAAATATTCAGGCTAGGAGACAATGTAAAATCTTGTTTAAAATAAACATTATCTATTCAAATATAAGTATGTTTAAAGTGAATCAAATGTTCTTAAAACTTCAAGACTCTGAGGGAACATGGAGTTTTTAGCTAGTTCACTTTCTGATCATGAGATCCAGGTTCGAATCTCACCATTTGTCACTAGAGTGACTTCTTGATGTTATCTACCTAGGGAGGCAATCCCAGTATGCAGCACCTTTGGAAAGTGCCTGAAAACCATACCATAGGTTGACCCAAGCCATGTGAGTGAAATTGGGTAGATGGAATTATTTGGGAACTGTCGATAGTTGTGCTAGCATGAAGTCACAAGTCATCATGTCTGAGGACGTGTTCATACCGGCCTTGTTCAAACCGTTGATCACGTTAGATAGTGCACACTTTCCCAGAAACTGTAACTACGGTCCGCTCAGCATAGTTGCAGTATAAACCATGAGTGAACTCTGTGGGTGTTTAACAAACACAAATGTGCCTGAACCAGTGTCTGCAAAAGGGATTGACTAATCACTTGAGTAGACAGGCATATTCGGATACAAGTGCCCTGCAACTATATATATATATATATATATAAAATACAGTACTTCCTCGATTATCTGGATGTGAAATGAAGAGAAAAATTTAAATCCTCTGAGCTATCCAAAGTAAACCCATTTTAATATTTTATTTCAGACATGCATTGTGAGAATTTTGAAAACCATACTAAATGTTTGACAAAAACACTGATAAAACTAGTTCAATTAATTCTTGTTAATCTCCTTGTGAATTATCACAGTTTGGTCACACCAAAGATTATACTACTTTGATCCAGCCTCGGGATTTGGCAACAGAAAAATGTGTGACCTGCTGAAAACAGACAAAACTTGACACATTCTTTCATAAAAAAATAAACTGAACAAAACTTTGAACAGAATATTTGATAGAAATGTTGAATTTATTTTGGAAAATGGATTTTTTCTTCATTCTTTTTCATTAATTTAGGATTTCAATTATCTGAAATTTTGAATTATCTGAACATCTTTTTTCAATTCCTCTCCCAAAGTGTCCTAATAATCAAGGAAATACTATATTATTGGGCAGTGTAACAGATATCACCTAATTCAGACCAATTCGTTTGTGTTGCAAGTTTGATCCTTACAGGAACTTGACTATTGTGCCTGTAGAATGAGTGGCCATGGTTAAATGTAAATAAATGGAAGAACTACCCAACAGACAAAATTGATAAAGTTTTCAATAAACAACAAGAAAAAAAAAAACAGAACAGAGCAAAAAATAATATAAAGCAAGTAAACAATATATGTAAGGAAAAGCAACAGTAATATCTAAAAAAATTCACAAACTAAGAATTGGGGTTGAAACACAAGAGCAAATTTAGATAAGTGAATGTAGTATTCTGACTTCAAGACAGGACAGACCAGGACTGAGTCATATGAAACCGAGAACTGGGCTATTGTATTGGCTAGGAAGAAGTCCTAGCATGTATTTGTCTGCTTCTACCTATAAATTGGAGAGGGGGGAAAGTGTTTTGCTGTCATTCCTAACAGGATTGGAATCAACAGTGCCTGTGGGAAAATTAAATAAAATAATAATAATGAATAATAAAAAAAGACAAACACAAGCATACATTTTTCCATGATGCTAGCAGTAAAGGAACTGGAAATAGGATCACCCCCACTTGGCTTTGCCAAATGCTGTTAGGCGGTGTTGGTTAAGTCTATAAAACAACAAACATTTTCCTTCCTGATTCTCTTTCTCTCACCTTCTCGAAGATGTAGCATTTTGCAATAATTATGTTCCGACTGGAGAACGTTAGTTTCCCCAGTTCATTGATGACTGAACTCTTGTTTAACTTTCCAATGCATGGTGTTTGGCTGTGTTTCCAAAGCTTCCACCTATGAAGTAAATCAACCTTTCCTTCGGTCATTCCAATTCAGTGCAAGGCTGACTTGAGATTGATCATTATAACCATACTTAAACACTAAAATGAGCAACATGCAACTTTTCTTTGGTCATTCCAACTCTGCGCAAGACTGACTTGAGCACAATCATTAATACAATGTTTGTTTACTTACTCTAACTTCTGGACTAAAGCAAAAACTGACATATTCAAGAGACATTAAGAACTTTTATCAGAACATGTACACACCTAAAATCGGCACCAACATGCAACCTTTAAATTCATATGCCCTTCTACCAGACTATCTCTTGGCCCTTAGCAATGCCAGCCAATGGCTTTTGTAATGAGTTAGGTCCTCCAGGGGTTTTACTCTTGTGGCCTTGTGTCAGACTTTGCTCAGTACACAATCCATTTTCTGTTATCTATGGTTAGTTATGCCAAGTATTTTTAAGCTATCTTTATTTTTCTTTTCGTTTTAACAACTTGTATCTATAATATAAGAGATATGGCCATGAAAAATTCATAGTTACTTATCAATACTGATTGTAAATTCAAGAAATTTAGTGGGATACCTTTCTTTCAATTCCTTAACAATTACCTTCTCTTACCAATATTTGAATTCATTTTTACCAATGTTTAACTGGCTTGCTATAGATTCCAGATACACTCCATCACAAAAGCTCCATGTTAATACAATTCCATTTACTCTCCCAAGGGCAGATAATCCAACATATCTTTAACTGATAACCAAACATATCTTTCAATTCACATCAACTTCAAGGACTATAATTCCTCTCAACAGTTACATTCCAAAATGCATAAACCTTCAACAAAGAAATTTCTTACAAGGCCCTGAAGCAGAAGAGTTTTTCCTCAAGAAATAAAAACAAAAAAGCAAGGATGACATCTGCAGGTGAATGAGTTTGACCTTCACCAATGCCTAGTGTTTTTCAATAATTTATCAGAAGTGTCTCTCTGACCCATGAATTAATAGGAAAAAGGTCCTCCCAGATGTTTTACTTGTTGTGGGTTGTCCTGGTGATGCATTGGCTTTGTCTGAATGTACTTTTTATATTATATATAATTTTGTTTGAGGGTTAAAGACATCATTACCCCACAATGGAAATACATAATTTACAAACAAATCATATACAACACAATAAGCACAAACAGAAATGATAAAAATGCTTTAGTATACATTTCAAAGAAATGATTGTATATTCTAAAGAACATATATGTATACAGAGTTAAAATGTTTGTGCTTATCTGTTGGTAGCAATATATTCTATTGGGAAACTGACAAAGACATCTAACTCCTTTCACCATCAAAGAGAAAAAGAAAGAAAATTTGATTTTTGTTTCAATTGGTCGCAAAATACCTGTTCCAGTGCATCATGGGAGTAGTCTATATTTAACTCCATTTTTTACAATCAAATTTTTTTCTTTTATTATTGCTAATTATCATTCTTTTCTATATTTTTAGTCCTGGGTATGACAATAAACTAAATCCATCAGAAAGATCTCTGATCGGAAGATTGGATGTTTTGAGAAGAATCACCTCTTAATTGCTGTTGTTCCCAGGTTCACCTGACCTAGGGTGGTAGAACCTGTTAGAGTATAGGCAAATAGTGAAACCCAAAATGAAAACGAAATACTATGAAAGTATAAAAAATACATTTTTATCATAAAAATACCAGCAATACATTTTTATATAAATAAATTACCAACAATGCATATTTATAGCATCTTATCTGTAGTTGAAGGAATAAAATTGGTTTCAAAATATTGAGATTTCGGCATTAAAGAACCATTTTTGCCATTAGACAAAATCTATTTTCTAAATTATCTATATTTTAAAGTATTTTTATGACTTAACTTTTACTTTTTCTTTTATTATTAATTATTTCATTTAAGTTTAATTTAAGTTTCATAGTCTGGCATAGTCTAGTACTAAGGGTGGTAGTACCTGTTAGGGTCCCAGTTATGGGCAAATAGCTAACCCCCAAACAAAAACAATACACTATGAAAGTATAATAATACCAGCAACACTTATTTATAATAAAATGACCAGCAATACATTTTATCTGTAGTTGAAGCCATAAATTTGTGTTCAAAATATTTAGTTGATATGCCACTAAATCAACCAACCAACATAAAAAACTTTCATGACATTAATCCATATAATATCCTACAATTTCTTAAAGAAATCAAATTCTATTACAAAATATAACTTCAACATAACTACAATATAAAACACAAATATCACCCCCTCTAGCAATCATGTCTTTGCAAACATGTATATGCACAAAAGATGAGCATTATCTACCATGTATTCAATTGTGAAAGTAGAATAACATGTATCATATTTTTATTACTTCAAAGCTCCCAAGAAAAGAAAATTTCAACATTAAATGGCCCATAAGGAGTTGATATGCCATTAAACAAGCAAATCAAATCACAAAAGCTGAGTATCATCTACCATGTATTCAATTGTGAAAGTAGAATAACATGTATCATATTTTTATTAATTCATAGCTCCCAAGAAAATGAAATTTTGACATTAAATGATCCAGAAGGATTTGATATTCCATTAAACAAACAAAACAAAACAAAACATACTTAGGGTTAGAAGTTATTTAGTGATTTACTTGTTGCTATCACTACATACTATTGTGGCCTTGTGCCAGACTTAGCTCAGTGCATAATCCATTTCCTGTTATCTGGAAATTAAACAAACAGCTATTTCCAGTTTTATGTTGTGATTATTATCCGGTCATTATATTCTCTAATTGCACTTTAGATCTTCTCAGATTGTTTTTTGGTGCTGCCTAAAGTGCAAAGAAAGGTAATTGTAAGAATTCCATCTAATTCTGGCTTCATTGTTTGGGTCTGAGTTTGTTTGTACTTTCCAAAACAAGTTGTGCAAATATTACATAAATATATACCCGTACTTTTAGAAGTAGATTATATATTATACTAGCAATTAGGATTGCACTGATTAATCGTCTATTAATCGGTAATTATTATTCATAGCAGCATTGGTTGATTAATCAGCTTTTGTTAAATTCTGGTTAACCAGTTTTCATACTCAGTCATACTTGTTTAGGATATGACAGAAATTTAGTCTCAGGTTTAAGAATCTTCAGTTATCATGAGTGTCGGAGTCATGTACCCTATCCATCATCAGAGTGTAATAATTATGTACCCTGTGTAAAGTGTTACACACACACACACACACAAACCTATATGTGAATGGACAGTATTTTATATATGTGAATTACTTAACCAAAATTGTCTTATCATTTTTTTTCTGTTTGTTTTATTCACTAGTGAAAATGGATATTGACCCGGATTGAGGAATCGGAAAGCTGATTTTGAATTCCAGTCACAACACTGAATTATTCAAAAGGTGCATTCCAAGTATTATGCATATATTATTGAAAATCTTCATTCTTTTCCATATTAGTACATATACATTTACATAATTTTTATAGAAGAATTTTACAAATTTAATAGCATTAGAAAATGCTGTTGGGCTTTTAAACATTAATGCATGTACAGTAATTTGTTTTAATTCATAACTCTGGCACATGGAAGGGAAGTTTAAAAACATATTAAGACCAAGCCCCAGGAGACCTTCCCCCATGTAGTACTTCTCCTTTATGAGGGAGCTGGGTTTATTGCCTGACATCTGAGGCTTCCCTAAGGGGGCTTGGGCAATTATTCCACAGTATTGTTGTTAAACCCACTTTGACCTTGTGCACTGAAAATTACCCATAATTAATTATTAAATGAATAAACTGAAGTATACTCCAATGAACAAAAAATATGAATCTATCACCTCCCCCCAGCTATGGGTAAATAGCAAGACAGATTGGGCTCTATAGATTTAGTTGGCAAACAGTCTAGGAGAAGGAAAACTCTGAATTCAAACCAGTCAAGAGAGTTGGGCTATCTTGCCAAGATACACTACTGCTGCTGTGGCTGCAGTAGATGTCATCCATCTATAACCCTAAGGGGTTATAGGATTTGTGATTGTTATTCAATAAGATTGTTGGGTATCCATTTTCCTTTTTGCAATGCAGTGTAGGTGCAAACATATATTGATGTTCCAAAACTTCAAAAGGATGCCTGTAACCACAGGAACTCTTTATATACTATCATTAATTTAATTTTACACTTAACATCGCACACATACTTGCTGGATATAAAATAAATATTGGCTAAAATGTTGAAAAACATTAAGGTATTACTAATGTATCAGTGCTGTCAAAAATGTTGACAATTGTCAGAAAGTTTTAATAGTGAGATGCAATGAAACAAAAGTCTTGAAACAATGTACTAAGATCCAATGAAGCGGAGATAAAGAATTCAGAACTGAAATAGAAGCCAATGAACTGTTTAATTATTCCATTCCCTTTACATTTTTAGACATTCATTGGTATCTATGAGTCATCGATTACTCCTGGTATTATATAAATCACTTTTTGCTCAGTATTTTTTCATGTTAAAAATTTTATGTGCTTATGACAGTGAAATGAAAATGTCTCTTGAAAGAAAAAGATTAGCAACAGAACAACAAAGCCACTTCAAGACCAGGTTGAAGCAAGAAAATCACTTAAATGGTTTATTTTGCTTGAGAACTAATTTTCTCTAAATGAAGATAATATTTGTATAGATTATTAAAATGACTAAGAGAAGTAATCACTCATAAATTTCAGTCAGTTATGTGTGATACACGCTTAGGCAATCATGTATTTTTCAATACATGACTGTTGAGGCAGATTTTTTCCCAGAGTAAGTTGCCATTTCTTTCTGCGGTAGACTAATTGCCATCCAAGGCTATAGAACCCAGTTTGTCCTGCTATTTACCCATAGCTGGGGGGAGAAGAGGAGGATTCATACCTTTCCCAAGGGCATTAGCACATAAGTGAATGTAATGGATTCGACTGGAATTCGAACTCAGCTCTCCGATTTCTCAATCCGAGCCGCTATCCATTACTCCACCGTGCCTCCTCCTCATAAATTTACTAACTTAATTTGATTTACCTCCCTACAATTGTCCTGGGTATGACGATAAACTACATCCGCGTCCTGGGTAAGACGATAAACTACGTCCAACAGCAAGGCCTCTGATCAGGAAGTCTTGAGGAGCGTGGAACCACCTCTTAATTGCTGGTGTTCCCAGGTCCACCCTGACCTGGAGTGGTAGCACCTGCTAGGGTCCCAGCTATGGGCAAATAGTTAACCCCAAAACTGAGGTAAAAAGCATTATAAAAGTGTAAAAATAGGTTTTAATACCAGAAATACTTTGTAAAAAATTATTACCAGCAATACGTTTTTGAAAAGAAACTATTACCAGCAATACGTTTTTGAAAAAAAAAAAATATTACCAACTATACGTTTTAAAATATTACCAGCTATACATGTTTTAAAATAATATTACCAGCTATACATTTTTGAGGAAAAAAAATATTACCAGAAATAGATTTTTGACAAAACAAAAAATTACCAGGTTAAAAAAAAAAAAGTTGTCGGCATTAAATAACCCATTGAGGTTGATATGCCGTAAAACACAACAAAACAAACCAAACCTCCTTACAGATGGTACAGGAAATATATAAATAAATACACATTGATAATTATTACATGGTTTGATTAGTAACATTGATATGATTATGTTTTGATGAAGTATTTTTAACCATTAATTTTGGCTAGCAGTTTTCTTTCATCATTGTTGTGGTCTTGTTAGGGGCAGAAAGAAAGGCACAAGAGAGGAATTGAGTTAAACAAATACATTAACAGAAACTAATACAAACATGTACAAACGAGTGTTACAGCAAAAATATTTGGTCTCACTGTGAGAGCTGACGGCTGGAAACTTCCCTCTACAAAAGGCAGTACCTGCTCCTATTTATAGCTGGGAGAGTCCATGTGTGCATGGGTAAATTACCATAACAAACTTATTTTTTTGTTACTTTCTATCACAACTTTACTTGGAAATTGATACTCAAAATAAAAAATTAATAATTCTTAAATTAAAATGAAAAAATTTGAGTAAGAAAAAATTAATAATGCTTCACAAAATTAATCTTCTATGTGCTGTATCCATTCAGGATGAGGGTGATCAAGGCTCTCTGCTACTTCCTATCTTCTGTAACTCTAAGTAACATCTCTTTTTGTTATCATCCCTCCCACTTTCTGTTCTGCCATTCATTTACACAAGTTCATTAGTTAGGTTGTTTACTGCTTTCCTTGCCCTCTTACTTGTGAGTGTCACATTCTCCAAGCCCTCTTTCCCCATTATATGACCTAGAAATTTTAACCGTTTCTGATTTTAAGTATAAACATCATTTTTCTTTTTGGTTTCTCTAAATTTTTGTTCTTGCTCACATGTTCAGTTCATGGTATTCTCAGTATCCTCCTGTTGCTTCAAGTCTCTTCTTCATCTGTGATGAGATCGGCCAGCATTTGCAGTCTGATAGGAAGGCCGATATTGCATAACAGTTCAGTACTCTTATCTTTGTTTCTAATGAAAATTTTCCTGTCTCTTAATACTTTGCTTAGTTTTTGGAAGGCATCTTTCATTATTTCAATGCGCCTTCAGATGTTGGTGTTACATTTTAACTCCGCTGTTAAAACACTTCCTAGATATTTAAATTTTTGTAATTGCTTGAATTGTTCACATCCAATTCGTAGTTTGTATCTTGGGTGGTTCCTCTTGCTGACAACCATACTTGTTTTATTTCCATGAGGATACACAGATGGTGTAGCAACTTGAAATGAGAAATCAGAGAGTTGAGTTCAAATTCTAGTAGAGTTCTTTACATTCACTTATGTACAAATATTCTTGGGGAAAGTATGAATCCATCACTTCTTCCCCAAGCTATGGATTAAATAGTTGAACATTTATCTAGATAAATCATTGTATCTCCAAAGAATTGTTAAAACCTTATTCACTTGCAAGATAGATGTAAGAATTATTCTTATAATCCAAAATATGCTTCAGCTTTAAATAACTTACAAAGGGTTGATAAGCCATAAAAAACATGAATGAATCAATCAATATACTTCCATGCATTTTTTTCTTTTAAAGCAGTTGAATTATTTGGCAATCTCAGGATTGATTAATGATTCACTGTAGAAGAATTTTTAGTAGCCTAGACTAGATAAATATCATTAATATATTTTTTTGGTGTGTTACTGGGTGCTCATGTTTGTGACCTTGTGCCAGATTAGGATTAGTAAATACCATATGTGCCTCATTTGGAACAGTTTGATTAACAAACTTGTCTTACAGTCTATATTATATCCTCATCTTTGTTTTTATTATCACAAAGTTTCAGTTGTTGTACCTTTCAGCCTTCTTCAGGTGTCTGTAGATCTTCAGGGAATTTTAAACTGAACACTTTATTTAGACAACAATGATAGATTACTCCTGTTCCACAGTCCTTGTCCAGATTTCAGTCTCTTTTGTTTTTTTTCTTTTTCTTTTTCTTTTTCTTTTTTAGTACTGCTCTCTTATTGCTACCCAATGAATCTCATTCTGTACTACCCAACCCAGGAATTGAACTCACAATGACTGTGCCACTAAATTCACAAACCAATGCTTTAATTCTCTAGCCTATTGTCCCATCTGAGAGCCTTAAACCTCATGTTCATATTGCCTTCTTACTGCTGCCACTGCCTGAAATGTTGTGATAATTCCTCAGCCCAGAAATTCAAACAGAAATTTTCTTACAATTCATTATTATTGTTATATACTGTACCTATGAACATTAATGGGTATGTCCCAATCCTCATAGGTACGTTGGACACTATTGTAAGTGGGGATAATATGCTGTCTACGTAGTCCACCACTAGCAGTGGTTACCTACTTTACACTGCTAGTGAGTATTGTATTTCATTGATGTTATAAAGATTACCATTTCATTTCCAACTTCCGTTTTGCTTATTCCTCATTCAGTAAACTTTCCTAGGTTACAACAATTATTGTGTTGAGTTTGATCTTCATACTTATAGCCTTGTACCTGCCTAAGATGTATAAATATTTTATGAAACTTTCCCATGGAGTTGTAGTTAGTATGCTCGTCTTGAAGACCATTACTACTGTAGTGAGTTTTAGCTTCTTTGGAAACTGTTCTTGTGAACTTAGATTAAGTTATGTTACAGGCGCTCCCTTATTCATGAATATATTCCTGGAGTTTGTTAGTAGATTCAAGTTTTTGGAAGTACATAATAATAATAATAATAATAAATTTTATTTTATTCTTGACACTAGCTTCCTTGCTAATATTGATGTTGCTTAAGGAATAGTCAATCAAAAAATACTTATTGTATTTGCTGGCCTATTGGACACACCCACATTGGGTGCACTCAGATTTTGGCATGGCATATTGAGGTAAAAAAATGCACAACCAAAATTATAACTTTACCTTTATGTGACATTCTCATCTAACCATGAAGAAACAATTACAGTATTAGCACAAGTACTACTGATACTTTTAATTTGATAGAACTGAGGTAAGGCTTAATTACCAGGATATATTTTGAAAAGAAGGATTTTAATACATTTCTTCATGCAATTTTTAAAAATTGTTTTAGTTATTTTTCACATACAGTAAATTCACAATAGCTACAAAGAAATCTACTAGTAACAGTGACCATTGTTCACTTAGTTATGTGCTATGTGTGATACATGCTTAGGTGATCATGTATCTTTTGATACATGACTGACGAGGCAGATTTTTTCCCGCAGTAGGTTGTCATTTCTTTCTGCGGTAGACCAGTTGCCATCCAAGGCTATAGAATTTGGTCTGTCTTGCTATTTACCCATAGCTGGTGTGGAAGAAGAAGAGGATTCATACCTTTCCCAAGGGCATTAGCACGTAAGTGAATATAATGGATTCGGCTGGAATTCAAACTTGGCTCTCTGATTCCTCAATCCGAGCTGCTATCCATTACTCCATCATGCACTGGTGCATATGGTAACAGGCAAAACCCAGAAATATGGTACTTGTTGGTAAAAGAAGTCCCATACCATCTATGCAGAAAAACAAATTCCAATACCTGTATATCAACAAAAACACATTCAAAGCAAGCATCAATATACCAGTCAAAGCAAATATTTTGGTAAAATCTGCTATTTGTACAAAACAAGAAGCAAAATATTGTGCAATTCCATAAATCTGAAATCATATGCAAATAAAGTAAATATCGGTATTTCAGTAAAAATTGGTATTAGACAAGAAACAAAAACAATTTGAATGAAATCTTGCAATGCCAGTGCATGCATACACAGGAAATACCAGTAAGTCTGTAAAAACTGGTACAAAGCATTCAGAAATAAATTTCAGTGTAATGCTCATGAATGCAGTAAAAGTAATTTAGCAAGCAACAGGGAAAAACTTGTAATATAAACTGATAATACAGTGAATATCATTAAGAAAAAAAATACAGGCCACCCATAAATGCTTTAATCATCAAAATCATCATAGAAAAAACATCATCCTTAAAGTCAAGTACTTGTAAATCATCATCCTCAAAACCTGAAAACTGATCACTGTTGTCATCCAAATGAGTCACCTCACTCCTGGCATCTTGTGCATCAAAAACTGGATAATCACTTTCTTCAAACAATAAATTGTCCCCAGTGCCATCAAGGGCATTACTAATATCACAGTTTTTAAAATGATTTAACAACTATTTCCAGATTTACTGCATCCCACAAAGTTTTAACCCATTCACACACTTTTGAAATCTTTCTATCAGTGTCACTTCAAAATCAGAAGACTGTATTCATCTGTTTCACTCCTCCTTCATGAATCTTTTATAATGCTTGTTAATACTGATATCTAGAGGTTGCAACTGGCTGGTAAGGCCTCCTGGAACTACAGCCAACTGAGCTGTCAGCTGTCTAACTTTGTTCTTAACGGCCTCAGTTCTGTGACATCAAAACTGATCCTATACTAGCAAGGCAGGTTTCTTTAACAGCCTACCAAGACGCCTAGACCATACTTTTTCTTTCCATATTTTCATCCCTTCTACATCTATCCAACATTTGGGATGGACATGAACATAAAATCTACTTGCCAATTTTTATTTGAGTAAAGTCTTTTAAAAATCAGAAAAGGTGGCAGCTTTGTGTCATCAGTACAGCATGATAAGACAAGGGTGTAATGCATTTTTTTTATGGCCAGATGTTTTAATAGTATCAGTTTTTGCACCTCTAGTTTCTGCTGTCTTATTTGAATGCACATTGAAGGTCAGAGGGTCCTCATCCATGTTGCCTATCTGTGAAAGTTCAAAATTGCCTTGTTTTGAAGCATTAGTGACAAACCTGTGGAACAGAATAGTTTTATCTTCATATTCAGCTGTTGTGGAGTAAATAACACCCCCCCTGGTAACACAAATGAACTAGGCAAGATGCCTTACATAAAGAACATAAAGTCAGTAGAAGTCCATTGGAGTTGGAGAGAATTCTAGTGATGTCATGGTGAGTAGCCTAAGCAAGATATAATATTATAACCACTAGGAGTGACTTATAACAGTGGAAACGAGGAATTGAAACTCATATGAGTAGGAAAAAGTCCTTTTTTTTTTCTTTTTTTTTTTTTGTTTCAGTGCATATGATAAAAGTGACAATAAGAAATTAGAACAGTATTTACATTAGTCGGACTATTGTCCTCATCTTTGTCGCTATATTTGTCACAACGTTTCGGCCGTTGTACGCTCCGGCCTTCTTCAGGTGGTTGGAATTTCGAACCGAACCCTTTATTTCGATCACTGGGGTAGACTGTTCTAGTTCCACGAGCCATGTTTGATGGATGTCAGTTATCAGTTATCTCCTGGTAATTTTCCCTCTGAAAGTTCTCCACTGCCTGAACCGGGTATTGAACTCACACTTTTTGGGTCTGTCACTGGATCTAACCAACGACTTTATCCACTGTACCATGTGTCCTTGAGGACATCTGGGTATGAATTTCTGAGTATTATAAACCTAATTTTTCAGCAACCATAGTCCGACTAATGTAAATACTGTACATAATACCTCATCTCAGAAATATAGACAGACTCTGAAGAAATTAGAACCACGTTGATTTAATTTTTTTTTCTTTGGTGTGTGTAAAAAAAGAAAGAAAAAGAGAAGGAAAAAATGTAATATTCTAAAATATGGATGAATTATTAGCTGAAGTGGTAAAAATACAGCAACAACAACAACAGCAGTTGTTGGAACTCAAGAGACAACAACAAAATTTAATTGAAATAATACAGAAGAAAACGAAAAATTTCATAAGTCCTTTCACTCCTGATCTGGTGGCAAATACCATAGCTAAATTCACATACAATTCAGATTATGGAATTACCTTTACCGCTTTTAGAAAATATGAGCAAATTTTCAGAGAAGAATGCAGCGACTGGGAAGAGGAAAAAAAAAAAAGTTTTGTTGAAAAAGTTAGCAACATGAAAAATACTTTAATTTCGTACTACCAAAAAAAACAAGAGAAATTTGCTTTGAAAAAACAGTAAATATCTGACTCAAATTTTTAGTGAGAAAAGTTTGTTATTTAATACTTATTGGAAGTGTATGAATCTGATCAAAAAAGAAGACAAAGATTTTGTCAAATATGCTGGAATCATTAACAAGGAGTGTGAAAGAATCAAATTAAATGAACTGACTTTGGATATGTTTAAAAAGTTAATTTTTGTTTAAGGGCAAAAAAGATGCAGAAATACATGCTAGGGTTCTAACAAACTTGAACAGAATCATAAACTAACACTACAAGAAATATAGTACGAATGTCAGAGAATCTTAAATCTGAGACATGATACAGAATTTTGTAGAATGTTCTAGATTAGACATATTACTACCCTGCTGTATCAACCAGGGTCAAGCTGAATAGTTTGTGTATACTTTTAAGAGAGCTTTTAAAAAAGCAAGTAATGAAAAAGTGAGGGAGATGAGAGGAGAAGCACTACAAACATTCTTGAGTATAACAGATAACACTGAATCCCAATACACCATCAGGCATGTCACTGGCAGAATGGATGTTCGCAAGAAAAATTAAATCAGGGTTGAACAAGTTGTTACCAGGTCAAAAAGAATAAGAATGGATAACGAAAAGGACACAAAATATTTCAAAATTGGTGAAAAAAATGTTTTTAAGAATATGTAAAAATGGAAAAGAAATAAAGGAAGATGGCATAAGGTCATGATTTGGAAAAATGATATATATGGTGAAAGGAAAAAAATGGGAACACAAAAGGCATTGGAATCAATTAAAGAAAAGGTTTATTGCAAGAAAGGAAGAACTTATGCAAGTACTGTATGATATTTTTGACATATCAACACCCCAAGAATTAGATGAACGTACAAGTATGATTATCAGAAAAAGGTAATGTATGGAAAAACTAGAGGTTGACCTAAAATGAAAGAAGTACAAAGTTCAGTACGTTGATGAATTCGCCAGAAAGAGGGGGGGGAGGGTTGAATACTAAGAAATAAAATAACATATTTGCTCATGAAAAAGAAAAAAATCTCGAGTAACACAATGAACTAGGCAGGACGCCTTAAATAAAGAACTTAAAATGAGCCAGAAGAAGTCAGTTCGAGAGAATTCTAGTGACATCATGGCAAGAAGCCTTAACAAGACATAATATTATAACTGCTAGGAGTGAGTTATACCATCAGCTGAGATCTTATATAATATTTTTGTTCTAGCTCACATACGCAAGTTATTTTCTCCTCATAAATCTGGAGCGCCATGATACTGAACCTGTTAAACCATTGGTACCACTTTCCAGTGCTATCTGTCTTAATTGGTTTATATTATCATTTTTGTAGAAACTGCCCTGTCCAAACTGTTCATTTAATACCCACGTTTTTAATTGTTCAATTTCTGGCCATTTTACATTTCCTCTATGTAGCAGAATATTACATGGGGGATAAAATTCAGCCCAACAGTTGCACATCTCAAGAATTTGTTCTCCACACAACTTAACAACTTGTAGGCAAACTCCCTGACTGCAATCAGATTATCCATTTTAAAGAACCTAATTTGCATGGCGCAATGTGAATCTCGTTCAGAATTTACATATCCTTTGAGACTCATGCTGACAAGTGTTTATGCAGGCCATGTGCATCATTTTGCTTTTGGACAGGCCAAAACATGGCACATTGTTTACTCAGGTAAGCATTTCTTATTGTCATATTCTTTTTCTGGCTGGCTTTCACACATTTTCCTTCTTCCCTGGAAAACAACGCACATGGGTTCATTTTTGAGGACATTCATTTATGCGTTCACTACACTCTATGGAGATTGTGTTTACTCTGTTTAGCATCCAACTTCATATCATTTTTTTCAGTTGGTGGCAGCCCAAAGTACCATTCCACTGCCCAATTGCCATACTCCTTTACATATACAATGACTCTATAACTAAGCTTATATAGAAACTTATAACAGTGTCTGTGTTAGTTTTGAGCCATAGGTCTGTGATAAAAATGAATTTAAAATGCAATAATATTATAAACACTGTACCTTTGACCAGACAGCAATGCACTGTATCACTTGTTTTAGTTAAGACAACTCAGAGAAAGATTTGAAGCTATTGTGGGTCTGTTGTGATGTTCTGTAATGCCACTTGGGGGTAGCATCATTGCTATTATTGTTTCATCGACGTTGTCTGCTCAATGAAAATGGCAACTGGTGTTGGAAATTATTTTAGAATTTCCTTGGCCTTTCTGGGTACATGTCTCAATGGTATAGTGTATATGTTAAAGATGGCTGTTGTTTATATAAATAAGTGAAATGTATGGATACCTTGTTCAGATTATATTTGCTGGGGAGTGAAATAATTTATTGTTCTAATGCGTGTTCCATTTTTGCTCAAGAATGAATGAGTTTCTGTCTATATTTCTGAGATATTTCTGTACACTATTTACATTATTCGAATTATTGTCCTCATCTTTGTCGCCATATTTATTACAACGTTTCGACCATTGTACACTCTGGCCTTCTTCAGGTAGTTGGAATGTCGAACTGAACCCTTTATTTCACTCACTGTCCTCCTCAAGGACACATGGCACAGTGGATAAAGGTGTTGGTTAAATCCAGTAACAAGACCCAAAGAGTGTGAGTCCAATACCCGGTTAAGGCAGTGGAGAACTAGGAGAGGGGAATTAACAGGAGATAACTGATAACTGACATCCATTAAACATGGCACGTGGAACTAGAACAGTCTACCCCAGTGAGTGAAATAAAAGGTTCAGTTCGACATTCCAACTACTTGAAGAAGGCCAGAGCATACAACAGCCAAAATGTTGTAATAAATATGGCGACAAAGATGAGGGCAATAGTCCGAATAATGTAAATAATGAATGAGTTTGATCCTCATATTTTGGCATAGTAATGGTATTAAATTATCTAGTATTAGGTAATTATCGTGCTAATTATCGCCCTGCCACATTTTTCATTGGGCAAGCTAACACTATAAGATCTGTAAGATAAGGTTTAAATTACGTTGATCTGAGTGATGAGAGGGCAGCGACTAGCTTGTGTGTTTTGGATGTCAAACCTACCTAGATACAAGTTTTAATTTCTTTTTTCTGGGAGAATTTTTCAGGGATATTTTTATTGATATAATGTTTGTTCACTTCCAGGAGTCCGAGTTTCAGCTCTATGTGTGCACTTACTCCTGGTGAACCACACTTTTTTCAGGGTATTCATGTGTCTCTCATACATAATACTGTGGTATTAGATGTAGGGTAATTTTCCTGATGTGTATTCTTGGAAAAAAATCTGCATCCAATAGGTCAGCAAATGTATTTAATTTTTACATTCAGACTAATGTCTTCATCTTTGCTGTGATGTCATAGATTCTCTGAAGGTTACATGTATTGACAGATGGTGAATGGTAATAATGCCACTAGTAAAAATCGCACAAGTAAAAAAAATAGGGAAAATAGCACAAGTGAAAAACACTCTTTAAACAGCTTACAATTAAACATGAGTAGCTGTTTAATTTTAAGCTATTTAAAGATAAATTTCTAATCAGAGGACAGTTGTTGGCTGTTTATTTACTTCTGGTTCAGTTGTTTGGGCAACAGTCAATATGATTTCAATCAAAACCAACTTTTTTGTAAATAGTTTATATTTCAATGAACTTATTTTTTCCTATTTTTTTACTGGTGCCATTTTAACGTGCCATTATTACCTAAATTCATTGACAGACACCTGAGGAATGGCTGGTAGACACAATGTCCAAAAAGTCTTAATAATAGCCACAAAGACGAGGGTATTAGTTCAAATATAAATAATGATAACTCCTCATCTCAGAAATTCTCAATTCTTTTGTTTGATACAGAAAATTTTCTATTGCAAATGCTTACACAAATTTTCACTAGTGTCCTTTGCTAATTTGTTTTATATATGTTCTTAAGCCTGAGCACTCTGAAGAAATATATGAATTGATATTATGTACATTCTGATACCTGGTGAAATCAGACTTGTCCTTATATTGCTGTACTAAATATTGTGAGATTTAAATGAAAATTGGGTGGTAGAAAAATAAATTTCTACTCAAATCTGTTCCTGCTGACAGCTAACGTAGAAACCGGAACAACGCTTCACTCAGGACACTTTCCTGCACACCATAAACAACAGTACTATCACTCTTTCTCTGGAACATGGGTATAGCCTTCATCAGTCTCAAAGAACAAACTGCTCCCGAAACAAAAAGTCAGCTCTTTTTATCCTTCCACGATCTTGGGCTAGAAACTGAGATCTCTCACTTGTGTTAGCCTCATTCTTGCCGATAACACATGTGCTGTTTCATTTCAACATTGATTTGCTAAAATTCACCTCGAAGGTCTACAAGCACATGTACAGACAATTCTCCTTCTCTTGCTTCAGCAAGGTATGTCTCCACCACAAATATGAACAAGGTGAGATATCCCTAAATATGAACAGTGGAACAAGAAGTCTACTCCCATAGATTAAATAAAGAAAACTGAATTCAAACCATCTTGAAGAGGTTTGGGATCTGTCAGGCTATCTTGCCCGTGACACACCACTGCTGCTACAGCTGCAGTACATATAGTGTCCCTAAGACTCCCCTAAGGATTATGGGGACTCAGGGAATTTGATCTGATCATTTGTAATATGCTTAAAAATAATTCTAGCAGATGTTGATTTATTGGGTATTGGTTTTGTGGAAAGTAATGTCACATTTCTAAACATGGCATAAAAGTTCTTCTTCAGAAAATAATCATACTTATCCATTACAAAACTAATATTTTGTTCCTTGTTGAAAGAATCTTGAATTCTGGTCCTTTCAAAAAAAGAATAATTTGTAAATTCAAATTTAAGAAATCACATAATAATAAAGGTATTTAATGTACTTTGTTATTCGCATGACAATCTGTACTCTTATTGATATCACTTTTCTTCTTATCTTTAATCATTTCACCCCAAGGAAGACTATAATGCCACTAAGACACCAAGGGTTACTGTGAGTGAAAGATAATGAGAAGGCTTTAGTGAGAATAAAGGAAAATAAAAGAACAGACCTCATGAAGACATAATGGCAATTGACTTGCATTTACATTTTCGCAGATTGTAAGTGACAAGGAAACAAGAAACAAGAAGTGAATTCCACAGATGAGAAGTGCAAGAAAGGAAACTATTAGAATAGAATTTATGTTACATCTTGTTATTTCTACAATAAAATGATGAAACCTAGTAGCTACTAGTAGAAACCTAGTAGCCAATAGTATACTTAAATTCATGTGTTTGAAGTACCAAGGAGGAGAGCTCGTTATAACAACTGCCATTAAAATATTTATAGAAAGAGGGCAACCATATTATGATGGTGTGAAAGTGACCGAAATTGAGATGCTAAGTCAGGACAGAACCTTCTTTGGATTTTGTCAAGAATCTCAAGATATATTGTAGCAGCACCAGACCAGATGTGTCAGCAATATTCAACGTGTGGATTAATGGTAGATTTATAAATGTGCAAGATGGATTCTAACGAGAAAAATTATCTGGCACGTGAACCAAATTTCCTAGCAGCAGACCTAGCAATCAATTCAATATAATCACTCCACTTTATGTGAGCAGAAAATGTGAGACCAAGAAGGTACAATGCTGATGGAGGGCAGAAAAAATTCTCTATGTTGATTAAAAGATGGCAGTTCTGTTGTGGAGATGTTCAAATTTACGAGCCATTCCTTGCCCTGCTTAACATTCTGGCTGGAAGTCATTTTCAAGAGCAGTTGCCAGTTTTACTTTTATTTAGACCTATCAGACTTAGTATTAAAACAGGAGTAAATAGTTGTGTCATCAGTATAAATATCTAGTTGGGAACTAATTCGGTAAGGTTGTTGATGAAGATCAGAAACAATATAGGTACAAGGATAGAGCCTTGGGGGAGACACCACATTAATGTGAAATAATAGAGTTGCTATTTAATACAACCTTCATTATACAATTTATTAAGAACAATTAGATTAAGCCAAATATTTGGGTAGAAACACCATAGCTGTTGAGATTGTGGAGAAGGCCAACATGCCAAACCCTGTGAAATTCTTTTGAGATATCTAAAGCCACAGTCTTAGCCTCACTGTTCTTATAGACAAATTCAGTAATAACTACTTACATTATTTACATTATTCGGACTGTCATCCTCATCTTCATTGCCATATTCACAACTTTTCGGCTGTTGTATGCTCCTGCCTTCTTCAGGTGATTGGAATTTCGAACTGAACCCTTTATTTTGTCCACTGAGGTAGATTGTTCAAGTTCCATGTGCCATGCCTTTTTTGGATGTCTCAGTTATTTCCCTTTAACTCAACTCGCCAAGTTTGATTCACCACTGCTATTGAACTCACAACTGTTTGGGTCTAGTCACTGGATCTAACCAACGTCTTTATCCACTGGGCCATGTGTGTATGAATTTTTGGGACTCATAAACTTAATATCTCAGCAACCATTTTTTACCAGTGCTCATACTGCAATTTTTCTGTTATTATTATTGCATTTTTTACCAGAGCTTATATTGTAATTTTTGTTGTTATTCAATGCTTTTCTCTAACATTCCTTATTACTGGTTCCCATATTGTATTCATTTCTATGCTTGGTCAGCTCAGGAGAATTTTGTGGCCTAGCATATGTGCTGATTCTTTAAGTTTTTGTAATTTCCAATGATGTTTTCTGCCTATTATTTCAACCTCATCTCACAGGAGGTGGTGATCACCTTTTTCCATCCATATGTGGTCAGTTACACCTGATTTTTCTATTTCCTCTTGTGTTACCACTTTATGGTGTTCTTGCATTCTTAACTTAAGGGGGTGGCCTGTTCCTCCTTTGTATTTCCTATCACAACTACATTTGATGGCGTAAACACTGACCTTAGTCATGTTCTCTATCGGGGGAGTCTTACTCAGAAGAGGTGTCTGCGAAGTGCTGAACCACTTTTGAAGGCTGTCCTGATGCTTTATGGACCACAGATCCTTGGGATTTTCTCCGATAATCCCTTCACATAGGGTAGGCAGACTATTTTCTGAGTACTGTTATTCTCTTGTACCCTTCTATCCCAGTTTGTTGTAGCTGCTACCATGTACCCAGGGTAGTTGTTACATTGTAGAGGACTGCTTATACTGACCATTTGTTGTTGGTATGTTTCTGGGTTGGCACTTATGACTTTTGATTGATGTAAGCAGCAGACGATCCCTTTCTTCACACTGTATAAATGGTAGGAGTCGAAGTTGAGGTATTGTCTGGTGGATGTTGGCTTGTGGAATATGGATGTCTTGAACCCCTGCTCTGTTTGAGATATGAGTACATCCAAGAAGTTGAGTTTGTTGTCATTATCTTGCTCCATTGTGAACTGTATTGATGATCACATGATCCAGTAGTAGCTGGACATCTTCCTGGTGGGGCCAGAGTATGAAGGTGTCATCTACATATCTCGGCCATAGGGCTGGCTTTATTGGTGTTGATTCTAATGCACATACACAGATGTCCTCAAAGACACATGGACCAGTGGATATAGATGGTTAGATCCAGTGACTAGACCCAAAGAGTTGTGAGTTCAAAACCAGGCTAGAGCAATGGTAGACCAAACTTAAAGAGTTGAGTTAAAGGGAAATAACTGAGACATTCAGAAGAGACATGACATGTGGAACTAAAACAATCTACCTAAATAAAGGTTTCAGTTTGAAATTCCAATCACCTGAAGAAAGATAGAGCATGCAACGGCCGAAACGTTGTGAATATGGCAATGAAGATGAGGATAACAGTCCATATAATGTAAATAATGTAAGTAATCATAATACCTCATCTCAGAGATATAGACAGATATTTCAGTAATAACTGTTAATACATCAGCAGTATACATAGATAAATGAAAGTCATATTGTTTATCCAAAAGAAGGCCATGTCAAGTGAGCGGCTTAACCAAATTAAAGATTGTTAGAGCCTCTAGTACTTTGCCAAAATAAGTAAAAGACTAATAGGGTGATAATTCAAGCAATCAGAAGATTCACCAGAGTTCTTAAAGATAGGAACTACAGAGGAGGATTTCCAATAATTTGGAAAGCAAGAAGTAACAAAGCATTTGTTGTAGAGTTTGGAGAGAATAGGAGCTGAAAAAATTTTCTGTTGTAAATAGTTGTACAATTTTTCACCGGTGTCTTCTCTAACCAATTTTATTTGTTTTCTGACACATTCTTAAGTCTTAGTACTCTTAGTACAAAGATCAAATCTTCATCTGTGGAAAGTTTTGATATGCTGAGATATGGTAGATTTTATTTATTAAGATTTCTGAGAAAATTGTTGTACATTTCTATTGTCGAGAATGAGAGTGACAAGTTTGGTATTTATATAAAAATTTTCTGATTTGGTTAGCAGAAGGTGCATTTACCTTCAAAATGATAATGCAAGCTCACAGTAAAATCAATTTGCGAGATCGATAAACAGTTTATTTAGATCAAGAAGTCGATAAATTCAGAAATTCAGTAAACTGATCAGTCAGTTCAATGATCAATAATGTCAATAGAATAAAATCTATAGATCAATTCATGAAGCAAAAATAATTCAATCAGTTTTGTTATCAGTTAATTTGTAGCAGAAATGATTAACAATAAAACATTTAAAATGAAATAACAATTTTATATCAGTGCCAAGACCCAGGATTGAACTGGTGACCTATGGATTTGACATTTCTCTTACTGAGAGATTTTACGAATTTTATCATAATTCTGTTTGTCCCTTCCTTAGCACAACTTACACCCTGACAATACCTCATAAATAATGAACTATTCCATTTTGTGCTGTGGAAAGATAAAAAAGACATATCAGAGATGCTATTTGGTTTCAGTGAAAAAAAATTAAAGGAAGAAAGAAAGAAGGGAAGATTATGTTTAATGGCTGTTTCAGTGAAATGGAAAAAGTTGCCAATCTTTTCATTTTTACCCCCTTACTTCTTTAAATAATGACCAGCATTCATATTTATGTTATTGAAATATTTTGTTAAAGTTGTTAAGCTCAAATATTTAACGATGTGATAGGGAAATTTAAATGGATATTTTATTGTCATAAAACTTGTCATGAGGTTATTCAATCATTAGCTTAAGAAAGAATTAAGATTCATCAGAAAATTCAAATAGGAAAACCGTGAAATTTTTATGGGTACTTTTAGTAACAAGAATTGTGCTAACTATTTTTGTTTGTGAATATTCGATTACATTACAGGAATTGATAGATCAAACTTCTAAATATCTACAAGGAACATAAGATCCCATGTCAGTTTTGAAATGGGTGAGTAAGGGAGCTTTATATTTTCAGTCCAGTGCTCTACCAACTGAACTACTTTTGTTTTTGTTTTAATGAGTGGCAATCTGTTACTCTTGTCTCTGTTAATATAACTCTTGATGAAAATTTGAAAGGGTGAAGTTTTCAGAGTCACTGCAAATGATTCACCACTGTTAAATATAACAACTCATTTGCCAATGTCATTTGATGAAAAGAATTGGTTTGCCATTTAAGAAGCAATTCTGGTTGGCTTGTTGCTCTTTTTATATCTCAAAGTTTGTTTATGAAGTCTTTTTTTTTATTATTTTTTATGACTTTTTTTTATAATTTTTGATTATCAATTCATCATGCGACTTATGACCTGTTTCCTAAAATGGAGACATCTGTTGTTTGCAAATACAATTCATTCATTATTTTGTCTGGGAACACATTGTGCTTATATGAACTAATGAATCACACACACACACACACACACACACATATATCTATGCATGGAGGTGCTGAAAAGTTTTTAACCTAACCAAGAAAAGATTTAAAAAATATCTCATGTTTAGATTTTAGAAACTGGGTCAGGCCCCAAACATTTTGGCACCCTCTCGAAATATATATAAATTGGACTTGCCTTTATTTGGAAAGAGAAAATATAAAGCTCTACCAAAAGTATATTGCTTACTTTTAACTTTTAATATCTAAATTAATGCATTATAATAAAGAGATAATTTTGGGAATTACACACACACACACACACACACATTAAGTAGATACATATGTTCAAATTCCTTTTCTACCTTCCATCAGCATGGCTGATGCTAACCTCCAGGAGAGTGACTCATTGCATGTTCTCAGCTGATATGAAGTGGAAAGACTATATTGAATCAATTGCCAGGTCAGCTGCTAAGAAACCTGCTTCACTGTGCTGTGCTAGACAATTTTACTCTCCAGACTACCATTCATCCATGCTTAGAATATTGCTGCCACATATGGTCCAGTGCTCCTGCTTTATATCTAGGGATCCTTGATAAAATCCAAAGAAGAATCAGCAATATTATTGGTCTTGATCTGGCACCATGGCTTCAGTCACTTTCCTGTTACCATAAAGTTGCTTCTCTTGGTCTTTTCTATAAATACTTTCATGGCAATTGTTCAGAGGAGCAGTTTGCTAAGGTACCTAGACTTTATGAATTTAAGCACAGTACTAGACTGGCAATGAGATCTCATCAATTTACAGTTGAGTTGGCTAGATGTAACTATAAGTTTTATGCTAACAATTTCTTTTCTTGCACTTCTTGCTTGTGAAACACTCTTCCAGGTCCATGCTTTCCAGTCAACTTTAATCTTCAAAGATTTAAATGCAATGTCAATCACTATCTGCTATCCTCCTGATTACTCTTCCTATCTTCTTGCTTTTTCATAAAGTTTTTATTTTTTAATTCTTCCACAGCCAGTAACCCCTTGTATCTTAGTGGCTTTACTTCCTTGCTTGAGGTGAATTCACTTAAAAAAAAAAAAGACATTTTTTTTTAAAACGGTGCAATTGATGTAAACTTGCCTGGGTAATTGAAAGTTTTATGAAGAGAATGTGCATTATTAATTTCACTGTTTCATAAATTTAGGCCAGTTGTTATTAATTATATATGTGTAAGAAAAATACAGAAGAATAAATAAAACCAAAGCTACTTGAGTTTCACCTTTAAAAGGAAGGATCATTAGGCCAGGTTCAGTTTTTTTAGTTTCTGGGACTGCCTTTAAATGTGGAAAACCCTTTTTTTAACCAGAAGTGAAACTCATCTGGGTTCCATATTAGATATTAAATACTTTTTAATGTGTCAGCATCTTGTCATAATCTCAGCTCTCTTACTTAAAAGTGTAGCTCTGGTTTTATTTTTTATTCCATATTTTGCTTACATTTTATAGTCTCTTCTTCCTTTTGAGCACTCTTTATTACCAGCTTCACTATAGTTGATATATGATCAGCTACTGTTGTATTAGAGCAATAATTATTTATTATAATTTTTTCATATAGACAAAAACAATTTACTCATGACAAAGATGCAACTTTGTTTTGGTGCATTTAGTTGTACCTTGACTGGTGAGAACCAAAACCAGTTGAGATGCAACTAAATGCACTGAAACGAAGTTGCATCTTTGTTGTGAGTAAATTGTTTTTGTCTATATGAAAAAATGCATTTAGTTGTACCTTGACTGGTGAGAACCAAAACCAGTTGAGATGCAACTAAATGCACTGAAACGAAGTTGCATCTTTGTTGTGAGTAAATTGTTTTTGTCTATATGAAAAAATTATAATATATATATATATATATATATATATATCAGTTTCATTAAAAACTACTGACGAGATTCTGTGGTTAAGTTTTTTATTTATTTTTTCTTGTGTTCTTATAATATTTCTACTTCTGATATAAATTATGTAGAAATTGTTGAAATGTTTTGTATGTCCGAGTGTTTTCGTCTATACTTTTAGCTATTATCAAAGATGATTTTATTTTTACTTGTAACTGAATATATAGATTGCTTTATGTATGTATCTAGAGTTATAGGAATGTTTTATTTTCCAAACACATGTACAAAATATTTGGACATATTCTACATAATTTACTTCCAGAAAAGAAGAAAATTATAAGAACACAAGAAAGATCAAATAAAAAACTTAACCACAGGACCTTGTCAGACATTTTTAATGAAACTTGTATAAAAGAGGGATTGCTGCACAAATGCACAATTTTATATACACACACACATTATATATATATATATATATATATATATATATATATATATATAGTCAAACCTAATGAGCCAGACAAACCTACCAAGGTTTCACTTAGGCAGATCGTCAGGGTTGTTTACTCATATCGGGGTTTTTTCTTTGGGCCTTGAACCTGTATCTGTGCGATTATTTTCAACAGACTTTCATGTTCCTGGCTCTTTCTTTTTTAAAACCTTTTTTTCCCTTCGTGATTGATTTGGCTATTGTTAATTCAAGAATCCGAAGGTTTTTCGACACGAGTATAGTTACCTATATATATATATATATATATATATATATATATATATATATAATTGTGCATGAAACTCCAAGCCATTCTACCAGAGAAGGATATGTATATTTATTAATATATATATATATATATATATATATATATATATATATATATAAAGCTTAGATTGGATTAAAAAATATGTATCAATATTGTGATTTTCTTTCATCATTTAATGATAATGTTATTAAGCTTATCAGACGATATGAAAAGAACTTACATAAAATATATAGACAACACTTATCTATATTATTTAATGAAACATGTATGAATATATATATATATATATATATATATATATATATATATATATATATATATATATATATATATATGATATTAATTTGTTCAGCTTCTTGCCTGAAACTAAATTGTAGGATGCAAATAAGTAAAGAATTTATACTTATATGATTCAAGAATAGATATCTGCTATAGAGTACTGGTTTGAAATTTATCCTTAGTGATTGCTGGCAGTATGATGAGTTTCTTCCTCACTGGGTACCCAATTATTGTGGCTTCTGCCATACTAAGTGAGGCATAATAAATATTTATATGATCACAGACTTGAATATTTTATCAATAATGCCATTTTTGGTTTTGAGCCACTGATCATTTCCCAAAAGGCATTTTTAATTTATACCTATCCCTAGCTTTAAAACTTTGTAGAAAAAGCAAATATTGCAAAGTGCTCCTTGATTCAGTTATTTAGATTAATGAATAAAAAGAATGATTATATTCTCAGTTCATATATGTATCTCTCTCTTTCTACGCACATACACATAATGGCGTTGATATCACATCATGTCAGGTAAGTTGCCAGTTTATAATTGTCTTCTAATATCACATTGATATCACCATTTAATGGTAGTTAATATCAGATTAAATCAGTGTCACTAGTTAATGGGAGTGCTATGTGAAAAAGGAATATTCTTAGTTTACATTTTCCCCATTATGGGCATTATTATATCCATGATATAATAACACCTTAATATGTGGACGGAATGGAATAGCTGAAAGAAAAGGCATGACAAACATGCTTTGTTTTTAAGAGTTTTACATGACTAATTCATACACAAAATTATATACAGATATATACATGGTCCACACACAGAAACTATAACACATGTATACCACAACAAGCAGTGTGAAAGGTTGGAGAAATGAGAGAATCTCACTTGTAATTTTTCCTGACAGAAAAACTGACAGTTCAGTGGTTTTTCAATAAACCTGTTGAGGTTGTAAACCTGGCTGCTATGGCGTTGTGATGTTCTTTTCCAGGCTTTACATCACAACTGGTCTTTGACACTCTGACAAGACATCACATACCAGTCACCATATGACCCTCATGACTTTATCTCAACCAAAGGGAGATAATCATCTTTTGTATCCCTATACACACACACACATATGGTGACTGTCCATTCAGTTATAAGAATAATCTTGTCTTAACCATAATTATGTATCTGATGCTGATGCACTCATGGACCCTGCAATGATCCTTAAAACCAAAGAGACTATTCAAAGTTCTATTACTGAGATTTATTTTGGATATTTACTTTTTCCATGTTTTCATAATTTATATTATATACCTTCACATGCATTATGAGATCAGTCTTGTTCTTACATTGCTGTCCTAAATAAGGTTAGATATCCCAAGATATGGAGAGCAAAATGAGAAGTCTACTCCCATAAATAGAGTTCAGTTTGAAATTCCCTAAAGATTACCTAGATTGACAGTCACCTGAAAAAAGGCAGAGGACACTACAGCCAAAATGTTGATAACAGCCACAAAGATGGAGATATTAGTCCAGTTGAAAATAATGTAAACTGTGTGCTTCTAGAGGATAGTACTTTTAGTGCAATTAAAGTGATCAGTATTGATTGATTGGTCTTCTACAACCCAGGTTATCTAAAGCCAGAAAGTATTTTTAGATTTTAAGAATTACTTTTTTTAGATAATAATGATTTTAGTGATACAAGTCTTATTAATTAACCCACAGCTAGGGAAGAAGAGATGGATTCATACCAAATAAATAAGACACTCCTGGTAACAAAAATGAATTAGGCAAGATGCCTTAAATAAAGAACTCAAAGTGAGTCAAGTTTATTGGAGTCAGTTGAGGAGAATTTCTGATGACATCACAGCAAGTAACCTAAGTGGGACATAATATTATAACCACCAGGAGTGAATTATAACAGTTGCGCCAATGAATCAAAACTGAAATTAGAACCATGTTGGTTTAATTTTTTTCTTTAATGTATGTAAAAAAGGAAAAAAAGAGAAGTAAAAAAAGAACATTTTTAAAATATGGAAGAATTATTAGTGGTAAAAATACAGCAACAACAGCACTTGTTTAATTGAAATAATATGGAAGAAAATGGAAAATTCTTTAAGCTCTTTCAATCCAAATGTGTGGCAAATACCATAGCTGAATTCACATACAATTCAGATGATGGAATTACCTTTTCTGCTTATTTTAGAAGATAGCAGATTTTCAGAGAAGAATGCAATGACAGGAAAATGAGAAAAAAACAAGACTTTTGTTGAGAAAGTTTGCACCAGCAGAACATGAAAAATACTAATTCTGTACTACCAAAAAAAACAAGAGAAATTTGCTTTGAAGAAATGGTAAATATTCTGACTCAAATTTTTAGTGAGAAAAGTTTTTTATTCAATACTCATTGGAAGTGTCTGAATCTGACAAAAAAAAAGAAGATAAAGATTTTGTCACATATGCTGGAATCATTAACAAGGTGTGTGAAAGATTCAAATTTTACAAAATGACTCTGGAGATGTTTAAAGGGTTAATTTTTGTTCAAAAGTTAACAGCATACGAAGACACAAAAATATGTGCTAGAATTCTAACAAAACATGAACAGAGTCAAAACCTAACACTACAAGAAATATTGAACAAATGTCTGAGAATCCTAAATCTGAGACTTGATACAGAAGAAATTGAAGAAAAAGAATGTACATATAATCTACAGAAAAATGTGGAAATCCATGTTTCAGATTTGGAAGGTTACATCTAGATGACTGTCCCTTGAAGAATTCAAAGTGCTACAAGTGTGGAAAAATGGAAGATAAAAAATCACACTGTAAAACTAAATCAAGCAAAAGTTCTCACAGAAAAAATTTTGTACACAGTGTTGCAATGGAAAAAATGCTTACAGAAAACCAAATAAAATTTGTGTATTCGAAAATGAATAATGTAGATGTAAAAATGCAACTAGACACTGGTAGTGATATTACAATTATCAACAAAGCCACATGGAAAGCAAACAGAAAACTTATATTAAAAAGAACTTTTTTTAAATTGCATGTGGTGTGTTGGGTAAGAAATTATTTTTTATTGATTAAATGACTTCTAATGTTTCATTTTGTAACAAGTGTGTAAAAGCTAAGTCATGTGTTAAAAAATGCTACAAACCTATTTGGTACTGACTGGATGGAATTATTTGAATTGTGAGATTTACCTATAAATATTTATTGCAAAAATGTAAGTGGACAAGCTGCCAGTTTAAAAAAACACTGAAAATTTAAAGGAAGAATTGAAAAAATGTTTTTCAGGTGTTTTGTTGGATGAGATAGGTTTGTGTTCCAAAGTCAAACCACAATTTCAAGTGAAAAGGGGTCAACGCCGATGTTTAAACCAAAAAATAGTGTACCATTTACAGTATTGGATCAAGTCAATGAAGAATTAGACAGACTTGAAAAAATAGGTGTAATTGAAAAGATTGACCATTCAAAATGGGCAGCACCAGCAGTGTATATAAAGAAAAAAAAAATAATCAAATTCGTGTTTGTGCTATATTTTTTGACAGGGTTAAACAAATGTTTAATGCCCTAACTACCCATTATCAAGTCAAGAGGAAAATTTTGCAAATTTAAACAGTGAAAAAATTTTTTCAAAACTGGATTTTTCTGAAGCGTATTTGCAAAAACAGGTTGAAGAAGAATGATCAGAGTTGATAACTATAAATATACACAAGGGATTGTATAAGTTTAATTAACTTCCTTTTGGGATAAAATGGCTCCAGCTATATTTCAACAAGCTATGGATACTACGCTTGCAGATTGTGATTTCACAGTTGCTTATATGGATGATATATTAATTAAAAGTGTATCTAAGGAACAACATATCTGGCAAGTGAAAAGAGTTTTTGAAAAAAAATATGAGAGTATGGGTTCAAACTCAGTGAGGAAAAGTGCAAATTGTTTCTGCCTAAAATCAAAATACCTAAAACAAATCATTGACAAAAATGATTGTCAACCAGATCCACTGAGGGCAAGTATGCCTCTTCTAACAAATGTTACTAGGTTACAAGAATTTCTACAACTAGTAAACTATTATCAAAGCTATATAACTAATAGGCAGAATTTAAGAGCTTCACTGAACAATTTGCTTAAGAAAGGCATAAAGTAGAACTGGACTGATAAGCGTCAGAAGGCATTTGAAGAAATCAAGAAAATACTAACATCAACTTTATCATTAGTGCACTAAGATCTGAAAGCAGAAAATGTATTGGCTTCAGATGCTTGTGACTATGGTATAGGAGTAATGCTACATAAATATGATGACGGTAACATGAAATCCGTCATATATGCTTTGTGTTTGCTATGACCGGGAGAAAAAAAAACTACATCCTGATTGAAAAAGAGACATCAGCAATAATATTTGCAGTGAAAACATTTTCACAAATTCATACTTAAGGAGTTTTCATTTTCAGACGGACCACCGACCTCTATTATCAATTTATGGTTTAAAAAAAGGAATTCCTATGCATACAGTAAATATATAACAACACTGGGGTACCATCTTATTAGATTACAATTTCAAGATGGAATACCAACCGTCCAAAAATTTTAGGACATGCTGATGGTTTATCAAGATTGATACTAAAAATACTGAACCATTTGAGGACACTTTTATCGCAGCATTAAAGTGAAATAGAAATGAAAAATATGCAATGTAGTGCACAAACTACCAGTTACCCTGGAAGAAATAAAAGTAAAAGCAGAACAAGGCATGTTTATTTTGAAAATTAAAATGACTAAAAGAAAGTAAGAAAGATAGATGATTTTTAGAAAACAATCCAGACTTGAATGCTTAATCACTGTGTGATGGACAACTGATGTTTGCACAAAGAGTAGTAATACCTATCATATAATAAAAGTGGATATTAAATGAATTTCTTAGTGGACATCCGGGAATTTTAAGGATGAAATCTCTTATGAGAAGCTATCTATACTGGATCCAGACATTGAAAAATTAGTAAGAGCCTGCAGAGGTTGTGCTCTGGCAGCAAAATCATCTACCACAAAATTACAACCTTGGCCAAAGACATATACTTTATGGTCAAGACTGTACATAGATTTTGAAGATCCAATAAACATATCACATTATCTTGTGGTAGTAGATAGCTTTACTAAGTGGCCTGAAATTTGTAAATGAAAAAAACAACTTCTACTGTTACAGTGAATTTTTTACATGAACTGTTTGCAAGACAGGAAATTCTGGATGCCATAGTTTCAGATAACGGTACATTGTGTACCGCTTATGAATTTAAAGAATTTTGTAAAAATGTTCTCAATTGAACATATTGCTACCCTGCCATATCACCTAAGGTCAAATGGATAAGCCGAATAGTTTGTGTGTACTTTTAAGAGAGCTTTTTAAAAAGCAAGTAGTGAAAAAGTGAGCAAAGAAGTACTACAACAATTCTTGAGAGTATACCAGATAATGCTGAAGCCCAATACAACAGAAGGCATATCACCAGCAGAATTGATGTTCACAAGAAAAATCAGTGTTCAACAAGTTGTTACCAGGTCAAAAAAGAATAAGAACTGATAACTAAAAAGATACAAATTTTTTCAAAATTGGTGAAGAAGTGTTTTTCAGAGTATAGAAAATGCCAAAGAAATGTGGGAAGAAGGCATAATAAGGTCACAAGTTGGATAAATGACATATATGGTGAAAGGAAAAAATGGAGCACAAAAGGCATTGAAATGAGTTAAAGAAAAGGTTTACTGAAGAAAGGCCTGCAAAAAAGGAAGAACCTATGCAAGTACTGTCTGATGTTTTTGATGTACCAACACCCCAAGAATTCATTGAACATATACATATGAGTACCAGAAAAAGGAATCGTATGGAAAAAGTAAACCCAAAACAAAAGAAATACAAAGTTTAGTATGTGGCAAACTCACCAGAAAGTGGAAGGGTGAATACTAAGAAATAAAATAAAATATTTACTAGTGAAAAAAGAAATCTCAAAAGAGTAGTTGTTGTGGAGTAAATAAGGCACCCCTGGTAACACAAATGAACTATGCAAGACACCTTAAATAAAGAACTAAAAGTGAGTCAGTAGAAGTTCATTGGAGTCAGTTAAGGAGAATTTCTAATGACATCACGGTGAATAGCCTAAGTGAGACATAATATTATAACCACTAGGAATGAGTTATAACACTTTCCCAAGTATATTTGTGTATAAGTGAATATAATGAAACTAACAGGAATTGGAACTCAGCTCTCGAATTAACAAATCTGAGTTGTTATCCATTACACTACATGCACATCCAAGCTTACAGCACCTGGTATTCCCAAGCAGTCACCCATCTAGGTACTGACCAGGTTCCATGTTGCTTAACTTCAGTGATCATACAGGAACCAGTGATGTTGCCATAAGCTTAATCAAAATTAAGAAATAGAGCATTAATATCAACAAATAAAACTGAATGTTCAAACAGATCTTCCTGACTGAAGAGTTTTGCAGATATATCAACTTGTCAGTGGGTATAATAATAAAGAAAAATTTTGAATATATTTTTATGTATATATGTTTATGTGTGTGCATTTATGATTGACAAAATGGAAAAAAAACTCTAGTGATAAGTTTCATTTCTAGAAGGAACTTCTTTAGACTAATAATGATTTTGATGGATTCACTTGTATGTATAAAAAACAAGACATAGGTATGACCATAAAAAATCTTTAAAATTAAAAAAAAATAGTTAACTTACAAGTTTTTAAAAAGAAATAAATAAAATAATAAATAATAATTACATAACAAAATCATCAAAAATATTAATTCACTTTCGTTTAACCATTATCATTCTGTGACTTTATTTGTGGTACAAAAAGATTATCCTGTCACTGAAGGTCACTCTGATCCCTAAACAATAGTGTATTTGAATTTCATAGTTGTGTTGTCATATCCTGCTATGACAACAGAAAACAACTTTGAGTGAAATTAACAATAAGGATATTGCAATTGAGAGGCCTTGAAAAAGAATTCTGTGGAAATGGAAGTAATATGAATAATGCAAAGTGCTAAAGGTTAACATGCCAAAAACTTACATAGCATCTTAAATGTTTATATTATTTTTCTCCACATCTATATATAAATACAGGTTAGAAAATAAAATTTCTACACTTGATAAAATTCAATAAGGAATGAAACACATTGGCATAAAAGATTTTTTTCTGGCTTTTTGTTTTATCCACGTTTATTAAAGTTTAATTTGACATCTGCTCAAAAAAAGGTCAACGTAAGAAAATCATCATGAAGAAGATTGTGTTATGCTTGCCTTGAAAATCAGTATTTGAAATCCTGAATTTTACCTGGGAATAGACACCATCAACTGATGCTGGTGAGAAATGTGCTGCTATTTAGACATAAGGCAGACGCTTGATTTATTCTACATGGATGGAAAGTAAAATTACATCACCCAGAATATGTATTTCTATTGACTTAAGATTAAACATAATTCATATAGAGTGATCACACAATGATTATCCATGCAAATCACTACATGCACAGGTTCCAAAATAAGCTGTGTATCAGCAGTTCACAGTGTCAGTATCAATACATTGTATATCCTCTTTGGGCATAAACATAGACTTCTGTTTTTACATACATATGATCATGCAAATGCCAAATACTCTCATGCAGAACATTAATCCATGATTTTTTACCCTGTCCGTATAATGCCTGGCTGCTTGTTTTAGCAGTCTTTAACATTCAAGAGTACCACTGTATTTAAGGCAGAATGCTTAATAGGTTACTAAATAAAATTTCTACACTTCCTTTGATAAAGTTCCTGAAGGAATGAAGGACATTGGCATAAAATGTTTTTCTCTTGTCATTTCTTTCAGTAATTCCCTCTTATGATCAAAAAGTACTGGGACAGGTCCTATAAAAAGAAAACTACAACACATATCAATTCTGCATTTAATCTCCTTTGAAATAGTCCCCTTCTGAGGCCACACATTTTATCCTGTGTTGTTTCCACTGATGGAAGCATTCCTGGAGCTCCTTTTTCAGAATTGTGAACAGGTGCTTCATTGCATTCTCTTGGATTGTGTCGATGTCTTTAAATCCTGTCTCTTTCAAGTGAGATTTGATTTATAAAAAAAAGGAAAAAGTTGCAAAGGGTGAGAATCTACGGATATGGTGGTTGTTGAATTTGGGAAATCTTGTGCTTGGCAAAATCCCACAGAAGCCATGGTCACTGATGGAAACTCTGTGATGCGATGAGACAACCGCACTCTGCACACTTTCCTTCAAAGCACTGCTATAAACAGTGAAAGTGAGTGAGAACATTATAACTTAGTGTTTATACATGACAGAGTTCAAAGTCAGTCTGTGCTAAGTGTCTTTACTTTGTGTACTTTAGCTCTGTTACTATAGCAACAGCCTTCATACTTTCTGGTCATACCTTATATGCATAAAAAGGTGGGTGATTTGGAACCAAGAGGTGAGAAGGTTGCAAGATCACTTCTGATTGAAAACTTTATTTGAATTCCATGGCTGAATAACCATTAAATTCAAGTGTGAGTCAGCTTAGAACGTTGTGATAAAAAGCAATGATTAAATGAGAAAAATGGATAATAATCTGTAAGGCTGATTTCATGTCAAAATAACTCTGACCCAGCCAGTCATTGACCCATAATTCTTTTGAAAACAGATTTTGCTTGTTTATACATTCTAATCTCTAAATTTAGTTAACAACTGAAAATGACCAACTGACACACCACTGACATCAATGGTGAAGTGAAAGTGACTTTTATAGTTGTTTGATGACAAGTGTTAATAAAGACATCAACCTGATTGTTTAAAAAAATATTAGGGTTACACAAGTTGTTAAAATGACATGTTTGTGTTCACACTTCCTGCATGTCTCATTTCACAGATTTTGAATTTTATATGCATGTATGTTTGTTTGGTTTTATGTGAAATATTGGTGAAAGGTTCACGGCACAACTAAGAAACTCTCAAAAAAGTTCTGATGTTTTGTTGGATTTTTGGAAGTAGGTTGTGCTGAGAACTTTTCAGCATCCCTTTGTGTGTGTGTATGTGTATATATATATATATATATATATATATATATATATAAAAAGAATTAATGTATTTTTATTTATTAATCCAACATATTTCGTTACTTTAAATGTTATTTTTATGGATACTGATATTGGAGTAGTGTCTACTCAAATAAATTTATCCACTAAAAATAATGTCTAAAGTTATATATATACATATATACTAACAGCCATACCCAGCTGGTCAATCAGAAAAAGCAATTAGAATGGAGCAAAAACAGCATCATATTTAGATGTAAAAGAGTCTGTCTTCAATTACTTTAAAGTACCTTCATTAAAAAAAAAACATTTTGAATTAATGCAGTTACTGATATAACAGAAGTAGTTTGTATTTATTCATTCAAAGTTAGCCGAGGACATAAAGGGGTAAAACATGCAATATGAAGACTCACTGCAGACAACAATTATTTTGGAGTTTTTGAAATTCAGTTTCTCAGTGTGCTACCATGGATGTAAAAGAGGATACATTTATAAAGTAATTGTTAAGTTTGATGAAAATTGGTTGAAAGATCAATGTAAAAATAAGAAAGAAACCAGTAAAAATCACCATTTTCCCTATTTACGTGAGTTTTCACTATATGGGTGGACTTATTTATCAAGTTAAATGACTGCTAAACAATCAACTTATTGTTGGCTACACTTGAGTGAAGTTTGTAGTAGATTGCTTGAAAATTGAGGGAGTTTTTAGTTTAAAATTTGTGTTGAAATTGATTTTTTGTTTTTTCGCTAAATGCAGTGGCATAGAAATAAAAATGAGGTATTGTTGAGCTCATCATGATGTAAGTAACCTACATACCGATTTTGTTTGAAATCAGAGGAAAAAAATTGAATTCATCAATTTTTGATCGGCTTTATCAATTATTGATTTTTTTAAAAATTATAAATTTTTTATGCTAAGAACCTATCTCATTGTAAAATGTATGTGCCAAGTTTGGTCCAAATTGGTTGGATGGATCTCAAGTGAAAAGGTATCATGCAAACAGACACACAGACATCCTCTGTTTTTTATATATATATATATATATATATATATATATATATATATATATATATATATATATAATGTTCTACTTTGAACAATAAGAATGTATTTAGCTCGAAGTTGGAATGATGATCCCTCTTCCTATTGTGACCTCCTGATCCAGTTTTCCTCACTACTGTTCCCTCTTTTTTAAACATATTCACTGTGCTTGTGATGGTTCTTGAATGTACTTTTAAGATGGAAACCAGAGTATGAATGTTGGTACCATTACTGAAGGCCTGAATGATCTTTTTCCTCTCACCATTGCTCAGTTGGGATGACATAGTGGGGCTGACACAAAAATGATTGTATCCTATTCGCTTTCTAACTGAATAATTCAAAGGGTTTTTCAACAAATGATATCAAGATGGCTAAACATCTTATCTGAAAACCTGGAAAAAAAGAACTCAATTAGTTTTCTGTTTTTTTTAGATATTAAACATTTTGAGGAATGGACAATTATCCCATGCTGTTGCATGATTTGGACAATTTTGCTTTTACACCCGGTGTATGTATGTATGTATGTATATATATATATATATATATATATATATATATATATACACACACACACACACACACACACACACACAAGTGTGGGATTGGTATATACGGAGTAAATTCCAATAACCAACAATTATTATTCTTTAAAGAGTGCTCAATACAGAGTAGAGCAGATATAATCATTTATTTAAATATTATAACATAAATATGTTATAAAATCACTACAAAAATAGCCATTTCGTTTCGACACTTCCAGTGTCTTATCAAATGATCACTTGATAAGACACTGGAAGTGTCGAAAAGAAATGGCTATTTTTGTAGTGATTTTATAACATATTTATGTTATATATAATATTTAAATAAATGATTATATATATATATATATATATATATATATATATATATATATATATAATGATAAAAAGGAGTTTTTAATGGATGCTATATTTATGGATAAAAAAATACATAATATTAGGGACAGGGCATATGTAATATATGATAAACTGTCCAGCCACAAAAATTTGCAGTAAAGACTTTTGTGGCTGAGTAGTTTAGAGCACACAAATTGCTAGAATTACATGTTTGTATTCACACTTTCTGCTTGTCTAATTTCACAGATTTTCAATTTTATATGTATATACAAGAATATGTTTTGTTTTATGTGAAGTATTACTGAAAAGTTCTTGGCCTAACTAAGAAGCCCTGTTGATTTCAATCCCTATTAGGAATGACTGCAAAACACTTTTCCCTCCCCAATTTATAGGCAGCAGCACACTAATACATGCTGGGATTTCTTTCTAGCCAATAAAACAGGCCAGTGCTTGGTTTCACCTGACTCAGTCCCGGTCTGTCTTGTCTTGAAGTCAGAACACTATGTTCACTTATCAAACTTGCTCTTGTGTGTCAACCCCAATTCTTAGTTTGTGAACTTTTTGCCATATTACTGTTGCTTTGCCTTTGCTTGATTTATATCATTTTTTTTGTTGTTCTCTCCTATTCTTTTTCTTGTTTTTGCTTATTGCAAACATTGTCAATTCTGTTTGTTAGATGGTTCATTTATTTACACTTAACTATGGCCACTCACTCTACAATCCCTTAAAAAAAAATTCTGTTGTTCCATTAGATTTTAGGAAGTGCTTTGTGTTGGGAGCATTTCAGCATCCACTTGTATGTATGTATGTATGTATGTATGTGTGTGTGTGTATGTATATATAATAAAATGTATTTTTTTAGGGTGGGATATTTATGGATGAAAAGTACATAATATTAGGAACAGAGGATATGTAATATGATATGATAAACCACCAAGCTAAAAAGACTTTGCTGTGAAGTCATTCGTGGCTGAATAGTTTAGAGCACACTTAGGTTTGCACAAATTGCTGGAATTACATGTTTATGTTCTCAGTTCCTGCTTGTCTAATTTCTTAAATTTTCAATTTTCTATGCCTGCATGGTTTGTTGGGTATTATGAATCTTCTGAGCCCAACCAAGAACACCTTGAAAGAAAATTTCTGATGTTTTATAACAGTTTGTTAAGTATGCTATGCCAAGAACACTTCACCATCTCCTTGTGTATATATATATAATGATAAAATATATATATTTTTGGGAGAAAAGTACTCAATGTCAGGGGCAGAGCATATTTAATATGATTAGATGCTTCAGCCACAACATCTTTCGTTGGGAAGTTTTTTGTAGCTGAGCAGTCTAAAACACATTTAGCTTGAAGGTAGTTTCCTCAATGTAAAGGCATATTTTCTTTATGAAGACCTTCAATTGGCCAGGTTGATGTCAATTACACTGTCTATTCTGTTCAGGGATGTCTATTCAAACACATGTGCCCATTAAATATAAATTTTATAATAATAAGAAATAATATTGAACTGTAAAAAAAAATCAATGAATTCCGTAAATATATATGGTTTAAATTTAGAAGAAAATCAAATGCAATGGTAAATAAACATATACCCATTTTGAAAAAAAAAATCATAGACTGTTTGATTGGCAAAACATCTCAACATAAAAGATTTTCTAAATTGTCTGATATTTACCATATATATCTCTGTGTGTATTTTCATGGTATAATAGTTTTTTGCATTAAAAAATAGAATCAGCATACTGAAATATTCCAGCTGAAGTTATTTCATTCAGTTCACACTAATGCCCTTGGAAAAGGTATGAATCTGTTTATCCTCCTCCCCATTACAGTTCAAACAGTATCACAGACTAGGCTCTTTAGTCTTGGTAGTGCAACCCGTCATGGATAATGAAAATTATTTAAACCCCTTTGCCAACACGTCATGGGCCAGCATAGAAGAATAAAGCCCAACACTCCACATATTTCATGGACTTTAGGGAAGGTTTGGGTCCTGCAATGGTTAGAGAAAATAGTTGATATAAAAAAAAATGAACATATATTTATGTGTGTATGCAGTTTGAAGTATTTGATAGTAAGCTAGTCTCACAGACCAGTTTTTTCCTCATATAGTGGTGTCAATCCTCTTTGGGTGCTTTTCACTTGTAGACTTACACCAGATTAAGTTAACTGAATAGATATTTCTATATTTAGACCCAGACATATATTTGCTTCTCTGTGTGTATATGTGGTCATGGAGCAGTGGTTTTTCAGTAAATATCTTGCAATCAGTTTAATCCATTAAAATCAAGTATTAATTATAGGTTTCTAAAAAAAAAAATCTAGTTTTAATTGTGCGTTTCTATTTGTAAACCATTAATTCCAAATTTCCCAAAGATAGGACGGTGGGCATGAAAGGTTTAAGTGAAAGTTTATTGTTCTGTAGACAAAACTCAATCTGTTGCAAAAAAAGTTCAAGAATATTGTCATTATAAATGCTGAAATGTACCAAATGATTTTCAATTACTTATAACTTTGTTAATATTTGGCTGAGATAAAAATTAATTTGTTTTATGCATGAATAAACACACACACACACACACATATATATATATGCTGGGCATGTGGCAAATAGAATGTTTGTGAACATGAAACCTGGGTTTAAATCTCAACATGGCTGATTTATTAAGAAGGCAGCTTTTTACTAATATGGGCAGGGGAGATGATCCCAGCATGCATCACCATAGGGAAGTGCATCAAAACCATACTTGTGAGTGAAAGTGGGCAGACAAAAATAGTTAGAAGCCGTTAATGATTATGTTATCAAGACCCTCATTTCGAGTGTACTAAACTTGTTTAACAACTAATCACACCATATTATGAACTTTCTCCAAAAAGTAACTAAAATCTGCTCAACGTTGTTGCAATATAAATCAGAGGCTGGCTTGAGGGTGTTGATGAAAAATAGATGTACCTGAGCAGGCATCTTCAACAGGAATAAGCTAGCCACTTTAGCAGATAGGTATGCTCAGAAAAAAGAAGCCATTATTATTATTATATCTAGTAATTGTCTAACAGCAAAACAAAATAGATTTCCATTATTCCTGGTAAGTTTACAGTGAAAAAAAATATTAAAAGAAAAAAATATTTTGAGAAAATTCTTCTGAGAAATATGTTTTTTGTCTGGATAATTAATGATATTAATAATAAAGGGTAAATTATAGTCTTATTGTATGGTTACAAATACTAACTGTTCCAATAAAATTTATTTTCCATAACGGAAAATGTGTAGGGCCTCACTTTCTCTATCGCTACAAACTTAACCTGTTCAAGTCTCGGGTCAACCATTATCTTCCCCACATATCCCTATAAACTGTGCCTCTTACTCTGTAACCCTCTATCTCGAGTGGCTCTTGGGTCTTGTAAAAGGTGGACATCATTGTAAAAAAAAAAAAAAGAAAAAGTATATTGAAAAAAGAAAAGTATATTGAAACACTGGTTCCTGTACAATCGCCGCTTAAGCAACATCAAGTCTGGTCAGTATCTAGATGGGTGACCACTTGGGAATACCAGGTGCCATAAGCTTGAATGTGTGGGTGATGTAATGGATAGTAGCTCAAAACTGTTAATCGAAGATCTGAGTTCCAATTCCAGTCAAGTTTGTTATTTTCACTTACATGCAAATTCCCTTGTGAAAGGTATGAATCCATCTCTGATCCCTCCCCAGCTATGGATTAATTAGTAAGACTTGTATCTCTAAACCATTCTTATCTCCAAAACAAAAAATATCATTACAATCTAGAATTATTTTCTGGCTTTAAATAACCTGCAAATCAATCAAATCACATTAGCTGGAAAGTTCTGAAGTGGTGGAACCTAATGAATGTAGCCTGTCTAGCCATAGAAAAAAGGTCAATTAATCACTCACTCCATTATTGCTCTTATTTTTACACTGGGCTTGCTTATGAGATTACTAGATAGTAAACCTGATTCTTTGAGTTTACATATTTTTATTGTGGCTCTTTATTTTAAGCATCTGAAGAAGCTAAGAAAACCCTCAGAAAACGCACACATTCTTATATTTTAGATATAATGCTGTCATGAGCTAACCTTATGCTCATTAGTTTCTTATTTCTCTCTCTTTCTGCAACACATGCTCAACAAGCTTATTTAAAATAATATTGCTTGGCTAAGTTTTCTTTGGTGAACAATAAATGTGAATGTCTTGCACTAATGACTGATTATTGTAACAGAAATCTTTAAACTCAACATCAATTAGTACTTAAAATGAGGTTAATTGAATGATAATATTTTTTAGCCAGGGTAAATTTTTCATTATGAAAGAGCAGAGTCGGCCATAAGATCTGTGGGCTGATAAGTAAAGATGATTAATTGATAGCAAAGATCTTTGCTCATTAAAACTTCAGTGTAACTTTTTTCTTGCTTGTACTGGGAGTAAACATGTGTGTATGATTTCAGATCATAGAGGAGATTAGGAGGAACAAGATGAAGCAGCTGATGGCAATCCCAAAGAAGAACTTGCACACTATCTTGAAGAATGTATGCTTGGCTAAGTGTGTGTGTGTGTGTGTGTGTGTGTGTGTGTGATCACAGAAAATGAAATTCAAATTCTGGACATTCTGGTTATTGTGTTCTCTTTACATTAATGACTTTGGGGAGTCATTAATCTATCACTTCTCTTTAGTAATGACTATATGTTGTAGCATACCTACTGACAATAATGAGTATGCTCCCATTCCTGTAAATACAGTAGTAAATACTGTATTTTGGTCTGCAGTTGGAGATTCATTGTGGAATTAACTTGGCTCACTTCTAGCAGTTGACTACTTTTTCTACACACTGCTGGTGATTCTTATATATGTTGTTCTTGCCCTAAGTATTATTGTTCATTACCAACCTTCGTTTGATCATTGATTCATTGTATTCAATCCTCCTGAGGTTACAACAGCATTTTTAAAAGAACTAAATATACCAAATTTAACTCCTTGTATATGAGAGGTGTTGAAAAGTTCTCAGCCTGGCTCACTTCCCAAAATCTGACCAAACATTGAAATCTTATTTTGGATTCCTTTCTTGGTTGGACTAAAAACTTTTCAGCATTCCCTCAGATATGTTGGTGCTATTATACTCTGGCTTTATGGTAGAAGCATTTTTACACTTGAATAATAAGGATTTATTGATACATATTGTTGTAGGATACCTATGGATGATAATGGGTATGTCCCCATTCACATAAATAACAGTAGTAAATACTGTATGTTGGTCTGCAGTTGGAGATTCATTGTGGAATTCACTTGATTCACTTCTAGCAGTTGACTACTACTTCTACGCGCAGCTGGCAAATCTTATATGTGTTGTTCATGTCCTAAGTATTATCGTTCATTGCCAACCTTCATTTAATTATTCAATTGTTTTCCCAAGGTTAAACACTATACAACCTATCTAGAAGGACAACTCTGAATTCACAACCCTCTACTAACATATCATTGGTCATTACTCCCCATATCTGTCAGAGATATATATATATATAAACAAATGCTTGGAGGTACAAAATCTATATACTATTTTAAAAACAAGGAATTTATTAATGGTAATAGTCCCTAAGGCCCTTTCGTCCAACATCTCATCAGGAGAAAATCGTTGGAAAAATTGATAAATTAAACAAAAAGAACAGTAACAAAAATGAAGAGCAAAAAAAAAAGGGGGGGTGGGGAAAACACGCTAAAATCAATAAGTATATATACTTATAACGGGGGGAGGGGAATTGCGTGTAAATAATTAGCAAGGGACAGTTAAAATAAAATGTCCCCCAACAAATTAAGGGACTTCACAAAATCCTTCTGCCGGCAAAGAGAAGGTTTCCGTAATCCTATACAGATTGATTGCAAAATCTTCAAATGATTGTTGGAACTAGCTATGTGAATAATTTTGAACCACTCTTTTGTATACGACTTGGCACAGGCTATATTCTCTACTAGGTGTTGAGCAATAGCTGACTCCATATTTGTAGAGGGAAGATAACACGTGTATATATATATATATATATATATATATATATATATATATATATATATATGAGTTTGTAACCCTGGGTTTCATGCTTTGCAATTCGCAAACTCTGAAAACTCTTGTCTGAGAATCACAAAAGTTTAAAACCCAAGGTTACAAATTCACATCCATACAACTAAATATGTTAGTTCTATCACTGATAGTGAGCACTTTCCAATAAGTCTCACACACACACACACACACACACACACACACACACACATACACACATATATATATATATATATAGAGAAAATTTTAAGTTATGCTATATTTATGGATTAAAGTGCTCAATATCAGAAATAGAAAAAATGTAAATATAAAATTGGACATTGAACTCAACACCCAGAGGCCTGATGATTGCATTTAGCATGAAACAAACTGTTACCTCTGATTTATCAATCAAACATGTTTCCTAGAAATTCTGGTATTTTTATTTTTGTGGTGTCTGATTTTCCTTGGTTAATTTGCTTTCACTTGTATTTGATTTGTTAAACAAAAATTAGTATAATTTATGACATTCTGAATTCTAGGAGAGATGAAACTCAAAGAAATTAACATATTCTAAGCCCAAATGAAAAACTGTAAATATCGCTTTTTGTATTTAACTGTATAATAATTCTAGTATGTCTATGTGGAATTCAGATGATAATGTATATTTGTAAGTGTGTGTGTATTTCTAGTAGATCTGTTTGGGGGTTTTTCACCTGTTGGACATCCTGGGTAAGACGTTAAACTTCATCCATGTCCTGGGTAAGACGTTAAACTACGTCCAGCAGCAAGGCCTCTGATCAGGAGGTTTTGAGGAGCGTGGAACCACCTCTTAATTGCTGGTGTTCCCAGGTACACCCTGACCCAGGGTAGTAGCACCTGTTAGGGTCCCAGCTATGGGCAAATAGTTAATTATTACCAGCAATAAAATTTTGAAGGAAAGATATTACCAGAAACAGATTTTTGATAAAAACAAAATATTACCAGAAACAGATTTTTGCTAAAAACAAAATATTACCAGCAATAAAAAATTTTGTCAGCATTAAATAACCCATTGAGGTTGATATGCCGTAAATCAAAATAAACCAAACCAATCTAAACCAAAAAATACATATTCTTTTCGTACAAATCTATCCTAAAAATGTTGTCAGCATTAAATAATCCACTGAGGTTGATATGGTGTAAAACAAAATAAACCAAACCATTCACCTGTCGATTTGAGAACTTTTTTTTACATGCACACCAGTTTTTATAGATAAACATATGTTACATTCTTTAAGATTGTATTCAATAAAGTTGGTGATGTAATATAATGTTTTTGACGTGTAATTATAGTTGCTAATATATTTATTAGCAATCCGTCAAAGTACTTTCAACATAAAGAATTATGTATTTTTAATTATGATGGCATTTGTAAAATCAAACTTATGACCAGTTTTGTTCCTGTGTATTACAAGCAAGGTTAAATGGTTCTTAAAACATAAATCCCTTTTATGTTCATATATACAGGCTTTTAGATTTTGAGATGTCTTGCCAGTATAAGTGTTTTTACATTTTAAGAAATTTATTTGATAAGTAGTGGCATCTGAATTGGTATTGGATTTATTTTTCTTCCTAATTAAATCTTGTCATGAATGTGGTGGTAAAGATCCTAGCACTAGGAATAACTAATGTATTTACAAGTTTTGTAGAAAGAATGTTAGAAGTATAGAATTATGAATTTTGTTTTGTTGTTAGAAATACTGTCAGTGGTGTCTAGTTTGTTTTGTTTTTTTTTATTTGGAGACTTTGTAAGTTTATTTTCTAGCATTGAGGATGAAGTGATGTGGGTAGTGAAGAAGTTTAAATGTTTTCTCAATTCATTTCTCTTCTTCACCTAGGTATTCTGGGCTACATATTCTAAGGTCTTTTGAGGTAAAATTCTATGACTAATCTTGATTTAATTTTTTGATTTTTGGTAGAAATAAAAGTTAGATCGTTTTTGTTAGTGGGTTTACAATAAACTCTAAAGTCTTCCTTGTTGTTATGTATTAGTAAAATGTCAAGGAAAGGTACAAATTTGTTTATTTCAAATTCATCTCCTTGAATTTGAACACCATATACTAACATTTGTTTAACAAGTCAAATGCATGTGAAACCTGATTAACCAATAAAAATCAAGCAACATGAAAATAATTTTATTTTCTGGTTTTACATAATCTGCATATTGTTGATAAGCCATATAAAACAAATCAATCAATCAATGAAATACTGATTAGCTACACCACACAGTATAAATATACAGTGCTGTTTGATAAAAGTGACTCACCTGATTTTTTTTACTTAAAAATTTTTTCGTTTATTTTTTGTTGGGGTCAAACTAAATTTTAATCTTACTAATATAAAGACCCCTTCCCGACCACCTAGTAAAAAAGTTTACTCACCCTAAGGTATTCTATTGATAATTATAATTTTGGATATAAATGAGATTTAGGGAAAAACTTTGTACAAAATAGTGACTCACTTATTTCCTGCAACTAGTAATCAATAGAAACATAACTGAACAGTTTTAAATAAAGAATAATAGAGGTATAATTTATTTATAATAGGTAATATAGTTTGAAATATTTAATAATCTATGGGTCCTCCTTTATTTTGAATAACCTATTCAACCCTTTTTGGCATTGACTTGATTAGGTTCTGGCAAATCTCATCTCCAAGCATTGAATTCCATTCGGATATGAAATTCACAATCAAATCCTCTTTGTTGCTGAACTGCTTTCTCGAGAGCCTGTACTTTATAATGCTCCATAAGTTTTCTATGGGGTTGAAGTCAGGAGATTGGGGCGGCCATGTCATAACACTCACCTGCTTCTCATCAAAGTATTCCTTCATCAATTTTGATTTATGACGGGGAACATTATCCTGCATAAAAATGAGCTTGGTGGGGTTTATTTGCACCCTTTCTGCAGAAGAGAGCAGGCAAGACTCTAAAATTCTCTTGTACTGCTCGCTCCTGAGGGTCTTTTTAATAGCTTTTGCGAAACCAGTTATCTGAAAAGAAAAGCATCCCCAGAACATTATACTGAACGGATGCTTGACAGTACTTGCTGCTAAATTCAAAGATCTTTCAAAGCTTCTTGTTCGGATTTTAGATCGCTTATCCTTTGAATTTAGCTCAATTTTCGTTTCATTGGAGAAGAGAACATTTAGTAAAAAAAATCAGGTGAGTCACTTTTATCGAACAGCACTGTATATAAACTGTAATGGTTGGCACTCATTTCCAAGTATTCCCATCAGCTAATGACTGAAGCCAGGATGCCAGGTCAGGACTGATAATACTGCAGATTTTCCTTTGAATTTTACCAAGAATCTCAAAATACATAGCAGAAGAACCAGACCAGATGTGGCAGAAATATTCAATGTTTGGATGAATGCAAGATTTATAGAGTTGTAAGATAGATTCTGGTGATAAAAATTTGTTTAGCACGAAGCAGTGAACCAACTTTTCCTAGCAGCATATATCTCTATAATTTGTGTGTACGCATGAAACAGACTGTTGCTGCTGGGTGTTGACCTCAATGTCCACTTTTATATTTACATACTCTCTATCCCTGATATCGAGCACTTTAACACATAAATATCACATACCTTAAAACTATATTTTATTATATATATATATATATATATAAGTGCTCAATATCAGGGATAAAGCATATGTAAATATAAAAGTGGACATTAATGTCCACACCCAGAGGCAACAATGTGTTTTTGCTCAACTATTTATATATACAGGTCAGTGATGCCTTGTCTGTAATATTCTAATGGTTATTTTGGTGGGTATTAATGGTTTCAAATTATTCTGGAGACTATTTGGTAAAAAATACTGGATTCAAATGTAGTTCCTTGGCTGTGTATAGTGTTGTTAGTTAACTTTTTATTTATTTATTATTGGCTATTTTATTCTTGGTTGTTATTGCTGCATTTGCTTATGTTCATCGGTTTGTTAATTTGTTTATTATTTACTTAGTTTATTTACTTATTTATTTGTTTGGATTATTTTATTTTATTTGTTTTTGCTTATTTATTTTATTTTATTTATTTTCGAATTTTAAATAACATAAAAATTTGTTTTCATATCTGTATTTTGATATGTGTAATAATCATTTATCTAGTAGTTTGGTCTGAAAAGGTAATTATAGTTATTTTTTCCTTCAGGCAGGGTTTACAGTTTTTGGATTGATTGTTAGGCTGATGTTCTTTTCCATGATATTTTTGGTGTTATTTTTTCTTTGTTATTGGCTGATTTTACAGTGGCTTGGTATATTGCATTGTTCTGCAAGAAGTTGCCATTTAGGGGAAATTCATTCTTTGTTCTGCAGTTACATATGGGTTTAATTTGTTCAGTTGATTTGTTGATTGTTTTCCTGTTGTGCTTTTTTATTATTTTGATCATGTTCTCGGTACAGCTGGAACTGATTTTTACTGTATTTTTGTTGAATATCCTGTGAAGTGTTTGTGTTAGAGTTTAATTAGTATTTTTCCTAAGTTTATTTTTATGTTTTTGTTGTACAGTAGGTTGAACTATATGATGTTTCTTTTCCTGTTGGCTTTTTTGTGCTGTGTGGTGTATATATGAGTGTTGCTGGGAATCCACTATCTTTTAGGGCTGTTTCATAGTCTTTCTTAGCTTTGTGGAAGATGGTTTTACAGGAAGAATTTTAAGAATGTCTGCGGTTAATTAATTGTTGTATGGTTTCGCTGGAAGAATTGTCAGGAAGTCTGCAGTTAATTGATTGCAGTATCTGTTTCATTATTGATGGTAGGTGGTTGGGAAATGTGTGTGTATACAGTGGTTTATCATTGGGTTTTCTCTATGGTTTATATGTACCTTTTCTGAGGTTGAAAGTGATGTCTAGAAAATCTACTTTGTTTAGGTTAGTTTTTATGTCTATGCTGAATCCCATATTTTTGAAAATCTTTATGATTGTTTTTCTAGTGTTGTCTGTATTTTGTTTGTTACAGTTTTATAAGATTATGAGACGTCCTCCATGGAATGTCCTGTATCATTTCTATTAATTATTTTACTTAGTTCATGTAACAAATATATACCTATGAGTTTGCAGGTCTCTGCCCCATCAAAGCTTCCCATTGTAGTGCCAAAGGTCCCTTCTTTATTTATCCATGCATCTTCATTGTCGAATAGTAGTGATTTGCAGGAGTGTTTAATGATTTTTATTTCATCTGTGTTTATTTTTATTTGTTCTTGAACTAAGGAGATGCTCTTATCTAGCATGGGTTCTGTTATAGAAGGGTAGAATTCTTTTATATCTAGTTGTATAAATTGGCAATTATGTTTGTTTTTCGGTTGTGGAATCAGTCTATAGTTGTTTTGTATATTTCCACTGATTCATTCCTAACTTCTTCCTTAGCTCTGAATTAATTCTGTCTAGTATGATTTTACTTATTTTAGCTAGTTCACTTTTGCTCGGTTTTTGAGTCTGCATTTTGGGTTTGTTCTGAAATTGTCCTCGTCATTTTTTAACGTGATGAATGCTTGTGCCTTAGTGATGCAATTCATTCGGTCATCAAGGTGTTATTTTTGGGCGATTATTTTAGCTTCCTTATTAGTATCATGTTATGTTGTTTTTGGTGCTTTATTATATGTTTTAGTTATGTTGTCCTTGAGTAATTTGTTGTGTTTAGGGAAACTTAGTTCGTATAAATTTCTGATTTTGTCCTCTGCAATAAATACGTTATTTGAATTGTTTATATTAGTTATATCTTCTTTTAGTTTTTTTTGGAAGGCAACTTGTTTATGGAATTTTATGTTTCTTATTAGTCAAGTCTTTCTGGATGTTGTCTAGTTTGTGTTGCAGGAGATATTTTTGGGGGGGTTTTAAAGTCGTTTTTTTTTTTTTTTAAAGACGTATTTTTCCTTGATTGTGGTATTTGCGTTCAGTTCTTGGTTTAAAAAGAAATGTGCTTTCCATCTCATTCTTTTTATGAAGCTTCCTATTTTTTCTATTTATATATCATAGAAATGGATACATACACTTATATATGTGCATACATGTTTATAACACATTAAACTTTGAGTAGATGCAGTGTTCATTTTAAAAAATATTTAATTTCCTCTAACCTTTTGAATAAGAGAGACACAGGTTTAGATCCTGCTGGAGAGCATATTTTTCTTCAATAAGATTTCTGGAATATTTAGGCTAGTAAATGAAATACAGTAGAACCTCAGTTCACAAATTTAATTCGTTCCTGAAGGCCGTTCGTAACCTGAGATGTTTGTAAACCGAAACTATTTTTCCAATAGGAATCAATGTAGAGAGAAAAAAGTCACAGTGCAATAAAATTGGAAAAGAAAAGTACGGCACAACACACGAATGTATACAACACGGCAATCGACTCAGGAATTATTCCATTCAGGTTAACTCAGTTCAGCAATGTTGCTCAAGAACCGAAATTTTGTTTGATAACCGAGGCATTTTCATATCAAATTTTCTCTTCAAAAACTGATTTGTTCGACATGTGAGATGTTTGAGAACTGTAGTTGCCCCTAAAAATGACATTTAAAGTATTAAAAATATGTTGAACTAATGAATAAAAAATTTCATTATTTCTTTAGACCAGTTATGAACTTTTGGAAATTTAAATAAGAAAAATGTGCTTAAAGGCATTATACATACTTTCTTAATCCTAATGCTTTTCATTGATGAGTTGGTTAAAGCACATTGGATCTAACAATGATTTCTTTTGCAAAGACGGAAGCAGATTTGCATTTTTCCTTAATAAGACTTCTCAAATATTAAGGCCTGGAGACAAAATAAAATACTTTTTAGAATAAACAAAGTGTCTAGTCAAATATGGGTATGCACTAAAAAGAAAATTAAAAGTGATAAAAATACATGTTTTTGTGTGTCTTGTTGATATCATTTATATGTTTTTGGTATTTAATTTCACCAAATAATGCAATCCTTTTCAAGTTATCTTGATAGGTTTGGATGTATTTACACTATTTACATTGTTTGGGCTGTTGTCCTCATCTTTATTGCCATATTCACAATGTTTTGGCTGTTGTATGCTCCAGCCTTCTTCGTGTGGTATTAGTTGGAATTTCAAAATGAAGCCTTTATATAGTGGGATTAGAATAATTTACCCCCATGGACTAAATAAAGGGTTCAGTTCAAAATTCCAATTAATATAACCGAAGAAGGTCGGAGTGTACAACGGCTGAAATATTGTGAATATGGCAATAAAGATGAGGACAACAGTCTGAACAATGTAAATAACATAAATAGTTACAATACCTCATTTCACAAATATAGACAGATGTACATTTGTATGTGGTGCGAAATTTTTTTATAAACAACTTTTATCAAATTCTTCATCTTAATTATTACAACAGCCAAAAAATAATGATTATCATATTACTTAAAGATTATACTATGCCACATCTTTTATCATTTCAAGTCATATCAGTTACATTGGCCCTCAGATCTGTCAGATTTCCTTTTAACTGAAGGAATTTTTTTCACAATGATGATCACCCTATACAAGGCCCAGGAGCCACTCAAGGTAGAGGGTTATAGAGTAAGAGGCTCAGTTTATGCGAAAAATGTGGGGAAGATAACATTTAATCCTAGACTTGTAGTGATTGGGGAAAACATCCACTTGGAAGTCAGTTCCACAGAACAGCGGTTCACATGAAGAATTTGGTTGAATGGAACTTACATTTGTAATATGAAGGGAATGAAGGTGGTTTGCTACAACGTGTGTAGTATGGTGGGTCCTAGCCATGAAGAATGTAGTTTGTCTGAGCACTTTCCATGGAAGCAGTGATAGAATAGTGAGAGACTTGCTACATCTCATCTGGGTAGTGGGGTGGAAAATAATTTGTCACACACAAGAATGTGGAGAAACTTTTGGACTCTAAAAAGACTGGAAAGTGAAACTTGGTCAGCTTTTGCCCATATATGGCAACGGTACTCAATTTTAGGCCTAATATGGCTCTTGTAA
>OZ038507.1:24901755-25031755 GCA_964036315.1 Acanthosepion esculentum
AAAATAAACTGATAACATTCTGATCTTTCCATATATTGATATATATATATATATATATATATTCAAAATTACAGTAAATTTGAACAGAATATTTCTACTTGGAAAATCATAGTTGGAAATGTGTTACCTGAAACCTGGAATTTGTTTTTCATCTTCAGCTTAAGCAAAACTAACAGCATCTGAAAGAAATAAAATCGCTAATTAGAAAAAAGTATACACCTCCATGTGTGTGTGTGGGGGGATTGTAATATTCACCTTTTCATATCTATAATATGTAAATATTATTAATTTTTTGTCTAGAATATAAAAACAAATTATTTCTGTTGCTTTCCATTTCAAATGCCAAATTGCCATTCTATGATTTGCAGTTCAAATAGGAAAAAAAAAAATAGTCTCCAGCAAGATTTGAACTCACATCCATTATCCTCAGGAGTTTGCCTTTCTGTGGAAGGTGTTTTAAAAATTTAGGCTACAATTTGGTATTTCAAATTTAGCTACTTACTCTTTCTGGCATCTTGGTTTCAATCACTTTCCGACTGCCATATCGCAACTTCCTTTTGCCTTTTCTATAAATATATCTTAAAACTTTACAAGTCTTGAATTCATCCATGCATTGAATATTGCTGCCACATCTGGTCTGGTACTTCTGCTATGTATTTTAAGATTCTTGATAAAATCCAAAAAGTGATCTGTAATATTATTGGTCCTGATCTGGCCTTTTGGCTTCAGTTACTTTTCAATTGCCTTAACATAACTTTGCTGTGACTTTTCTATAAATATTTTTATGGCAATTGTTCTGATGATGTCTTCTCTTTGGCACCTTGACTTCATGAATTTAAGTGTAATACTAGATTGGCAGCTAGGTCTTATCATTTAACTGCTAAAATTGCTAAATGTAACTGTGGTGACAAAGGAGAAAACCAAGTCTTACCCCAAAAAAAAACAATTTGTGTTCTCTATTGAAAAAGAAATTCAGAATCAAAATCTGGTCAACTAATCACATTTCTTACCCCAATAAAAGAATTCTACTTTGGTCAACAATCAGACCAGTGGGTGAAGAAGGTAGTTGTGTGTTGTGAATATGGATTTTTGACCCCTGTTGATTTATGCCCTCGACATTTTCTGATGTTGAATTTGCAAGACTGATTTATGACCTTTGGAATTATAACCCTGGATTTAGGATTTGGGGATCTGAACTCCCCAGCTTTATTTCCTCACAATAACTCTAAGTTGTATTTTAATAGGTTCTTCTTTTGCACTTCTCGCTTTTGGAAATCTCTTCCAGCTTCTTGCCTTCTTGTCAAATACAATCTTCCAAATTTTAAACTTAACATCAGTCGTCATTTTATGCCACCTTGAATCCCAGTCTTCTATTGTCCACTCTCTTCAATAACATTTTCTCAATAGTTTTCATTCTCAGTAACACCAATTTCTTGTATCTTAGTGGCTTTATTGCCTTGCTTGAGGATGGAATGATTAAAATAAACACATACACTAGGTGTAATTGCTGTAATATTGTTCTATGACTTGTGGGAGGATGTTCTAGTTGTGATGAAAAGCAATAGAAATATCATAAAAATACTCTAAAAATTATTAAATGACAAGGGTTTAACATCTGTCATGGCCCAGAGTCATGAATTCAATACCTGCTCTCAGCAGAGGTGGACAAAAACTTGTAGAGTTGAATTACTAAAGGGAAATAACTGAAACTTGAGATATCCAGAAAAGACATGTCATATGGAACTAGAACAATATGCACCTGTGGACTAAAGAAAGGGTTTGGTTCAAAATTCCAACATATATCACCTGAAGAAGGCCAGAGCGTACGGCAGCTGAAACATAATAAACATGACAATAAAGATGAGGATAATAGTTCAAACGATGTAAATAATGACAATGGTTCATTTATGAAATTAGAACAGCTGAAGACTATTTTATCAACTACTATTTCTAGGTATAGATGATTGCGTGATTGATTTGTTTTTTATGGCTTATCAACCCGTTGCAAATTATTTAAGGCCAGAAAATATTTTTAGATTGTAAAAAATTTTTTTTTTTTTTTGAGATAATAATTATTTATTGATATAAGTCTTACTAATTAACCCAAAGCAAGGGGGGGAAATAGGTGTATTTATAGGTATCCCAAGGGTATTTTGCGCCTAAGTGAATATAACAAACCCAACAGGAATTGGATCTCGACTCTCTGATTAACAATTCTCAGCTATTATCCATCATACCACTTGCACATCCAACCTTACAGCACTTGGTTTTCTCAAGTGGGCACCCACCTAGATACTGACCAGGCTTGGTGTTGCTTAACTGCAGTGCTTAACTTAATAGGTTATTTAAAGCCAGAAAATATTTTTTTAGATTGTAAGATTTTTTTTATTTATTTGTGTTTTTTTTAAAATAATAATGATTTAGTGATATGTCATACTAATTAACCCATAGCTGGAGGAAGAAGAGGTGGATTCATACCTTTCCCTAGGGCATTTGCATGTAAGTGAGTATAACAATGGGAATTGGAACTCGGCTCTCCGATTTTCAATTCTGTTCTGTTATCCATTGTGTAATGGATAATGGCTCAGAACTGAAACACATTCAAGCTTACAGCACCTGGCAATCCCAGATGGGCACCTATCTAGGTAATGACCAGGTTCAATGTTGCTTAACTTCAGTGATCATACGATGGCAGGTGTTTCAACATCATTTGGCCGTAAGCCTAATTGTAAACAAGCAACAATAATAAGAGATAAGAAAGACTAGTTCAAAATTAAGTAATAATTCACAAGGCTTTGTCTAAGAAATGTCAAATAATTTGTAACTATTTGCATTTCATTACTAGTTTGCTGAGTAGATGTTTTCAGCTCATATTCAAAGTACAAACTGAACTTTTGTTTCTTCATCCTAATATCTATAATTTAATTAAATAAAGGTCCTATTGATTTTTATTAATAGTAGTTACTTTATTACAGTTGTTATGTATGTAATCACAAAAATGAATGAAGTCGCATTACTGATATTGACATGGAAAATGGTCTTGGCAAGCTGAGTTCAATTTCTGTTGCATTGACTTTTTTTTATAATCATTTCACCCTGAGCAAGGCAATAAAACTACTATGGCGCAAGAGGTTACTGAGTGTTAGAGGATATGAGAAAAAACTGCTATTAAGGAAAGAAGACAATAAAAGAACAAAAAATAAGAAGACAGAAGATAACGATTGACATTGCATTTAAATTTTTGAAGATCAAAGGCAATAAAGACACTAGGACCCAAGAGATTAGTGAGTGTTAGAGTATATGAGAAAAACTACTATTAAGGAGAGAGATCAATAAAAGAACAAAAATTAAGAAGGCTAAAGATAATGATTGACATTGCATTTAAATTTTTGAAGATCAAAGTTGACTGGGAAGCAAGAATCTAGAAGAGAGTTCCAGAAGTGAGAAGTGTGATCAAAGAAACTGTTAGCATAGAACTTAGGGTTACATGTAACCATTTCAACTGTAAATTGATGAGACATTGCTGCTAATCTAATACTGCATTTAAAGTGATAAAGTCTAGGTACCATAGATGAAAGTTCATTAGGATGACTAGTATGAAAGGTATGGAACTGTCACTTCTCCTTCCAACTATGGATTAAATAACAGTGTTGACTGGGCTGTCTAGCCTTGGTTCACAACCAGTCTAAGAGATGAAAAACGCAAGTGACAACCAATTAAGAAAAGGACTACACTGAATTCTAAACTGTAAAAGGCAATGAATATGGGAGTTGCTAATAACGAAAGAAAGACAAATCTCCAGCAACAGCAGCAGCAGCAGCTGTTGCTGAAGAGAAAAGCTTCAGTGAATATGGTGAAACCTGACAAGCAGCAGCAGCCATCATCATTAGCAGGCAGGTTAGGTTTAAGGCACCAAGTTCTCCACAGAGAATTGTCTCACAGGATAATAGTGGATTAAAGCATTGGTTCATAAATTTGGTAACATAGTCATTATGAGTTCAATCCCTGGGCTAGGCAGTGTGTAGTTGAATTCAGTGGAAACAGCAGGCAATAACTGAGCAGTACTAAAAATAAGAACTAGACAAGTTATGTACAGTGGAATGAGAGCCGTCTACCCCTGTAGATTAAATAAAGAGTTTAGTTTGGAATTCTTCCTGTTTACCCAGATAAACATATACCTGATGAAGGCCAGATGGCACAATGGCCAAAATGTTGTGATAGCAATAAAAAAGATGAGGACAATTTCCCGCATGTAAATAGTGTAAAATCAATCTATCTTTCCCAAGAATGTATAGCAATTCACAGATAATAAAAAAATCTGTGGCGAGTCATGATCACCTATGTCTTTGATATGGAATTTTATTTTTTATTTACTAATGATATCTGTCATTATCCATCTGAATGGTTGAATTAAATAGTAGAGCTGGCATGTCTCTAGACTAGAAGAAAGAAACTCTGTATTTAAATGGGTTAGATATTCATTGGTTGTTGGTTGTTCCTTTCAAGTAATAACACATGTGCATAAACTTTAAAAAAAAATATATATTGCATAAGTCCTGAACTACCTTCTTGACATCACTTCAGGAACCCAGCAGCAAGGTGGGGATCAGTTGAATTTGATAGGCTATTCCAAACTTCAGTGCAAGAAATGTCCATCTCCCACTTCATAGCACATATATAACCAACCTCTTAAAATATGGTTTGGCATATTTTGCCACCGTGATTTTAACATCAATGATCAATCATGCTCCAGGGCAATCTTCATCAATGCTATGCTTGCCATCTTGGAGAATAAATCAAATTTTTCAATGGAAGAGATTTCTAAGAGTTTGAAAATCGATATTTCAACTACATTTAACCATTTGAAGAGACTTGGGTTTAAGAAAAATGAATGATTTTGTTAAATTGAAAAAGTGTCATTTTCCACCATGGCAATGCAAGACCGCATGTTGCAAAACAGACTTTGCAGAAGCTTAAAGAATTGAAACGAGAGACTCTCCAACATCCACTGCAATCTCTTGGCTCCTGTGGATTTTCATTTGCTTCGGTCTCTACAGAATAATTTAAATGACAAAAAATTTGACTCTGTACACTCGGTCAAACAACTTTCTTCCAACAACAAAAAGTATAAAGTTTCTATGAAAATCACACTAACAAACTTGTAGAATGATGGGAGTTAATTTTAAAAAACAATGGAGATTATGTACTTGACTAATAAATGATTTATTTTGTGAGTATGTAAAATTTTGTTTTTAATTTTCTAATTGAGCACAAACTTTTGCAATGATCTAATAAAATATTTAAAAAAAGATGATACAATACTTAGATATTAGCTGAATTATTTTTATTTTCAATTAATGACAAAAAACAAGTTTCACTATTTTATTTGGCAGCCCATAATTTTTCAGAAATAGGATAGGATAGGTTTTTTTTAAAAAATCAATTAACAACAAGGTGATAATACCACTAAGAGACAAGTAGTTAATGGAAGTGAAAGAGGATGAAAAAAGATTTTAGAAGGAACCAGAAACCCAATCCTAAACATAAAACAAGGCATAAACCTCTACTCCTGTTCAAAAGACTGCTGAGGTGTGTGAACCAGCTAATAGGTGAATCACTATTTTCCAGTCTTTTGAACAGATATTGTGGTTTATCCCATGTTTCCTGTTTAGGATTAGGTTTAAACATAAGAATCTCAGGTTGTATATGAAATAAGCTTGTAGTCAACCATTTTCTATAAAAATGACTTTGTAAAGTATGCATATTAAAATCTGGCAAACAAACTATAAGGGAGGGTAAAAAAAATCAAAGTATGTTCCTAATTTTTGGTTAGATCTTGGGTAGCAAATCAGAGTGAGAACTTATCAATACTAGCAGAATTTCCTGGCATTGCCATGGACAAAAGACTATAGTGGTAACATTAACTGTTTCATAATGATCTTGTAGTCACAAACTAATTTGGGTTTTCCTTCATAGATCTAAGTGAAAGTGTCAATATGAAGGATGTCTAGAAGCAAACATTTACAAATCATCCCAAATATATTGCTGTAACTACTCATTTTTCAGGGTAGCAGTGTCTAGGGTAGCATTCATGCACAAGCATCCTGATCTCCCCCAACAAATAACTTCCCTCAGTTTGTGTTTCACAGTATCTGACTGCATTTACTGTCTGACGAGGCAGTATGAAGTTCATGAGTAAAACATCTTCTACATTCCAAAACACGGTTGCCATCAGTTTCTTCACAGACTGCTGAACTTTGAATTTTTGGGGAGTGTCAGTGATGATGGATGCTTCCAGGTCATGAAATCAACCTGAGTCTCTTGGGTAATGTGATTCACCTTGGATTCATCACCTGTGAATGTTCCCATGAATTTCGCTATACTGTTCCAAAAACTGAAAAGAAATACTTATGTGCTGGAACATTTTTTTTTTAATTATTTCATCCCAAGCAAGGCAATAAAGCCACTAAGACAAAAGGGGTTATTGGAAGTGAAAGAGAATAAGAAAACTTTAGTGAGGAGAAAGGACAATAAAAGAACAGGTTTCAGGAAGACAGAAGATGGTGATTCATGTTGCATTTAGATTTTTGGAGATTGTAGGTGCCAAAGAAGCAAGAAAATAGAAGAGAGTTCCACAGTTGAGAAGTGCGAGAAAAGAAACTGTTATGGTTACAATTAGTTATTTCAACAGTAAAATAATGAAAGCTAGTAGCCAAGATAGTAGTCTGCTTAAATTCATGTACCAAAGAGGAGAGCTCATTAGAACAAATGCCATGAAAATATTTCTAGAAAAGACAGAGTGAAGTCACATCACAGTGGTGGGAAAGTGAGTGAAGTCAAGATGATCATTCAGGAACCGATAACATTAAAGACCTCTCTTTAGATTTTGTTGAGAGTCTCAAGATATATACCTGGAGAACTGGACCGGCAGTTTCTATTACTAATTTCAGAATTCAATGAGGTGACAGTTTTCAAATTCAAATTTCGCATGGACTATTTTATATACCACCAACTTTAAATGATAAGTTCCACATCCATATCACTTCATTTTTGCCATATGTCATCTTCAATCAAAGCATCTTCTGTCGTTTATGAACATGCATGCCTTATGTAAGGCTCATTCTGCAGATCTGTTAGTCTCTCGGTGAATACATTACAACAGACTGATACCTATTTCCTGCTCATTACATGTTTACCATTCACAGCAACAAATTCATGGTGATTTTTTATTGGTATTTTAAACTTTATTAAATCTTGCACCTTTGTCTGCAGTTTTATAGTAACAATCATTTTTGTTATGTCATATGAACATGTGTTCAATATTAAAGTTGTTCAGGCTGTTACAAAAGTACTGCATACCTTCTATTGCTTTCTATTCATAGCTTTCATAATACTTTCATTCTGTTTGACATTTAGCGAAATGATTATATTAAATGAATTGCTAGCCCTGCTGCTAGGAAAGTTGGTTCACTGTGTTATACTAGACAATCTTTCTTGCCAAATCTATCTTACGACTTTAGAAAACTACCATTTGTCCATCCATTGAATGCTGCTGCCACATGTGGTCTTGTGCTTCTGCTATTTATTTAGAGATTCTTGATAAAATCCAAAGAAGAATCTGCAATGTTATCAGTCCTGACTTGGCATCTCAGCTACAATCACATTGCCATGGCCATAATGTAGCTTCGCCTTTTTATAAAAATTGATGAGCTTTTCTCTGTGGAACATCAACTTTACAAATTTAAGTGCCATACTAGATTGGCTGTTAGCTCTCATCCTTTTACAGTTGAAATTGCTAGATGTAACCATAAATTCTATGCTAATAGTTTCTTCTGTCACATTTCTTTCTTGTGGAATTCTTTTCAGGCTTCTTGATTCCCAATCAACTTTGATTTTCAAAATGCAATGTCATTGTCTGTTTCCTTAATCCATGTCCTTTTATTGGCCTCTCCTTTTAACAATGTTTTTTTTTTCTCTTATTCTTTCACAATCGGTAACCCCTTGCATTTTAATGACTTTATTGTCTTGCTTGGGGTGAAATGATTAAAAAAAAATGCCTATCTGTATCTTAATTTTTGACATCCTTTATTGTTTGATGTTAATTTCTGCAACAATCAGTGATATGCATGTTCTATGAATTATTTTTTTCTTTTTAGATTTTGTAAATTTGACACAAGATTAAAAAGTTGTTTAGTATTACTGTGTCATAGATTGTAATGTTATAACTGCACTGCAGGATGTAAAAATCAATGTCAAAACAGAAATGGTTCATTTTTATCCTAATCAAATGAAAATTTTCTTTTGTGTGTGTGTGTGCATGCGTGTTAAACTGAATGTGAGTGACCACTAAACTGTTTTTGAAATTGTTTTTTTAAATTGATATAGAAAAAGTGATGTCATTTTTGTTTGCCATTTATGTATCATGCTGACATCACATGTGAGGTTACATACAAGCAAAATGCCTTGTGAATCTAAATATATCTTCACTAAATACATTTAAAATCTCACTGCCAAAATTGAATAAAAATCTTTTGAGCCTTTTGATTTTATAATTACTTCAGAAATATACTTATCTGACACATGCCAAAGAAGTTTTTAAAAAAATATTAAGCCCAATCCCTCCCCCCCCCCGGCAGTACCTCTTCTTTGACACTGGGTTTATTGCTTGAATGGTCCCCAAAAGGGAAAGTGCTGAGGAGGCTTGGGCAATTTTTCCATGTTATTGTCACTAAACCCACTTTAAACCTTGACCATGTGTCACATTTGGTAGCGACATGGGAGCACTGAAAAATACCTACTTTAGAAACATGAAATTTTTCTCTATTGTTAATGTTGTATAGTACTTTATATAGACTATGCAACACAGTATATTCTTGCTGAGTATTTGGTGTATACTAGTGGAAATATCAGCACCCATCAGTCTGTATTCATTAAATGAATATGAATGGTACTTTGATCAAACAAATGGCAAGCTAAGCTACAGGAGAGAGTGATAGTTTTAAGCAAACCTGAATTGGAGATTTGTGCATTATTGGGAACATAAAATCCATAAATTATATTAATATTGTTTAATAGGGGTTTGTGAAAGCAAGCATGAGTAATACAGATTAGAAGTTTAAAATGTTTTGCATAGATTACTATTAAAAATCATTACAGGCCATGTGCCTGATGATTGCGTTTAAGCATGAAACAGACTGTCACCACTTGGTGTTGAATTTAATGTCCACTTTTATGTTTACATACACTGATATTGAGCACTTTAACACATAAATATAGAATACCTTAACATTTATCATTCTGTATGTGACTTCATTTTCTATACAAAAAGTTTATCCTGCCACTGAAGGAAACTGATCCCTGCAGAATAGTGTGTTTGAATTTCATAGTTGTGTTGCCATATCCTGCAAGAGAAAACAATTTTGAGTGAAATTAACAATAAGGATACTGCAATTGTGAGCCTTTGAAAAAGAATTCAGTAGGAAGTAATATTAATAATGCTGAGTCTTAAAGGTTAAAAGTATATTTTTATTATATATTAATCATGTTCAATGTGTGCCTACATATAACAGTTTTAATAACTGATTCATCTTGTTTCCAATTCTTGTTTGTGTGGTGACAATAAAACAGATTTGTTGTCTTTTATTATTTTTTGTGGTTAATATTCTTTAACGTTATTAGTATCAGCAATTTTTTTGTTAAAGATAATTTTATTTATCTTTGTTTATCAATAACATAATTATGGAATCGATTATGTATAAGTGTTTGTTTAATAATATTGAGTTCTTTGTAAAATAATCATTGAGAAGTGGCAATTATAAGTTGAGCTCTATTGATTAAATTTTTAACTATCTTATTGATACAAATATTTACTATTATCATTAGGTGACAGAAATATAAAATTATAGTTTTTGTGAATGCTGTCTCTCTCACACACACACATATAGGTACCTACAAAATTAGTCATACAGTAAGTATTATACTAGCATTTATATGTTTGTATAATCAATACATTTTGAGTGCACATTTTGATTTTCATTACTGTATAGCTACTTTTATATTTGCATATAAGACAAAGGAAAGGAGTTACATATATGTAAGACAAAGGAAAGGAGTTTGTCGTGCCACATATACTGTCTCAGCAACATGATGATAAACAGTAGCAAAGGTTGGATGGCTTAGCTGTCTTCGGTCTGGAAATACAATCTGATACAACCATGCAGCCTCATGTCCAATACCATTCATGCAACCATATGTAAAATCATTATCATATCTGCCTGCTTATGATATGAATATCCTGCCATTGTCAAACAGAACACTTCTCAGTTAACTCACTACTACACATGTTAAACACTGAAGACCGATTAGCTACAAATGTACACAAATGACAAATGTAACCTAGTCTACATGGCAACATAGTGCCATCTACCATAAATTTTCTTTAAACTTTTAACTCAAAAATGAAGGATTTGTGGATATATGTTTATGTAGAAGTCAAATAACTTACCTTCTAATATGGCTGCCTCCTTGTGTCTCCTTATAGAAATGCTTTCCAACCATCAATATAGGATTAGAGTTGCAGGATCAGGTAGAATAACCCTGTGGAATTGTAGATTCCTGAGGAAACTTGAAGTACCTGTAATCAAGACCCCTATCCCAGTTGCCTTGCATGTGTCCCCTGGACCGACAATCACGGATATATGTTGACCACATCAATCTGACGCGAAATCTGGAAATGCCGGCATTACTTTGCGAAGTGACTTGGCATCCCAGAGCCTTTCTCAGTCACTGCCATCAAGAACCAGGATCACCAGGGCGCTATCACGACTACTCCCATACAATCGGTCAGGCAATAAGGAACTGATTCCTCTCCAGTGGCCACTATGCTCTTGCAATGGAGAGAGGAGAGAGATGTAGAAGTCAAATAACTTACCTTCTAACATGGCTGCCTCCTTTATAAGAGATTACCTAATACAACAGGTGGGTTAGTCCACTTTACTATAACGGACTTACCCAACAATGAGTTGACTATATTCACTCATATATCTCTCCATTAAATCACTCAGTGGGTGTTTTCCATTTGGAGTGACTACACCAGTCTACTTGTGTGTCAAACCACTTGCAATTAACCAATGTTCAACAGTTTATATGGACTTTTGTCCATGTTTTAGTGTGAGAAACCCACCCCCAAAGTTTGTAAAAGTATTTTTATACACCCTGTAGAGTATAGCAACATGAATATTCTTAGAGATACTAAATTCATTTATATTTATTTTTTTTTAGTTATTTAGTTGTCTTCATCTTTGTTGTTGTTACCATAATGTTTCAGCCATTGTGCCCTCTGGCCTTCATCAGGTGTATATCGACCTTGGTATGCCTAGCCCAGTGACTGAATTCATAATTACGATGTCACCTAATTCAATGCTTCAATCTACTAGGCTATTGTCCCACTGAGGGCAGTTAGTGAAATGTTGCAATAGCAACAACAAAAATAAAGACAACAGTCTGCATGTAAATAATTTTTCTTTTATTGTTCTTTTTCCTTAATAGTGTTTTTTTTCATATTCAGTAACCCCCTTGTCTCTTAGTAGCCTTATTGCCTTGCCTTCAGGGAGAAATGATTAAAAAATAATATCCTCATCCCAGAAATTCAGAGCGAAACTCTCTTCTAAGATATTCATTTTAATATTTGAAAATAAATAATAAAGCCATGGATAGACACACAGACACAAATAAACATTATAATAATAATAATAATCAACAACAAATAAATGATCAATAATAAATAATGAGTAAAAATTTAACATATATCACTGTATACAATAGATACAAATAACCACATTCAGATTTACAATTATTTATGTTCAATAGAATAATTTGAAATATGACCATTAATGCATATCCTCTAACAGCTAGGACAACAGACCTTGTTACCCATAATGCATCATTGACCAGCATATGTAAATAGTCAAGCCAACACACAGCAGACATGGCCTGAAGGTCGTGTTCAAGCATGAAACACATGGTTGCTGCTTGGTGTTGACCTCAGTGTACATTTTATCTCTATCTATAAAAGGCAGGATGTGTTTTTTGTTTTTGTTTTTTTTAAGCATATCACCCCAAGCAAGGCTGGAAGCCACTAGTACGCAGGGGGTTACAGAAGGTTTGGAGGAAGAGCAGATAGGAGTGGTAAAGGAGAGGATGTGGAGAAAGATAGTGGATCGATCAAGGCTAGGGGGTTACAGAAGATTTGGAGCGAGAGCAGATGGGAATGAAAGGTGAAAGGATGTGGAGAAGGGAAGAGGATAGATCAAGGCAGCTGGAGATGTCGATTGACGTTACACTTAAATAGTTGGAGATTGTATTTGTCAGGGAAACAGGAATAAGGAAGGGAGTTCCACAGGCGAGATGTGCGAGACATGAAGCTATTGGAGTAGAAGAGACGTCTACATCTAACGGTGAAGGGGTGGGAACGGGATGCCAGCCTCGTGGGACGTTTAAATTCATGAGGCCTAGGGACAAGCGAAAGCAGCTCCTCAGATCAATTACCATGAAAGTATTTATAAAAAAGACAGAGTGAGGCAATGTCGCATCTGTGAGAGAGAGACTGCAGATGAGATGACAGATCGGGGCCAATTACATTGCATATCCGTCTCTGGATCTTATCAAGAACCCTGAGGCAAACAGCAGGGGCTCCAGACCATATATGGCAGCAATACTCCATGCAAGGGCGAATGGTCGATTTATAGATTTGGAGGATAGATTCCAGGGAGAAAAATTTCCTGGCTCGGCACAGGGAGCCAACTTTCCTTGCTGTGGATGATGCAATTGACTCGATGTATTTGTTCCATCTCAGATCAACGGACAGCATGAGACCGAGCAGCCGCAGAGAGGAGCTCTCAAGAAGTTGGTCATCAGACATTCTAATGGGATGCAGGGATGGATCCTTGTGGTGCTTAATAGAGAGCAGTTTAGTTTTAGAGGCGTTAAAGTTAACCGTCCATTTCTTTTCCCAGTTCACAGCCGATTGGAGGTCCTTTTCTATCCGAGATGCCAGGTTAATTTTGTCAGCATCACTGGATTTGTGTTTGAGGCAGGAGTAAATTGTGGTGTCGTCCGCATAGATGCCGACTTGGGAATCTATGGCGTCAGGAAGGTCGTTTATGAATATGAGGAACAGAGTAGGGCCTAGGATGGCGCCTTGAGGAACACCTGCATTAGTGGAATAGGAGCTGGAGATGAATCCATTGAGAATGACCTTTAATTCACGGTTTGATAGGAATGATTGTATTAGGTCAAACAATCGACCTGTGATGCCATAACCCTGGAGCTTGCGAAGAAGGCCGGCATGCCAAACTCTATCAAATGCTTTGGAGATGTCAAGGGCCACGGCACGAGCTTCACCGTTATTATGGATAGCTTGGAAGACAAATTCAGTGAAGGCCGTAAGCACATCAGCTTTGTGTGTGTAACGAATGCACGGTCGCAATTGTCAACGGATTTGCACCAAAATTTACATGCACATGCTCCAAGTTAGCGGAAAGGCCAAGACTGACTTTGCATTTCCCAACTCCCATCGATAGTGGAAATAATCAATTTTTTTCATGCTTCTACGGCAGTTTTCATGTAGTTTGCGGCCATTTTCTACTGGCCAGAGTGAAAGCCTATAGCTGACTGCCACAAATAGGCAGGAAGATTCTATTGGCCAGCATGAGAGCCAACAGCTGACTGACACGAATGTTAACTAGCATGCTAGCATGCAAAAAAATCGATAACTGCATTCGTCACAAGCGGGAAAAATTTAAATCTGCATGGCACTTTTTACTCCAATTGGCTCATTCGCTTGGTTAAACTCAATGTTGATTCTAATTCCGCAGAACTGAGTTGGGTGTGAAAAAGTATTTGTTGTTAACATTCTTTTTTCATTCGTTTTTTTTCCGGTTACGAGTCCTTTTTTAAAGCTGATCGTTTTGTGATCATTTTGTTTAGTTCTTTTTTCATAACAGATTTAATGTTTAGTATAGAGCTAAGGGCAAAAATATTTTAAGTCAAGTGATAGCGATTGTTGTATTAGTCGTACAGTTTTTGAATCAAGCATGGGCAACGCCGGGCCATGCTGCTAGTAGTCATATAAAGTATTCTTTTTTTTTTTCAGTTTTAGTTTTTGTAGCAGCTAAGTAATTACATTTTTTAAAAAATTAAAAGTATATCAAGAAACTTTGCTACTGATTATGAGTTATTGTACAAGTTGGAAATGTTGCAAAGGTTAGCAAGAAATATATAGAATTCTGAAAGAGGAAGTCTGTTCATTTTCAAATGTATCAGATTGTGACATATCCCCAAGAGAAAACCAGAGAATATACCAGTATACAAGGAGAAACTCTATAAAAAAGAATAATCAAAGCACCTTGTCTATTGTTTTCAATGAAATATATATATATATATATATATATATATATATATATATATATATATATATATATATAAGATAGATAAATCAAATGGCTAGATATAAGCAAGGGTATGTGTGCGTGCTGGTGTGCATATGTGGTCAAGCAAATAATCGTCAAATTTATACACGAGATGTAAATATAATAGCACTCAATGTAGTTATACAGAGCAGAGATATATATTAATTAGTACATATACGTGTACCTACGTTTTGGTGTGTGACTAAAGTTTCACTGGATTACCAGCTCATTGGGCACAAGATCTATGTTGTTAAAAGTAAACAAATGGACATTTGTTTACTTTTAACAACATAGATCTTGTGATATTAGCAGGATGCTGTTCATTGGAAAAAGACAGAATCGCATGTGTCCAGTGAATGACAACTACACCATGACAATGCACTTACCTATTCAGTGTCACTTTTGCAGCAGATTTGGGTTAAGCAGAACATTCCCCAAACCTGACAGTTACCATATTCCCTAACCCTGTCCCTGGTGACTTTTTTTTCTTTCCAAAAATCAAGTCCCACTTGAATGATTTCAAGATGTTGAGAAAATCTAAGAGAATTTGATAAGGCAGTTGCTTGGTATCCGAGTTCCAGGAATGCTTCCATCAATGGGAATGACACTGGATAAAGTGTGTGGTTTCAAAAAGGGAGTACTTTGAAGGAGATCAAATGCTGAATTGATACATGTTGTAGTTTTCTTTTCATAGCACCAGTCTCGATACTTTTTGATCAAACCTTGTATGTCTGATATTTTTCAAGAGGCTTGCAACAAACTTTCTTTCTTGATTCAGAATTTGATATATTTCTTGTAAACCTTTGCTACTAGTCCAGTTCTTGTAATTCAGAGTTTATCTATTTCCTTTGTTTTCTTTATTTCATCTATCTACCTTATTTACTTTGTTTTCTTTATTTCATCTATCTATCTATCTTATTTCCTTTGTTTTCTTTATTTTATCTATCTATCTATCTATCTTATTTCTTTTGTTTTCTTTATTTCATCTATCTATCTATCCTAGTCTGTTCATTTATATCTAGCTGTTCCGATTAGTGCCTTGGGGCCAATATATCCTCCACAGAACATCTCCATTCTGCCCTGTCCGCAGCTGCTGCTCTCACCTCACTCCAGAATCACCAGCCTTTTACTTCCTTCTCCACAGTCCTTCACCATGTCATTCTTTGTCTTTCCCTTTTCTCACCCTTAAGGGCCCAGGTCAGTACCACATAAGTTCCCCTGTTCATACCACATGTAAATATATGATCAAAAAAGTGAGAGAGAGAATAAGGGAAAGTCAAAAACAAAGAGGAACAAGAAAAAGTGATTGAATGTGTAAAAGAGAAACAAATTGAGAGAGATTAGAAGAAAGGGTTACAGGGGGTAAAGAGAGTGAACAAGATTCAGAATATAGAGATAAATGGAGAGAATAAAAGGATGTTGCTGCTGCTGCTGCTTCAGAATGCAACTTTAGATGTTTATTGATTACTTGTTGAAGGAAAAGTTTAATCTTCACCTTTTGGGCAATTCTTCTTCAACATTTGCTAAATTGAATTTATCCATCTGTGAGTTTTTTTTGTTTTTTTTTTAATCATTTCACCCCAAGCAAGGTGGGAATGCCACTAGTACACAAGGGGTTACAGAGAGTGAAAGTAAGAGAAAAGACTGTGTATAGAGGTGAACGGGTTTCAAGAAGATAGAAAATGGCAATTGACGTTGAGTTGCATGCAATGTGAGAGTAGGTTTCAGGTTCATACCCATCTTAATGAATTATCATTAGAATCTCATTACAACTAGAAATTCAAAAAAAAAACATTAGTAAACAGAAATTGTAATTTGAAAGAAAAGACCTGACAAAATGGCTATCGAAAAATAGGATTCTGAATAAATACTTAGTCTTCATTGGCTACATCATTCCACATAGTTATTTATTTTTAATCATTTGTTGTAATGGAATGTCCCACACTCCTTATCGCCTATGTGGACTGACTATATCAATAGATATATATATAGTAATCACAGGATATACCTGGCGGACTTGCTTCAGGAATTACTAGCTTGCTAAACAATTCCCTGTTTTTCAGTAGTGTATTCTCTTTTACAATAAACTTCTCTTTCTTTCATCTATGCGTGTGTTGCTGTTCCTTCAACTTGAGTACCATCTTTGTCTGTTTGTAACCTCTTTAAGGATACAACATCATTTCACCCCAAGCAAGAAGACAACAGAGCCACTAACACCGGGTTACTGAGTGTGAAAGAATACAAGAAAAACATTAAACAGAAATCAAGAAAACAAAAAAATAATGATTAATATTGCATTCAAAATTTTTGAAGATCAAACTTGATTGGATAGCAAGATGCCAGAAGAGTGTTCCACAAGTGAGAAATGCAATGAAAGAATATGTTGCATCTAGGGATTTTGATGCGCTCTTCCCACCTATCTAATAATACAGTTAAATTCATAGAATCTAGGTATCATAGAGCAGAGTTTATCAGAATATTTACCATGAAAGTATTTATAGAAAAGGCATAGGCAAACTACGTTATGGTGGTGGGAAAGTGACTGAAGCTAGATCAAGACCAATAACATTGCAGATTCTTCGTTGGATTTTATCAAGGATCTTTAAATATATAGCAGGAGCACCGGACCATATGTGGCAGCAATATTCTAAGCATGGATGAATGGTAGACTTGTAAATAAGTAAGATAGATTCTGGTGAGAAAAATTGTCTAGCATAACACAGTGAACCAATTTTCTTAGCAGCTGACCTAGCAATGGATTTCAATCTTTTCACTTCATGTCAGTGAAAACATTATCCCGAGAAGGCACAAGTCATTCTACTGGAGGCTAGCATCGACTGCACTGATGGAAGGCAGAAAAGGTTCTCACAGGTGATTAATAGAAAGCAGTTTTGTGTTGCAGGTGTTAAAATTAACAAGCCATTCTTTGCTAACGATAGTATACCATTTTTGAGATCAGCTACAAATTTATTAGAGATTTTACACTTATATATCTTCTCTCAAAAGGAACAAATTGATCTTGTGTGTGTGTTTCTCTCTCTCTCTCTATGTCTCTCTCATATATGTTTGCTGGATGACCCTATGTCTGGCAACAGGACTCTGCACCATGATACACAAGCAGAATCCAGTCATGGCTGCCAGACAATTTTTGCAACAACATCACCCCTTGCAACTGGCCACCTAACTTCCCAGACTGCAACACCCTTGATTATTATGTGTGGGACACAGTTGAGCAAGAGACCAACAAAACTCCTTGTAACACCAAAGAAAAACTGAAAACAAAGATTATGGCAGCATTCTCCAACTTAAACAAGGAGACTGTCCAGAAGAGTTACAGGTGATTCAAAAGTCGTCTTGAGGCCGTGGTTGAAGCCAATGGCGATTTTATTAAATAAGTTTAATCTTTAGAATTTCAAGATATTTTTGTGTAAATATATCTGTTAAAATGAGATGTCAATGTTATTTTCATTTTTGTGTAATTTAGGTGACAATTTATTCATCACAACCTGTATGCATATAAAATATCAATGAGATATGAAATAATTGCACTTTGTAAAATGTTCATTGTTTGAACAAATAGAGGGATCTGAGATTTTACATATATATATATAACCAGAGTGGACAAAGTAATCAACACTGAATGGTGATTGTCAGTTTCATGGCCCCTGTCTTCTCTGAAGATATCTTGAAATGTGAAACTAACAGTCACCATAGTGTTGTTCACTATATCTTCATTGTCAGTATCTACAAATTCTCTATCTTTAATATTTAACACTCTTCCACCAAAAATATAACAAACTTTATGCATTTTATACATAAACACAGACACACATATATATATATATATATACACACATACTCACATATACATATATATAAAACATCAGTTAAGTAACAGATTTTGTTTGTATTAATCCTATATATATATATATAGTAAAGGTAAAATAAATTACATGGATGTATACTCCAAGTGGGTCTTAGTAATATAAAAATATTAAAATTGATCCCAAAAAAGAGAGCTCGATATATTTTATTTGTACACAGCAATATGATGAATAATAAAAAAAATTCCATTCCGTATCTTTTATCATCTGCCGAAATAGCCTATTCCCCACATGAGGTAAAAAAAAAATTTTTGATTAATCATCATATATATATATTTCCCTCACAACTCTGAGTTTCGTGCATGATGCAATCATAAGGTGCTGATTGTTTAATTAACACCAGCACTCAATGTGTAATACTTTATATATATATATATATATATATAGAGAGAGAGAGAGAGACAATATTAGTGGTGAATATACACATACATATGCAATTATATATACACATACATTTATGTATAAAAATAATTCCAAGAGGATATGATCCAGGTAGAACTCAATGTCCAGGACAGAGTAAGGATATAATAAAAAGACTTAAACACTAATATTCCATGGTCATAATTTATTCCATTGGAATCGTAAGAACGATCCAATTCATCAGACCTACAGATTCAAAAAGAAAACAGAACAACAACTCCGGGAAAAATTGGTGAGAGTATGTGTGAGAGAGTGAGGGGACCTGTGATCTATATAAAGGGGTAACAGACAAGAGAGACAGGGAGGTCCGAAGGTGGAGAGGGCATTAAAATGTAACAGAGGGAAGATTTAAAGAGGGGTTTCAGTGAGAAAAGGGTGCGTATTTTCAAACGTCCGAAGATATACCGGAAGGGTACATATAATCTACACACACACATACACATTTAAATTCTGATGAGAGTATGATGAAATGCTGAATATATATGACAAAATGAAAAAAAATCCATGTTGACATGTTTCACTGATCAAAAGAAAAGAATATAGAAGCATAAAAGTGACCTGAAATTAAACAATACAGTGCACTTGTCTGACACCAAAACTTTCATGATCACTATTTTGTTATGGAAAAATACAGTTTTAATAGAAAAAAATGAATATAATTTACTCAAAGAATCATTGAAAGTGCCATAATCTACGAATACCCTGCAGTTATTATAGGATGTGCTACTTTAGTTTATCATCTGTTTTTACTAAACCTTTGTTGAAACATTGTCAGATACAAAAACCTTACAACAAAGAAAAACTGAGCTGAAATTAGTAAAATCTATTTTAAGACCAATACAAAGTGCCAAAAAAAAAAAAAATATATCAAGTGGTCACATGATTAACAGAAATCACAATATGTCAGGATTTTATATATTTAGTTGAAATAAAATCTATATTTTCTGATGGCATTGTTTGAATTTTTTTGTTCTTTTCCATCACCTGAGGATTATGTGACCACCTGAAAATCACAAGCACATATGAAACTGCCAGCCACAGGAATAGTAAAAATTAAGTAAATTATCTTTTTAATACTGCATGTGCGTGTGTACGATATATATAAGATCCAGAGACGGATATGCAATGTAATTGGCCCTGATCTGTCATCTCATCTGCAGTCGCTCTCTCACAGATGTGCCGTTGCCTCGCTCTGTCTTTTTTACAAATATTTTCACGGTAATTGCTCCGATGAGCTGCTTTCGCTGGTCCCCAGGCCTCGTGAATTTAAGCGTCCTAGGGGGCTGGCATCCCGTTCCCACCCCCTTCATCGTTGAAACTGTTAGATGTAGACGTCTCTTCTACTCCAATAGCTTCATGTCTCGCACATCTCGCCTGTGGAACTCCCTTCCTTATTCCTGTTTCCCTGACAAATACAATCTCCAACGGTTTAAGTGTAGCGTCAATCGACATCTCCAGTTGCCTTGATCTATCCACTTCCCTTCTGCACATCCTTTCCCTTTTCATTCCTATCTGCTCTCACTCCAAATCTTCTGTAACCCCCTTGCCTTGATCGATCCACTATCTTTCTCCACATCCTCTCCTTTACCACTCCTACCTGCTCTTCCTCCAAACCTTCTGTAACCGCTTGCATGTTAGTGGCTTCCAGCCTTGCTTTGGGTGAAAAGCTTAAAAAAAAAAAAAAAAATTTCCTCTTTTTTCCCTTCCTAGTTTTGTTTACTTATCTTTTGTCTTCCAATCTATCTCTTTCAACTCTTCCTGCCCCCAATTTAAACCTGCCTCCTCAAACAAATGTGTGCATAAATTAAAAATAATATGTAAATCTTTTTATGCCTGGAATATTTGTCACCCATTTATTTGTATGGAAATAGTTGATCTGAAGAATTAGGATTGAATCTTGGTCCTAAGGAAATAAATTATAATCATGTAACCTTAAAGTTATCTGCTTCTTAATAATAATTAATGTTTGCTCTGTTCTTACATTGAGCTCTTTGGATTATATCCTCCTTGGAATTATCTATACAGATTACCAAACAATATCATTAACTATATATATATATATATATATATATATATATATATATATATAGTTTCAAACATTATTTTTAGTGAGTACCCATATTTGAAATACATGCCCCATTTTTATTTTAAACTGCGTTTTACGTTTATCAGTCTGCACACATAAGAAAACTTAATGAAGAAAATATGCTCTCCAGCAGGGGAACAACCTGCATCCCCCTTTGTAGGAGAAACCAGTTTGATTCAGTGTGCCTTAGACCACTCAGCCAAAGAAAGCAAACAGCTTGCAAGGTTTTATTTCTTTTTTAAGGAAAGTACATTTTCTTGTTCAGATTTTTCTCTAAATTCCATACTGCCCAGTTTCATATCTAAAATGTAAACAAAGCAACTTCTTTGTTGATTTATTTTTAATCCAATATTTTATCACTTCAAATGTTATTATAGTTGATACCTGTATTTGAAATAGACACCCTGTTTTTATTTTAAACTGTGTATTACATATCTTGGCCTATATACTGGAGAAAAACTTTTAAAAAAATGTGCCCTCCAACAGGGTTCAGATTTATATGTTATTTACCGTACCTATGAATACTAATGGGTATGTCCCAATTCTCATAAATACGTTGGACGCTATTGTAAGTGGAGGTAATATGCTGTTTAAGTAGTCCACCACTAGCAATGGTTTACCTACTTCACGCCACTGGCGAGTATTGTATTTTGTTGATGTTATAAAAATTACCATTTAATTTCCAACGTCCATTTTGGTTATTCCTCATTCAGTAACACTTCATAGGTTACAACAATATATATATGGGATAAAATGATATATAAATTTTTATATATCACAACAATATTAGGAAAATTAATGACAAAGTGGAAAATATTTTGTGTTGAATTTTGTCTTTTAAGACGTCATCAAATATTTTTAACTTCCTCCTATACCCTAATTACTTTATATTCAATGTGAAACAAAAGGCTTATGAATTATTTCAAAATAGAAAAGCAGACCTTCTTGACAAACCCAACAAATCCAAATATATTTTTCTAGTTACCAACCTTATTACAACTACAATTGAAAAGAATTTATATAATCTTAACATAAAATTTGTTACAACTACTTTTAAAACAATAAAAAAAACTTAATACAAAACAAAATAATAATAAGCTAAAACTGGAAGAAGGAATTTACTCTATCACCTGTAATAATTGCTACAAGGAATACATAGGAGAAACCTTGAGGAATTTGAATAAAAGATTTTATGACCACGAAAGGGATCTTTTACAAAACAACACGTTAAATGCATGAGTTACTTACCATAATGAATCTGACCATAATTTTGATTTAAAAAAAAAAAATGCAATTTACTTAGATGAAAATGTATAGAAAGTGCTTTAATTGCTAGATCATCCACAGTAAATTTGCATCCAGGTTCTTGCAATATTTCTCCTTTCTTGACAGATCTTCTATTATTACAATGTTGGATACTTAACAGCAAAACTGGTAAAAATAAAAACAAAAAAAAATAAATTGGCTTGACTCTCTCCAAACATATATTAAAAAAAAAAATTTAAGTTTCAGCATCCTTTCCCCTTCATGTGCATGTGTAGTTATGTTAATGCAAACATCACTTTAAATCAATGAAGTCCTAAAGGCTGAAATGCATCACATCAAAAATGTTCCCACTTTGTCATTAATTTTCCTAATAAGTGAATTATTGAAAAAAACAGCCAGACTTACTGCCTAATGATTCCACTCTGGTAGAAACCGTATTAACATAAAGGTTGGTGTTTCAAAGTTTTATATATAGACGATCTGCCTAAGTGAAACCTTGGTAGGTTTGTCTGGCTCATTAGGTCTGACTAGGTTTGCTCTTCGTTTGTATTGAGCTCTTTAGTTAGTTGTTTACTCGTATCGGGTTTTTTTCTTTGGGCCTGGAACCTGTATCTGTGCAATTATTTTCAACAGACTTTCATGTTCCTGGCTCTTTCTTTTTTAAAACCTTTTTTTCCCTTCGTGATTGATTTGGCTATTGTTAAATCAAGAGTTTGAAAATTTTTCGACACGAGTATAGTTACCTATATATATATATATATATATATATATATATATATTGATGATAGATTCTCTTATTTTTAGTATATGAGAGACTAACAGTTCCATATTTAGTCTTTGTGTTTAGTCCTCTTGTGCCTTTTTAGATAAGCTGCTGGTTTGCTACCCAAGTCACATTTGTTGAAAGTCACTGGACTTTTAGAAGTGCATGCTGGAAGGTTTGTACAAGTGTTGGTGTTAGATTTTAATACTTAAAGATGAACAAGACTTGCTTTCTCAGAGATCTCATATACACTCCATCACCCTTAGTTATACACAAATCTTATATTATTAGGTATTATTTATCATCAAATGCTACGGCATTGAAACTTTGTGACCAAAAATATGAATATTTAACTATCCCAAAATAAATACACCTCTGTGAAAGAAATTATTTAAAATCAATATTTGGTTTAGTTGCTTTGATTTTTTTTACTATTGACTGCACCAACCTTAAAAACGAAATATATATATATATATATATATATATATATATATATATATATATATATATATATATATATATATATAAATAAGTGGACATTGATTTCAACACCCTGCTGCAACAGTTCGTTTCATGATTAAATGAAATCTTCAGGTTATGTGTGTTGTGTTTTGGCTTGATGGTTCATATATGCTGGTTAATGGTGTGTTACAGGTAGGTCTATATTGTATTATTCTAGCAGTTATTGAGTGTGTGGTAATGATTATGTTTCAAATTATTGTAAGGGTTATTGACAAGAAATAAGTGTGGATATGAATAGAGTTTTGCAGCAATTTTATAGTGTTAACTCATATGTGTGTGTTTTCACCTGGATGGTGAAAAATAAATCATAAAAGTTGATATGTTGTTAAAACAAGTTTTATCTCACATTGACCTCCGTTGACTTGCACAGTCACTGGAAAATCTTTACTTTCATAATATTCAGTTTTTCAATTCTGTGTTATTGGATATTTTGCCATGAATCTAAGGGAAGCAAAACAGGGCTCAATTACACTATTATATAGCTGAAATGTAAACTATACTTTGGCAAAGGCCCAGAACTCCCTATTGTGGAATGTGGTGTCATTGTCCATAAGTATATCATGAAGTGGTTCCCTCTCACAGAACTCCAGCTGATGTATGATACTTAATGAGTTTTTGTGATATAACGGCTGCCACACATAAAAACGTGACTGGCCACATTCTGTTAGTTTCAGATAATGGCTGCAGCATTAGGGCACAGTTATGAAACTGGCATGGAATATCCTATATTCAAGTACGTTAGGGATGCATATGAACAAGAAATCAAGACATGGATCACCAGTTGTTGGCTAATACCATACCCTGAAAAAAGACTGAGGCCAAACAAGGACGTAATGTCATTGATGGCTATCTTACAGCACAACCAAAGGAAAGTGTGTCAAGTGATGGACTGATGCAAGCTCAGCAAACCCATTGATGCATTCACTGCAAATGTAAACATTTGTATCGCCAAACTGTGAGAGTGGCACCAACAAGGTGTGAATGTGGCCATGCTTGACCTATGGAAAGCGTATCTTCAAATACACATCCATGAGTTACTATGGCCAGTATCAAACTGTGAGCATCAAGAGGAAATGGTTCTGCCCAATTCAGTTGTAATTGGGATCTCAACGTGGCACCTCTAGTCATGAAGTCTATTATTGGCATTGTGCAGTCTCAGGAGGTGTCAGTTGGGAGAGCAACATTGACATACACTGACAATGTGTATGTTAGTGAGAGCATCCTATCTGCAGAACATGTCAGGGTGAAATTGGTTGTGTATGGGGTGATGTACAAAGATCCAAAATGTTTGAAAGATGGAGCTCACATACTTGAACTGGAAATCTGAGGGGAACATAACAGTCTGCAGTGAACACAAGAAAACACAATCCCAGATGTCTCTGATGTCATGATTTGGTGGAATGTCTTTTCACTGTGTAAGAAGCTAGTCAAACATCTACCCGTACATGGCGCAGTACAAGAGAAGAAACTGTTTACATAGAACTTACAGTTAAATCTAATCATTTCAACTAGAAAATGATGAGCCCTGCCACCAATTTACTACTGCACTTAAATTTGTAAAGTAAAGGTACCAAAGATGAAACCTCATCAGAACAGTTACCATGAAAATGTTTATAGAAAAGGCAAGCTATGTTATAGCAGTGGGAAAGGGACAATATACAAATTTTTGTTTTTTATAGTGCACCAATGCATTATGGGAAATGATATTCAGCCATATTTAGTAATGGATGTCTTTTGTTTGTGCTGAAACTGATTTTTTAATGTATTTCTGTTCAGTCACATTTGACTGCAACATGGATGTTTATAGACATATATTGAGGCAAATCATTCTTGCTATATTTATATGCATAATAAGAACTGAAAAGTTAATATATTGTGTAGAAATTTGTTACATATACAAATTTTATTTATTATTTACCTCATGAGGTGGTCTCCTCTTACAGAACACCAATTCCAGCTGACTGGTTATTCATAGACATTGTGTGTTATATGTTTATTATATATTGATTGATTTGAACTGGAGTCATCATTGTGGTTGTTGATAGTCACAGTGTTTTGACTGTGAAACTTGATGTCCTTCAACAAGTGCTGGTCATGTTGGAACTATAACAGTCTAAATGGAAAATCTAATTTGGATAAATAGAGATAGAATAATGGTTATTTGTTTACCTCACAAATTCAAAATATGTGGTCTTACATGCGTATATGTTTATATATATACATACATACATACATACATACATACATATATATATATATATATATATATATATATATATATATATATATATATATATTTTTGAATTGGACAAAGTCCGACAATTTATTTGAAGACATGATATGTTTAACGTTCTTTTTATAGATATATCTATAAAAAGAACGTTAAACATATCATAAATGTCTTTAAATATATATGTGTGTGTGTGTGTGTGTGCACGTGTGATAAAGTATAGTTTTAAGGTACACTATATTTATGGGTGAAAGTGCTCAGTAGTGGGGATAGAGCATAAGTAAATATAAATTAGCTGTTTGCAGGAGAAACCACTGTCTGGTCTGGGGTGCTTTGACCACTCAGCCATTGAGAGCTTCACAGTCAATCCAGGTTCTATTTGCTTTAATGCACATTCACTTGTTCAGATGTTCTTGAAAGCCATAATTGCTCAGTTTTGTAGGCGATATGTAAACAAAGCAATTTTACTCAAATACAGGTATCCACTAAAAATAACATTTGAAGTAATAAAAATATATAGGGTTAAAAAAGAAAATTAATTAATTCTTTAGATACATATATAATCTGAAGTAGGTGTGTATATGACCTGTGTCTTAACATCCCTGCTGTATTCTTCTGAAACAGAAACAACATACCAGAGGCATATAAAATCATTATAGCAATTAACACCAAAAATGCCTGAGATGCATCCTTAATATCAAATGGCAATCTTTGATTCCAGACATTGTTGTCCTCCGAACCTCTGAATGCAATACTATTGAGACAATCATTATCCGCAGCCAGATGCGAGTTACCCCCAATGCCTTGCCCATTGCAATGGGCAAGGCATTGGGGGTAACAGGATCCACAAACAACTTTTCTGTGGGGAACTCAAGAGAGGAAAGCATCCACAACACAACACAAGCCTAGGAAAAGTTTTAAAGATAATCTAAAGGATAATCTGAATGCATTGCACATGGAAGAACTGACTTTATATTATACACGGGGGTAGGCACTTTATTCGGGATTGATGCAACACCTTTGAGGATGAATATCTCAGGCATGCTCAGATCAAGCATGATCTCCGAAGAGACGCTTACTCTGATTTGCCAACCAATACACAGTCTTGAAAATGTGGTGTGTGCAAGCACATCCTGTTGTCAAGGACAGGTTATATAAACCGTCTGAACAGTCATCAAAACTGTGAGAAGCAAGCCGACTATGCTGACCTCCCTTGTTGTCCTGCCAACAATAACTGTGCTATTTACAAAAAGTTTTACAGATCATCATCTGGATATTTATAATGAAATAGCACATCTGATGGTCTGATATTTACTTAAGGCATGAAACTGCCAGTTACCTTGTATTGTTGATTTCTATGCACACACTGTTATGTGCACACACACACACAAGTGTGTGTGCGTGTATATATATGAGGTCGAAACCAAGGTCACATATTCTATCTGACCTCCTAATTTTTAAAGTTTATATATATATATATATATATATATATATATATATATATATAATATATATATATATACACACACACACACACAAACACAGAAGATTGCGTGAGTGTGAAACTCAAGTAATGACTCAGGCATGACCTTTGATAGTTAATGTTGGGAAGTGTTTTTCACTCTGTCTGGGTAATCTTTACTGCATAGGTAGGTATTTGCTTTTAGTTTTTTTTTCTTTTTTCTTTCCTTGGTCAAGATTTTTTCTTGTTTAAGGTAGTAGGACTTTTACCAAGATGTCTGTTGATGACACTAACATAGTTTTTCTTTAACACACACACACACACACAAACATATATATAATTTTAATGTATGCTATATTTATGGGTAAAAGTGCTCAATATCAATATTTTGCTTAAAGACACTGTTCAGACCTTACTTGACTGGCAAAGCTTCTTTATCATCAAAGTCGGTTAAGGCACATCACATCCAATGATAACTTCCCTCTGCCCAGGGGGACACATATTTTCTTTAATAAGATTTCTCAAATATTCAAGCAAGGAGATGAAAATAAATAAATATACGGTTTAATAAATAAACAGAGCATCTACTCAAATATGAGAATCCAACAAATTAACTTTATTCCTTTATAAGAAAATACCAAAAATCTTCATTGGTCTATTTCAGAAAGATTTCAGACTTTCTGAAGAGTTTGTACATCAGAATTATTCCACCTGCAATTTTTTAGTGTAATGCTTTATTACTCCTTTAGCACCAATCCCACTCTGAGGGTTGGAGATTTTTGTACCCAAGGGCTGAGTCCGTCTCCTAGAATATAAAGTAGTTAGAGAAGAATAACTCAAATTAATCTACCTTTTCATTTTACTTATCTCTGATTTATCAATCACTAAATTTAAGTGTCCTTAAATTTAATATCAGAAAGAGAAAGTTGAAATTTCTAAGGCACATAATGAGGAAAGAGGGCTTGGAAAATTTGATACCCACAAGATAGATTCAATGCAAGAGGGACAATGGAAACAACATATAACCTACCTAGCAAGCTTGAGTTAATGGATTTATTAAGAGTTACAAAGGGCAGGAAATTGTGGAGAGTCATGATTGCCAACGTCATGAAGGGTCACATAGAAAAATTGATTGGCACAGCACACATTCTTAATTTATTTTCTCAGCTTTGCTGAAAGAAAATTTTATTGACCCATTTTTATTTTATTGCTTTAAAGCTTTTTGGCTGTGATCAAATTGTAGTATCAGTTCAATAGAGTAAGTATAAATTACAGTTTCATTTTACATCTTTATTCTTTTTCATTGAAACAAAATGGTTCTTTTTAATGAAATATTTTATTAGAGTCTATATGTTAAATGGCACAAAAAGGAACTAGTAGCTTTTAATAGGGTCATATAAAAATTTTAATAGGGGTTAAATCTTTTAATAGGGTCATATAAAAATTTTCCAATGACTTCTTTTTCAGTGTTGATCAAAAATGAAAGAGAAATGTTTAAATTTCACTGATTTGATTTGTACTATAGTCAGTTCAATCTTTACTGATGCTCTTCTTGTTGTGCCTTGTACCCAATTTGCTTCATTTCAAGTAAACATGTTAGCAATGTTACCATGCAGAATATTACTACTAAGGAAATTTTGATACCTATTTGATAATCCACAATTTGGTCCTTATGTCAAACTTAGCTATGTAAATACTAACAACAGAATTACTCTGATGTCCACAATAGACAAGCCTTCTCCAACCTGCCCACTGTTATGCCAGACTCTCTCTCTCTCTCTATTTTTTCCACTTTCATCCAACCTATCTGTTTATTACTACTTTCATGTTTCTGTTACATAAAGCTTGTTCTTTTTTTTTTTATCAACTAATGCATTGTTATTCCAGACCCCTCATTTATTTCATTTTCCACTTTTTTCCAACCTGTTTTTTCTAACCTCCATTTTGTTCTGAAAACAAATTAGTTTTGAGTGAATTTTACAGCCTATCCTTTTATTCTGTACTTAAGGTTAGTCAAAAATTAATAATGAAAAACCTTTAAATACTTCATCACAGTGTTTCGAATAAATCTACTAATGTCATGACTAAGTAGTAAATAAACAATATGGTGGAGGAGAAAATGGAGAGAAGGAATGGAAGAATGTATATGAGAGCTTTGCCTCGCCATATGGCTTCCATGGCTGAATTAGTAAAAATGTCATCTATGTAAGACAAGTTCCCAAAATTCTGAATGTGATTTCAAATCTCATTAGAAATCATTAATGTTTTTTTACATTGGTTTCACTCTACTATTTCAAACGTGTCACAATTTTGAATGTTGCGATGAAGAGCAAAAATAAAAAAGATGAAATTTAGGTAAAAGTTAATCAAAGTAACAATTACTTTTTTGTTTTAAGGATTTCACCCCAATCAAGGTGGGATGCCACTAGCACACAAGGGGTTACAGAGAGTGGGAGTGAGAGTAAAGAGGCATGATAGAGGAAAATGATGAAGAGAAGGACAGAGAATAGATCAAGGCATTTGGAGATGTCGATTGACGTTGCATTTGAATAATTGAAGATTATAGCTATCAGGAAGCAAGTAAGAGGAAGGGAGTTCTGCAGACGGGAGGTATGAGACATGAAGCTATTGGAGTAGAAGAGATGGCTACATTTAAATGTTTTGACAGTGAAAAGGTAGGACCGAGATGCCAGCCTAGCAGCACGTTTAAATTCATGCAGTCTGGGAACTAGCGAAAGTAGCTCGTCAGAGCAGTTACCATGAAAATATTTGTAAAAAAGACAGAGGGAGGTGACAGCACGTCTATGAAAGCGCAACTGTAGACGAGATGCCAGATCGGGGCCAATCACATTGCATATCCATCTTTGGATTTTTTTGAGGACCTTAAAAATATATTGACTTATATCTTTGAATGAGGTTTCCAACTACTCTTCTTTTCTGAACTAGTCTACATTTTGATAAAATTAGATTTATTTTGACTGTACATTCATCCAAATGTGAACTTTGTCACTAAGAGTAATTTCATAAAAGAAATGCCAGCAGCCACAGTCTCATCAGCAACCAGATTAAGTTTTAGGCACCAAATTCTACACTCAAGATTGTCCAAATGGACAAAGACCTAGTGGCTTAAAGTGTTGGCTTGTGAATTTGGTGACATAATAATTCAGTTCAATTCTTGACTTCATTTCAGTAGAAATGTGTGCACAGTACTAAATAAGAAACAAGACATGGTCAGCAGAAGAGTAACAGTCTATCCCCATAGATTAAATAAATGTTTCAGTTCCAAATTCTTGAAGGTTACCTGGATCAACAAGCTCCTGATGAAGCCCAGAAGGCAAAACTGCCTAAGAACAATGGCCTAATAGGTAAAAGTATTGGTCTGTGAATTTGGTGACATAGTTATTCTGAGTTCAATCACTGGTTTGGGCAGTGTGTACATGCTCTCGGTGGAAACAGGTGAGCAATAACTGAACAGTACTAAATAAGAATTAGATGATATCCTTAGACACGAGAACAAATAAAGGGTTCAGTTCGAAATTCCCTGTAGGTTACCCAGATTGATATACACCTGAGGAAGGCTGGCGAGCACAGTGACTGGAATATGATAAAAACAACAAATATGAGGACAATAATCTGAATATAAAGAGTGTAAATAATGATAACTCCTCATCCCAGAAATTCAAACAAAAAAGTATCATTTTAGTTTCTATTTTCTCTAAAACTTTGTCATTGCTCACATGTTCGGTCCATGGTATTCTCAACATCCTTCTGTAGAACCACATTTCTGTTGATTCAATGGTATATTCAAAAAAGATTAAACTCACAACATGAACAATGATTCAGTGAAACTAATTTGTTAACTGTCAATCTGTGGTTACTGCAACAGTGACATCATTTATTTTTTTTAATTTTTGAAGTAGCAAAAACAAACAAAAAAGAAAAATCAGTTTTGAATATGATTTAATAAATTTTAATTTGGATTTTTTTCGTAATCAGCATGGTCTATTCCAGAACGCAAGTGATGTCAGAAAGAAACAATGTTTACTTATATATAATGTCAAACATTTCCAAATATTTTGACAAAATTACTCTAATAGATAGGGAAAGAAGATTTATTATTTTGAGGAAATTCTACTCCTTTGAGTTTCCTATGACAACCCTATTTATTAATTTAACACTTTTTGGCTCCTTAAATGATTTTCCCATGAGTACCTAGATAGGTGATCATTTGAGAAGACCAGGTGCTCTATGCTTGGATGTGCAGGTGGTGTAATAAATAATGGCTTGTAATTGATAATTGGAGAGCTGAGTTCCAATCCCAGTTGGGTTTGTTATATTCACAGGCATAAATACTCTTGGAAAAGGTATGAATTCACCTCTTCCCACCAAGTCATGTGTTAATTAGTAAGACTTGTATCACTAAAACCATTATTATCTCAAAAAGAAAAATTGTGTACAAAATATTTTGATTTTGGCACTAAACCCATAGAAGTTGATATGCCACGTCGCATGATCGTCGCAAATCAATCCAGTAGTGAGTGCTGGTATTGGAAGGTCAGTAGTCCTCGCGTAAGTCTGAGTCGTACTCAAAAGATCCCAGCTTGATGGTATCTAGCAACTGCCCCACACAGTCACATGTGGCACAAGGCCAAATTTAATGTGGGGTTCCCGAGCCCATAGGCTCAGCTAAAAAATCCTCGTAGACCCCACACAAACAGGATTGGGTCTGTCTACCTCCCTGGATGAGACTCTGCCCTTCAGCATAGCCTCGTCCAGGTTCCTCTCTGCCCAAAGGCTGAGAGTTCGACCAGCATAGCTGGAAAAGATTCCAGCTAGGCTCCTATAGTCCGTTGCCTTATGGATACTTATAGGTAGTTACTACCTATAGTGTAGTCACTCATGGCGGTGACAGGTTATTCTATTACATCAAAAACCAACCAACTTAAATCCTGCAGTTGCTGGATATGATTGAAAAGCTGTCTGAAACACCTGCTCAATTGAAAGCATTCTTTTGGGTATTTACTGAGCTTATTGTAACCTGGCACAAGGCCTGAAATGTAGAGCACTCAATAAGAATAAAACTCCTTACAAAGTTACCGTGTGTTAACCCATTCACCATTCAGAAGCACCCTAAACAGTAATTTACTAAGATTAACTACTATGTGCAGCATCCCTTCAGAACATAGACGATCATATCTCTCCACCATTTCCTATCTTGTGTGGCTCTTAGCAGTTTTTCTCCCTTTGCTAAAGCCCCTGCCCCACCATTCCATCATCCATTCACACAAGCTCACTGACTTCCCCTACCTCTCTTGCCCTCAGTATGCCCTGTGAGGGTTAAATTTTCCAAGCCCTCTTTCCTCATTATGTATAAAAAAAAATTCTGCTATTTCTTTCTGGTTTTCAGTATAAGTTCCTTCTGTTGCCATTTTCTTTAAGACTTTCTTGTTTGTTGACTCACTCCATCTAATTTTCTTCTGTAGAAAAGATTAACTTAGTATCACAAAAAACATCAATGCTTAAAATTACACAAGCAATCACTTACTCTTCAGCAAGTGTCAGCATGAAACTAAACAGAAAATACATTTTATAGAAATGATTTATGAGTTATTGCCAATTTAAATTTTACTTTTTTTTTCTAGTTTCTATTTTTGTTGCAATCTTAGTTGATTCTTGTTTTGTTGATCTTCCATACCAAAATAGAAACTCACATTTGTTTTCTTTTTTTTGCCTCTGTTATTATCCTCATTTCTCTCTCTCTCTCTCTTTTTTTCTTCTTTTAGCCAAAATCAACACGTTATCTGTTGTGTTGGGTTTATCAGGTCCTGATCTTGCTAGGACAACAGATCTATCAGCTCGTGATGTACAACTTCTTCAGAAATCTGTGGCTGACTGTGTTCCTCGACTGCCTGCTGTTACCGGTAATATTACCTCTTCTCTCTTCTCCATCATTTTGCATTCACATGTACACCAAATTTTCTGCCAGCTTTTTACAAAGTTCTTTTAACAACTGAGTATAGCTTCTGACTCATCAATCATAAACAATATTATTGGTCCTGATCTGGCGGTTCAGGTTCAGCTTCAGTCACTTTCCCACCGCTGTAAGGTTATCTCTCTGTGTCTTTTTTATAAATACTTTCAAGGTAATTGTTCGGATGAGCTCTTCGCTATGGTACCTAGACTGTTTGAATTTAAGTGCAATACTAGACTGGCAGTGAGATCTCATCAATTTACAGATGAGCTACCTCGATGTAACTGTAACTGCTATGCTAACAGTTTCTTTTCTCACACTTCTTGCTTGTGGAACTCCTGCTTTCCATGAAATTACAAAAAAAAAAAATTTAATAAAAGTGAACAACAGAACAAGTTAACTCCTCACTCATCAGAACTCGATTGGTGGGGTGCAGATCTGACTAAAAAGGAAACCTGAAAAAGAAAATGCACACATATTAATAATATATCGATATTGATATATTTTTATAAACAAATCACATCCAGTCCTAACAATGATTCCTTCTCTTTGCACAAGGAAGGTTATCTTAATTTAATGAAAATTGTTTCAAGGACTTTTAAATGATAGTTAAAATGTGACCTGCTCAAAAATGAAGACATGTCCTTTCGGAAGGACATTCCTGATTTTGTATAAGGTGTTCTGGAGTTGCAGACCTGGATGTGACAGCACTTATGCAAGTTGACCTATTCTAATAAATACTAGGACATTTCATATTCAGTAATTCTGACAACAAAAATTAAAAAGAAATTCATGATAAGGCAAAAGCAATGTGTTCTAGTATTTTTTTTTTATCCCTGGCATTACCAGTTAACCTTGAATGTTTCATCAATTTCTTTTTTTTTTGTTTTTATTTTTTGTATCACTCCAAGTAAGTCAGTACAGCCACTAGCACACAAGAGGTTACAGGGTGTGGAGGAATTTGGAACAGAAACATTAGTAATGAGCAGAAAGAGAAAAGAGCAATAAGGAGGACAGTAGATGGTGATTGATATTGCATTTAAATTTTTGCAGATTGAAGTTGATTGGGAAGCAAGAGACAGGGAGGGAGTCCACTTTTAATTATGTCCGTAATATTTTTCTATAAATTAAATTTTGTACATTTAATAAGATCTTCAAATAAAGATTTCATAACTCAATTATTAATTCTTATTATTTAAATCAGGAAGATACAAAACTGACAAGTCACCTTGTCCTGGCTAGGCCATGCAAAAATTATACACTCTTTATCACTCAGAGAAGAGTTGTGAACAGAATATACAACATGTTGAGCACTATATAAAGTCAAACACTTTCTGATTGTGGTAATCTCACTCTTACTAGATAACATGAAGAGCATGATGAACCTATTCAAAAACTTTGATGTGAATCCATCATAAAGACATTGAGGTTCATACTTCAAAATATAAACATCTGAGTAGATATTTGATACTTAAGAATTATTAATACTAGATATTTACATATAAAATGTTAAAAGTTTAGAGAAATATCTTTGATGGTTGTTAATGTAGAAAGGCTAACAGTAAAACTGTTTATTCATATAAGACTTGTATATTAATTTAAGATTAAAATAAAATAAAATGAGTATTAAACATTCCAGCATGTGTTGAAATGTTATTTGAACTGTTGAACTTTTTATTTGCTTTAGTTGTTAACACAGAATTATGGCCAATCCATTCTATTACGTTCTTCATATCTGCAATCTGTAATAAAATCTATAATCGAATCAGCATTTCTTTTTTATCAGGAAATAATAGCAAACAGAATATAATTGTTGCAAATATACTAAGATTATACCATTCCTAACAAAATTCCATTCTTAGTAAGCCAAGTGGTTCCATATTACATGGGTGATGCTAAATCGATGGTAGGATTGGAAGAAAGTCTTTGACTATTAGTTCTTTTTGGAGAACTAACCAAGTACTGCTCTTAATAAGACCATTTATCAAAATAGTTTTGTTTATTGACATTGATATCAAAGATGGGCAAAAACAAGGAAAATGTTTAAGCATGTTATGTTTTTTGGTTTTCAGAAATGTAAAAATGCAACTCAAGTCAAATAATTTTGCAGTTTATGAAGAAGATATTGCTGATGATTGAATATATCAAAAATGGTTTACAAGGTTTTGTACTCAAGATTTCTTACTGAATGATGTCCCCTTGTTGAATAGACCAGTTGGAGTTGGTAGAAATCAAATCAAGACACTGCTTGAGAATGATAAATGTTCTATGTTACAGGAAATACTCAACCTGTTCAAAATATCCGAATCAAACCACAAAAATTATTTGCACTATATTGGTTATGTTAGTTACATTGATGTGTGGCTTCCATGTAAATTAAGTGAAAAAAAATCACCTATTGGATTGTATAGTCATGTATAATTCACTACTTAAATGTTTTCTTGTAACAAAATAACATATTCTGGCCTAAGTTCTGCCATCATAATCTGGGATGCTCTGAGTTAAAACTCTTGCTTGCCTTTGGTATTTATATAGGAAACATTGAACAATATCATGCATATCCAGAATATTGTTTAACTTCTACTACTGCCATTCCTGAAATAGGAAGGTGATATTTCTCACTTGATACATTATGTTAGGCCAAATGTTTAATAACTTCCCTAGCAAACACAGTTACCAGATTTTTCCCTTATTGAATATGTATGGGACATGATGGGACAAAGTCTGACTTGTTCACCAACAACTCTTACTGTAATTGCATCAACAGATGTAAATGGCATGGAATAATGTATTGCAGGATATATTTACCAACCACATGGACATATGTATTTGAGATTAAAGGCCTGAGTTAATGACCAAGAATGATATACAATGTATTAATATGGGGTCTAAGTACTATTGAGAACACCTTACTTTTGAATGATCGTTTTCTATGGAAGTGAATGCTGGATAATCTCCTCACAGATAAAGAAGAGACTTGAGGCAACAGAAGTGCGGTTGTACAGAACGATGCAGAGGATGACTTTGCCTGAACATGTGAGCAATGAGGAAGCTTTAGAGAAAAAGGAAACAAAAAGGACACATACACTTAGCATCATGGATTGAAACAACTGTGACCGACTGAAGATGACAGGGTCTGGAGAATATGCTGCATTCAGAAGAACATCCCAACCCCCCTAGCTGGTAGTTTATTGTGCTACATTTGCAGCATCAAATCAAGTATTGCCCTGCAGCAAAATTACTAGTTGATTTCCTGCCCTCTCATCAAAATTCTCTTTATTTGCATCATTCAAACAAGCCAATTATTCATGAGTAACAACAAAGTTTTAAGGAAAATGGAAACAAAAACAACACTTATACATAGAATCAGAAAGAGACAAGCATCAGAGATATGGTTCTACAGAAGAAGGCTGAGAATACCATGGACAAAGCATGTGAGCAATGAGGAAGTTTTAAGGAAAATGGAAACAAAAAGACACTTTTACTTAGAATCAGAAAGCGACAAACATCAGAGATGTGGTTCTACAGAAGAAGGCTAAGAATACCATGGACACAGCATGTGAGCAATGAGGAAGTTTTAAGGAAAATGGAAACAAAAAGACACTTTTACTTAGAATCAGAAAGGCTGAGAAAAAACATGGACGGAGCATGTGAGCAATGAGGAAGTTTTAAGGAAAATGGAAACAAAAAGGACACTTTTACTTAGAATCAGAAAGAGACAAGCATCAGAGATGTGGTTCTACAGAAGAAGGCTGAGAAAACCCATGGACAGAGCATGTGAGCAATGACGAAGTTTTAAGGAAAATGGAAACAAAAAGACACTTTTACTTAGAATCAGAAAGGCTGAGAAAAAACATGGACGGAGCATGTGAGCAATGAGGAAGTTTTAAGGAAAATGGAAACAAAAAGGACACTTATACTTAGAATCAGAAAGAGACAAGCATCAGAGATGTGGTTCTACAGAAGAAGGCTGAGAAAAACCATGGACGGAGCATGTGAGCAATGAGGAAGTTTAAAGGAAAATGGAAACAGAAAGGAGACTTATACTTAGAATCAGAAAATGGCAGTTGAAATTCCTCAGATACATAATGAAGGAAGAGAGCTATTGGTTAAATAGTAGGAAATGTATCTGAAAAAAATCATTGTTATTTCCACAAAAATTGTTAATGCAATATTCACTCACCAAAAAAAGAATTATTCAAAGTAATAAATATCAATCAAAATAATTTAGTAACCCTCTCTCTTAAGTGGTTGTCAGGCCTTGCATTGGATGAACATTTAGTAAAAAAAGAAAATAATTTATTGAAGATAAACTGTAGTATTTATCTTAATTTTCATCCTCACTCTGCTGAAGAGCTCTTGTAGGCGGATCACATGATGTTTCATATGCGGTTTTTGCTTCAAAATAAATGATATATCATTAATTTGAAAGGTCAAATTTTTCCAATATTCATTGTACTGTCCTTCTCACTGCCCAATATAATTTCCATTATGGACACAAAAAGTAGTGAAGATGCAACTTAATATGATACTGATGTCTAATTTTTGCCACTCAGTGACATCCATATTTTCAGATATTTATGGCTCAGCAGAAATTATGCTATTGATCAGTGGAGAAATATTGATTGGGAGAAATATTTTATTTTGTCAGTCAACCAATAACATTATTTTGAACCAGTGACTTATCAGGTTTGGTAACCTAATTAGTTCAAGATGCGTGGGTCGGGTAACGGATATCTTTGCATAAAATGGAATCAGTATGCAGAGTTCAAGTTTCAGATTTCTCTGTTGTATTCATTTTCATATTAATGCCCTTGGAAAAGTCACAAATCTATTTCTTCTAGCTACCAGCTATGGATTAAGTAACATAGTAGACTGGACTCTCTAGCCTTGTATGGCAACCAGTCTAGGAAAAGGAAAACTGAATTCCAAACTGTGGAGAAGGCAATGGAAAAAAACACACTATTATCTTTTCCAGAATGCATGGCAATTCACAGATGCTTAAGGAAAGAATTCTGTGGAGAATCATGATTATCTACACTCTGGAGGAACATGGCATTAAATAAAAAAAATAAAATTATTCATCAAAGATAACTTGCTATATATTTGAGTTCAAGTTTTATCCAAAGTTTTACTTTTTTATTTTTGGGATTCTTGATTTTGTTAATTTCTGAAGAATGGATTATTAAGAAACATTCTGATAAAAAGGGAAAAATGATTAAAATAGATGATTAAAAAAAATACTAGCATAATACCCATAAAAAAAATGGGTGTATTATTTATTTATTGAACCATGACTTCATGAATTTAAGTGCAGTACTAGATTGGCAGCTAGGTCTCGTTCATTTACTGTTGAAATTGCTAATTGTTAGCGTAAGTTCTATGCTAATGGTTTTTTCTTTTGCATTTCTTGCTTGTAGAACTCTCTTCCGGTTTCTTACTTTCCTGTCAACTATGACCATTGAAATTTTAAATGTGACGTCAATCATCATCTTATGTCTCTTTGAACCCCATTGTTTTATTGTTCTCTCTCTGTACAACATTTTTTGAGTTTCTTTTACTCTCAGTAACTCCTTGCATCTTAATGACTTTATCCCTTTACTAGGCATGAAATGACTTTAAAAAATCATAGACAACAGAATGAGAAAATTCTGTCCCTATAGATTAAATAATGGTTTTAGTTCAAATTTCTCGGAACGTTTGCTGGAATGACAGACACCTGAAGAAGGAATGGCTGAAATGTTGTGGTAACAACAAAGATGGTCTGAATGCAGATAATGATAATTCCTCATCAAAAAAACTCAGACAGAAACTAAATAGTTATTGGCAGAGGTGTACATGGAAAAGATTCATCTTTTTATCATCAGTATATAGCATAGCAGATTAAATGTCCAGGTTTGTGAATTTATAATAATGGCTGGTCAATCCCTGTTGCAGATGCCTGTTCAGGCACATTTGCATTTGTTCAACACCCACAGAGCCCACCTGTGGTTCATACTGCAACTATACTGAGCTTATCTTAGTTACAGTTTCTGGGAGAGAGCACATTGTCTAGTGTGATCAACAGTCTGAACAAGGTCAACACGCTCAAACCCTCAGTCACAATGACTTATAACTTCGTGCTAGCACCACCATTGATGGCACAAAGAGTTTCATCTACTAATTCCAATTTCACTCACAGGGCTTGGGTCAGCCTGTGGTATGGTTTTCAGACACTTTTCAAAGTTGCAGCATGCTGAGATTGCCTCTCTCAGATCGATAATATCAAGAAGTCATGTTCATTTCAAATTGACCATGTCAAGATTTGAACCCAGGTCTTATGGTTAGAAAGCAAATATTCTTACCACTCAGCCACATGATTTAGGTGACATAGTAATTATGAGTTCAATCTCTGAGCCGGGCAGTGTGCATTTGAACTCGGAAGAAACAGGGCAAACAATAACTGAGCAGTACTGAAAATAAGGAGTAGATGAGATATCTCTAGACATGAACAGTCTACCTCCATAGATTAAATAAAGGGTCTAGTTCAGAATTCCCTGGAGGTTACCTGGATCGACATACACCTGATGAAGAGCAGAGGGCACAACAGCTGAAACATTGTGATAACAACAATAAACTATTTATATGTGGACTAGTGTCCACATGTAAATAGTATAGATAAATAAATAAATAATGTATTGAACTAATTTCTTGTTGGGAATTGACAGCAAAAATGAACTTTAAAATTCTCCAAATTTATGGTGGTTTTCTAAGTGCATATGAGAAGAGGCACAAAGTCAAAAGTATGAGAGCACACAGTGAGGATCAAACTCACAACTCATTCATAACTGATCTAGCAAGACAAGCTTGTTAACCATTACATCATGCTGAAATGCCCAAATGATTTTCTAAATGTAGCTTAGATGTTGCACAGTACCAAAAGTATGGAGCACCCAGTTAGGACCAATCTCACTACTCAGTTGTAATTGATCTAGCGAGACAGGCTTGCTAATCATTACAGTACATTTAAGTGCCCAAATGATTTTCTGAGTGGAGCTTAGATGTGGCACAAGGCTGAAATTGTGGAGCACAGAGTGAGAATCAAACTCGCTTCTCAGTCATAATTGATCGAGTGAGACAAGCTTGCTTACCATTACACCATGTCAAAGTGCCGAAATGATTTTCTAAGCGTAGCTTAGATGTGGCACAAGGCCAAAAGTGTCGATCATTGCGTGAGAATCAAACTCACTTCTCAGTCATAAATGATTTAGTGAGACAAGCTCGCTAACCATTACATGTTAAAGTGCCCAAATTCTTTAAATCTATGTTATAAGATCTAAAGAAATATTTGCAGAGGTTTGTATGCAAATAAATAATCTCATATCATTAGTTTTGTTTTTGTCAATTCCTTAGAATGACCTGCATTAGAAAATAGATTATCTTGTGAATTTTCTTTGTAACAAGTGACCTTATTTACTGTACCAACACATCTTCCTCAGTCTTATCATACTGATGATCTCTGCCAAGTTATCAACAATTCTCAAGTCACTATCTGCATGTGAGATTATTGTTCACTGAAAGCAAGACAAAACTACTAATGCAAGTTTGCTTTGTCTACAAGCAAGAACTGATTTCCCACATGACCAGAAAGTTGAGTGTTGCTATGAAACCTTTTGTACGAGAAGGAGATACAGAAATATCCTCAGTCAGACCCACTTCTCAAATTCTTACTAAATATTAGAAGGTTCATTATTTACTTGTCGACTGTTGTCCTCATCTTTGGTGTTATAAGAACATTTTGGCCTTTGAGCTTTCTGACCTTCATCAGGTGCCTGTCAATCCAGGTAAACTTCAGGGAATTTAAAACTGAACCCTGTATTAAATATATTGGAGTAGATTGTTCTCATTCCACTGCCCATGTCAAGAACCATCTACCTTTAAGGATTAAATAAATGGTTCATTTCAAAGTTCCTTAATTAGAGGCATTGTATCGAAACACTGGTTCCTGTACGATTACAGAAGGCAAAGCAACATTGAGCATGGTTGGTATCTAGATAAGCGACTGCTTGGAATACCAGGTGCTATAAGCAATATGCCAAGATCAAAAGAACTTTCTGAACCTTTAAAAATTTGCATAATTGAAGCCTATAATGATAGAGAAGGATACAAAAAGCTATCAAAATCTATTTGGTGTGCATATCTCCACCATGTGACAAATTATTTATAAATGGCGGGACTTTGATATTATGGCATCACAATCAAGAAGTGGCCATTTGTTAAAAATAACTGCAAGAGTAAGTAGATATATAGTTTGACAAGCCCAGGCAAATTCTGCTATAACCTTTGTAGTTCTCCAAGGCTCCCTGACCAATGTCAGAATCAATGTGCATATATCATCTACAGTGTGATAAAATGATGCCAATCTTATGACAAAGCACAAACTTGGCTCAACTATGCCAAAGCTCATATTAATAAGCTTGAAACATTCTAGCAAAAGGTTTTATGGTCAGAGGAGCAAAGACTAGAGCTTTTGGAGAATAACAATAAGTGGTATGTCTTTTTAAGAGAAGAATTTGGTGCCAACAGTTAAACATGTTAGCAGCAGCATTATGATTTCAGGGTGCTTTGTTGCAGCTGAAACAGGTAAAATAGTACAGCTTGACAGCACAATGTGCTCTGCAAGATATCAAGCAATTTTGAATGAAAGTTGGGTTTTGGTCAATGCCGGATCTTCCAATAGGACAATGATCCAAAGCATCAAAGCAAATCCACAAAAAATGGGTTCAAAAAAAGAAATTTCAAGTCTTGGAATGGCCTAGTCAAAGTCCTGATCTAAATTCAATTGAAAATCTGTGGTTCAAGTTGAAGAAGGCAGTACATGCAAGAAACCCAGCTAATATCAAGCAATTGTGGGAGTTTTGCCAAGAAGAATGGCCAAAAAGTGACACTCACTAATGCCAGAAACTTCTTGAAAACTTTAAGAAAAACGGATTGATGTCATGACCTCAAAAGGAGGATTCACCAAAAGCAAGGGTTCACTTACTTTTGTACATCATAATTTTTAATTAATATTTTTGTTCCAGCTTGATAAAAAAAATTTTGAAAGTGATTGTAATTCGTTGAGTAAAGCTTTTTTTTAATGAATATATAGTTTATTAATGTTTGTTGATTATTTTGAAAAATTATTTTAATATTATCTTAGGGGTTAACTTTTGTGCAGCACTGCATATTTATCTACAGAAATCAAACCTACATTCTCTTTTTAATCAGAGAAATTTAATTGACAGGCACTTTTTCTTTAATAAGACCTTCACTCTTGAAGCCTTCAGATGGTATTTTCATTGTTTCTTTTTAAATCAGAGATATTTACTCAAACATATGTAGCCACTAAATATAATGTTTATATAAAATATATAGTCTATCTATCTATATAATACTAAAAGTCTGTGATTCCATGCATGCTAGTGTGATGCGTATATCTGGAGCACAATGATAAGTTGTTTATACAGTAAGTATTTTTATTCTGACTTTCTTCAAACAATTTTTTTTAATTAAAATATTTTTAAGTTAAAGACAGACACAAAGAGATCCTGCTTTGCTGTTTCGTCCAGTTGTTTGTAGAGTAATTTATATTTCAGCTTTCTTTAAACAAACAATATTTTTAAGTTAAACTGATTTAAAAATTATTTTAAGTGAATATGATTTTAAAGTACCAGTAAGTATTTTTATTTCAACTTTCTTCAAAAAGACAATTTTTTAATGTTGAAATCAGCTTCAATGTTTTATAACCTGAACTGTCAGTGAGCCAACGGGTCATGGGTCGTCTAGTAAATTAATAAAAGTTTTGTTGACTTATCTCTCTACCGACTTCAGAGTATTCCCATCTCTCAGTAAATATTTCTCTTGACCTATTATGATATTCAGATATCTAAAATAGTTCTTTTATCTGCTGTTCCTTCAGTGCTTGGGCAATCATAGCTCTTCACAACTTCCTATCTCTTGTAGTACTACTTTTGTCACTTTACTATCCTTCATGTCCTGCCATTATTAGGTATGTAACTTTCTCTTTCTCTCTGCCCTTTTTTCTTTCAATCTGTCCTTTGAGTGTAAAATTCTCTAAGCCTCCTTTCCTCATTATGTATCCCAGAAATTTCCACACTCTTTCTGATTCTTAGTACAAGTGTCCTTTTGTTTCCATTTTCTTTAAAACTTCCTCATTACTCACATGCTTTGTCCATGGTATTCTCAGTATCCTTCTGTACAACTACATTTCTGTTGTCTCAAGTTGCCTCATCTGTGAGGAAATTGTCCAGCATTCACTGTCATAAAAGATGAATATAACTATGTTAATATATATACTTATTTATTTACAATATGATGACCAATCCTCATAAAATATAATGAAATGTCACATCAGCAAAACAATGTTATTGTTTATATTTCTAATGAAAACAGATGTAAGTTGAAATTCACATGGTGTATTTATCATATAAGTACATCAGTTGGTTAACTTTCGTTTCATTACGAAGATGTTTTATTACGTGTAATCTTTGTTCAAGGATGGAAGAATCAAACTCGCCCTCAGTGCTTTTGCCTTTGTTCAGGACAGGAAAGTGACATACCTTCGCTCAGCCCTTTTGCTAAATCATTTGATTAGTTGTCATAATTTTCTCCCACTTGCCTCTGGTCTGTCTTACAAACTGTCCAAAAAACAAAAAAAAAAGTTTTTTCTCATTCAACAAAACATCCATAAAAAGGTACCTTCCACCTTGTTTCTGGCTTTTTATGCTACCTGCTTACTCACAATTCATATTGCCTTCTTACTGAAAAGTATTTATTGTTCAGTTAGCACTTTTCTATTTTCTTTTTTTCAGCAAAATAAAAAAAAGATTATTTCCCTCCTTTTTTTCTTTTTCTCTTCTTCAACGACAATTGCATAATAAAATCTGATGCAATATAATTAGCCATACACTGTTTGTAAATTACCACCAGGCTGTCATATTTTGTGGTAGTCTGGAAAGACAAACAATCTAAAAAGAAACAGTGAGCCAGCAATGATCCCTATTTTAAGTCACACAGATGTTCCACTAATTGGCCTTGTGATGTCCCATATTGTATGCACTTGAAAGTTGAAAAGGCTTGTAAAAGTTTTCAATGTGGAAAGAAATTTAAGATTACTTGCAGCAATTTTTACTGATTCCCAGAAATCTTGAATATTTTTTTTCCATTTTAATTTGAATGATGGACCATAAGTCTTCTATTGGATTAATATATGGAAAGTTTGGGGTCATTCCATTAGTATTTGAAACTTTTTTTTGACAATGTGGGTAGTAGTCAGTTTTGCAGAATGTTTAGTTGATTGATAGATTGCTTTGTTTTTTATAGCTTATCAAACTTTTTTGCTGGTTATTTAAAGCCGAAATGTTTTTGAATTGTAAGATTAATTTTGTATTTTTTGCAAGTGAATATTGCATTAACAATTTTTTTTGAGAATGAAAATGATTTTTCCAGATACAAGTCCTACTACTTAACCCATAAGGGAGATGGATTTAAAACTTTTCCAAGAGTATCTGTGTGCAAGTGAATGTAACGGTCATGACTGGAATTTGAACTTGGCTCTCTGATTTCTCATTCCGACCTGCCATCGATTTCACCCCTTTTGTTGAATGTTTGAAGCGTTCTTGGTTGAGACATGTATCACTCAAAATATGCCTAATTTAAAAATACTATAGTCATGCTTCTCAGATATTTTTCATGACCACCCTTGAACAGCTTAAAGCTACAGTTGCTAAGACTGTATATACAGGGTTGATTGATAAGTAACATCTCTAATCATATAATATAAGTTTGAGACCAGAAAAAAAATAATGAAACTTTATCAAAATAAAAGTAAGTTTATTTCTCTTCAAAATTATGAAGGTCTGACTCTGTAATACCCAGACCAGGGATTGAACTCACAATTACTATATCCGCCAAATACATAAACCAATGAAAGCATTGGTTTGTGAACAGACTCGGGTCTCAGTGTAAACTGGACTTGCAATAATTGAGCAGTATTCAAAAAAAACAAAACAAGAAAAGATATCCCTTGATATGCACAGCGAAACAAGAATAAGCTCCTTGCGAGTTCTACAACTATAAAATACATGTGAAAATTCCTCTATTGTTTTGTTAAATATTTGAGCTTAACAACTTTAAGAAAATACAACAATAATAATCATAAGTTTGAATGAAGATCATTATTTAAAGAAGTAAGAGGGTACAAATGAAAAGATTTGAAATTGGCAAGATTTTCCATTTCATTGCATGGAGGTCATTATTTAAAGAAGTAAGAGGGTACAAATGAAAAGATTTGAAATTGACATGTTTTTCCATTTCACTGACATTAAACACTTCAGAATGTTTTCACCTCCTCTTTCTTTGTTTCACTTAAACCAAACAGCAACACTGATATGTTTTTTCTATCTTTCCTTACAACCGAAGTAACAAGCAAAATTTAAGCAGAATCATATGATATTCTAATGACAGTTATACACAGAAGTTCTTTGCCAATGGCGTAAAATTTCTTAGCTTTTGCAATGAAGTAAAAAGCTTTTTATATTGCTATCACATAATTTCTATAATGCAGTACAGCTCTTTCAAGGCTTTGCTCTTTTATGCAATGATTTTAAAAGCCATTATCAATAAATCTCTGATGCTTACTCTGTTTACAATTTTGTTCATATCTTGCTTTCACTCGACAAACATTCATTACAAATTAAGTAGACAGGTCAGTGTTCATTATTTCTGATAAACACAATATTGCAAAACTGTGTCATTGTATTTCCTGTTTTTTGCACTTGAACACATAATTTCTACAGATTTATCTATTTCAGGTAAATCATGTCAATGCGGGATTTTAAGCTTCACTATTATCTGCAATTTTATCCTTTGATAAAACTTACTGCTTATCCATGTTTTTTTTCTTTTTTGGTTTCCTGTAAATGAAAAGGGAAGATAATGACAATATCTTGACCCAAATCATGAAGCAGATATTGTAGAAACTTTTGACATCATAGAACTACAGTTGCCATGGTTAAAAGTATCAATTTTCTGACTTGTGGAGCAAAGTTAAAACTGAGGTTGGACATTTCACCTTAGACATGCTCATTTACACATACAGCATACATATTGTTTATGGGTCCAAAAAGCCTAATTCATGAAAACAATAAAGAGGATGTATTATATACTGACAGAATTATTCAAGGTAGATCAAATGAAAAGCCAACAACCAGTACATAGAACAGGTTGCTGCTGTTGGAAGTCCTCAAGTGGTGTTGCTAATGTTCTTTTTTTATTATTCTGTTTGAAGATAGCGAAATCAAACAAGTTCGAAAATTGAAATATCTGAGAAATGTTTTAATAGAGGATGGAAAATGTGACACCAAAATCCAAATGCCCATTGAGATAGCCAAAGATGCCTTCCAAAAGCTAAGCAGAGTACTAAGAAATAGAAAAACTTTGTTAGAAAAAATGAAAAGAATTCTGAACTGTTACGTAATATCTGTCTTATATGGCAGTGAATGTTGGACAATTTCCTCAAAGATGAAGAAGAGATTTGAAGCAATAGAAACATGGTTCTACAGAAAGATGCTGAGGATACCATGGACCAAATATGTGAGCATTCTGGGTAAGATGGTAAACTGCATCCGACAGCAAAGTCTGTGATCGGTAGGTTTCGAGGAGCATGGAACCACTGCTTAATTGATAGTATCCCCAGGTCCACCCTGGCCTGGGGTGGTGGCAGCTGTTATTGTCCAAACTATAGGCAAATAGTTAACCCCCAAACTGGAGTCAAAACACTATGAAAGTGTAAAAATAGGTTTTAATACCAGCAATAAATTTTTTGTTAAAAAATTATTACCAGCAATACATTTTTGAAAAAAAAAAAAATCTTGCCAGCAATATATTTTTTTGAAAAAATATTACCAGCAATAAAAAATCTTGTCGGCCTTAAATAACCCATTAAGATTGATATGCTACAAAACAAACCAAACTGAATATGTGAGCAACGACAATGTTTTAGAGAAAATGCGAACAAAAAAGAAACTTATGCTTAACATCAAGAAGAGATACATACAGAGCACATAATGAAGAAAGAGGGTTTGGAAAATCTGATACTCACAGGACAAGTTGAAGACAAGAGGGACAGAGAAAGACAATGTATAACATACATAATGAGCTTAAGCAAATGGATGTGGGGGGAACAAGGTTTCGAAGAAATAACAAAAAGAAACATTTTATTCCGAGCTATGAAGAACAGGAGGTTGAGAAGAGCTATGATCGCCTAAATCCTGAAGAGACACAGCACATATAGAAGAAGCGCCTGTTCACAACTTTTGAAGAAGTGAAGGCTTCACTTGCTCAAAAATAATATCCTTAATTAGATGGATTCAGAAATTAGGGGACATTAAAAGGATGTTCTGCTACCAATGTTGAAATTAATCGTTTCCAATGTTAAATCAACTTATGAAAGATTCCAGATCCTCTTCGCCACATAAGCTCCTTCTTTGTGTTTATACCCTTGTCTGTGTGCTCTCAAGGACAGACCACCCAAAATGTCTTCTGTTTTGTGGACAAACAAATATATCTTTTGCTCAGCCATTGGTTCAAGGGTGATAACTCATCTTAACATATAGGAAAAGGGTTAAATACAGATTTTACCAAAAGACCTAACAAATACATTTTCAGTTCAGGTATGAATAGCATTCAGTCCCAAACACTTCCCTCCCTCAGCCCCAAGCCAATCTACAGGTGCTTCAGAGCATCTAAAGTGGTTATGAAGATGCTGATATGTAGTTATTTTAAGTGCGTCTCTGGGAGAGTCTGTAGGGATGTTACTGGAATGCCAACTTTGATGGAGGAAATAGGTAAACAGGCAGGCAGCAGGTAAAGAGGTTGGTAGGTATAGTGGGAAAGCATTGGAAGCTTCATGTTGATTTTAGTGCTGAACTGTTACATATAAGAACCAAGGAAATTTCTTAAGATTTACATCAGATTAATGAGGTGCTGAAAAGTTCTTGGCACAACCAAAAAACTATTAAAAAAAAAACAAAAAAAAACGGAAAAATTCTGATGTTTGGTCAGATTTTGGGAAGTATGTTGAGCTGATAATCTTTTAGCACACGTTTGTACTTTATGAAAAGTTGCACCAGAAAAGTAATAAGAAAAATCCTGACACTTTAACAGCTGCATAACTGGGACTTTTTTATTTGCTTTTTTTTCTTTTTACTTTTGTATCATTATCGCAGATGTTATTAATGTCAGTAGACACACCCATAATCATTCATTCTATAAATATCACCCAGGTAAAAATGCACGTAGATGTATTATTCGTGTACATTCTTGATCACCTCTTGAAGCAATATATTTGCATTTGATATAAATACACATGCACACACAGACACACATATATATATCTATACACACACACACACACACACACACACAAGGGAATCCTAACAGGTTCTTTGTTCTTTGCTTAATACACTTCCCAAAATCTTAAGGAATTATCAAACACCAAACATTTTTAAATCCTTTCTTCTTTGACCTGGTATCTTTTCAGAACCGCATCTATGTTTGTGTGTGTGTATACATATACATGTATTCAGGTACACACACACATATGTTCATCAGAGCCAGTGCATACTCCTCTCAAACCTACTAATTGGGAACCCTGTGTTGTGTCTTTCTGACCCTTGCTATTGTTATAGACAAGCAGATGGTTGCAAGACAGAAACAGCAGAAATAGATTTACGTGATTTATTTCAATAGGAACGTGTGGTTTTGGGACAGCTACCTTGTGGTATAGTTCATAAGCAGGCTGCCGATCCGGGTTGCTCTCTCATAGTAGTTCTCACTGGTTAGCGTGGCGTTCCTCCTGCTGACTGTGACAGATCTCTTCCCCGGCCTCCCGTTGACTGCCTTGTACTTTCCCGTGTGACCCTTTTTATGGCGTTTTTTATGGCTTAACGGACTCGAAAAACGACTCGAGTATAATTATGAGGGAAGCATTTTTATTGGTCGAAAAATAGAAGCACATGGGTCCTTCCTTTAAATGCTGTTTTGTATCGGTTTCGCTTGTCGATCTCAATTTGCCAGTAGCCGATGCGTAGATCGAGGGAAGTGAAATATCTGTTGCCTTTGCCGATTTTGTTGAACAAGTGGTCGATCCTTGGCATTGGGTAAGGGTCAAGTTCAACCAAGACCTTGTTGAGAGTTCCTTTAAAGTTAGCGACGCCGCGAATCGAACCGTTTTTCTTGCGTACGGCAAATACAGGGCTGTTGAAGCCTTTGGGGTCGCTGCAGTTTTCAATGATACCTTCATCGGCCATGCGCTTGATTTCGGTATCAACGTCTGCTTCAAAAGCCTGGGCGATCGGGTGTTGTTTCTGGCTGCGAGACTGGCCGTTGGTTGGTATGCGGATGGGTCGGATGAATGTGCTTTTGCTGCTGTTTTCGGTGTCGATAATGTCAGTGTAGCGAATGAGTAAGTTTGCAGTGGCCTCTAGTTCGTCTCGGTTTGGGTGGTTTGGTAGCGATAGCCCCGTGCTATGCTTTAGCCAGGTTAGCTTTTGATCCAGTGTCTGGATGTTGGGCTGTAGTTCCATAGTAGGCTGGTTTTGGATGACGTTAGTTTGGGCGCCATATGCTGGATCGTTGGTTGACGATGACGATGACGGTGATATGATTGCGGCTGTGTGTGTTGTGTATCCTGAGGAAAGTGTGCGTCTGAATTCTATAGTCGCATTTTGGTTGTCGATTAGATAGGAGTCGAGCGTGTTGTGACATAGGATATTTTGGCCGATCAGGATCGGTGTGGTTTGGGTAGTTACCATCACGTTAACCTTTTTGAATGTGGGTGAGTCTCGACTGCCGATGGTGATGTCGCAAGTCAGTTCGCCAAGGGCGGTGGTGCTGCCGTTGATTCCTTTTACTACGACATCGGAGCGGGTCATGTGTTTCTTGACTTCTCTGGGTAACTGAGATATTGGTAAGATGCAGGTGGAGCATCCAGAGTCTAGCATTGCGACGCCAGAGAAGGTGATGTCCCTGAAGTTGAAGGTGGACTGGACGAGCAGTGAATGGTGAGCGAGTCCTTGAAGGTCGAAGGTGTGATGGCTGATGTAGGAGCACGGCGAACGAGGCATCACATCTCGTCCTGCCCGAAGCGAAAATCCTGTTCCACATCATTTATTGCTTGTATATTATCATTCGTTGCGGCGATATGGGCCTATGCCCGAGTGCGAGGTGGGTGGCGATATAGGCAGTTGCGTCCATGGAGGCAGGGACGACCTCTGAGGTAGTTCTTGCATACGCTGATTCGTGGTGTGTGCTGATGGTTTCTGCGTGTCAGATCGTGGCCATGTTCAGGAGGGTTGGTGAGGCCCGTCTGTTGTGGGTTTGGTTGCCTGCTGTTTCGAAGTGGCGCGTTCCTTTGGTGTGACCGCTGTGGTTTCTGTGTGAAATATAGTGTCGTGCGAAGTCGTGTCGTTGGATTTTACACTGCGATCAAGGTATCTTTGAGCTTCGGAGGCTATGCCAATGGCTGAATAGTGGTTGTCCATTGTCTTGACAAGATGTGGGTAGAGGTTTGAGTTCCAAATTTTCACCTTTTCGCTCATTAGCATAGCGCCGATGATGGAAATAAGTCCATCGACTGTTAAGTCTGTATTTTTGTCTTTTTTGTATTTGTTTTTTAAGTGGACGGCTGCCTCTCTAAGGGGGTTTTCGAGTCGACCCACGAAGTCTGTTAATTTTTCGCCGTCTCGCCGTTCCAGATCCCAGGCTTGACTGAGGTGTTGGAAGTTAGTCATCTGGCTTCCGTGGGCTGCTAATAAGTATTCCTTCAATTGTTCGAAAGTGGATATGTCTTTTTTCAGTCAACCATCTGCTGAAAGATAATTTGGTCCAGTAAATCTTTAGCAGACTTGACGAATTCCTATTCCAGGCTGGGATAGGTGCTGAGTTTTGGCGTGACGTGGATTGTGTATGCTTTGTTTAGAGCCGTGATGAATCGGTTCACGTCGTGTCCAGGGTAAAAAGTTCTCTCTAGCTTCAATATATCACGTATAGTTTGTTGGCGCATCATTAAGCTGTAATCGCCGTTTGTTTGAGCGGTGGGAGCTGTTAAAGTAGTTGATTTTAGGGCAGTCAGCATGTAGTTTATGTCGGCTTGAATTTCTTGTATCGTGGCTTCGGAAGGCTGTGTTGGTCCCGTTTTCAAGTTGAATAGTAGTGTTTTCTGTTCCTTGATGAGAGTAAATAGTTCGGCTAGGGTGAAGCTCGTGTAGTCGTCCATATTTCTCTTGCTGTACGCTTCTGACGCCAGTGTTATAGACAAGCGTATGGTTGCAAGACAGAAATACGACAACAGCAGAAATAGATTTACGTGATTTATTTCAATAGGAACGTGTGGTTTTGGGACAGCTACCTTGTGGTATAGTTCATAAGCCGGCTGCCGATCCGGGTTGCTCTCTCATAGTAGTTCCCACTGGTTGGCGTGGCGTTCCTCCTGCTGACAGCCCAGACTGACCGTGACAGATCTCTTCCCCGGCCTCCCGTTGACTGCCTTGTACTTTCCCGTGTGGCCCTTTTTGTGGCGTTTTTTATGGCTTAACGGACTCGAAAAACGACTCGAGTATAATTATGAGGGAAGCATTTTTATTGGTCAAAAAATAGAAGCACTTTGAAATGTTATTTTATTTTTCGACCGGAACTCGTGCGTCGGGCCTATGCGTAAACGACGATAATGATCATTTTGTGACGGGGCCTTGTCCCGTTCACATCCGGCTCTCGCTCTTAAGTATGTTAGTTTATTTGCCTGCAAATCAGCCGAGATATGTCTTATTTTATTTCATAACACTATCTTATGAACATTTGCTTTTTTCTCCCTATATTTAAAACTATGCAAAACTGACTATTAAAGGATGAAAAAAATTTTGTGGATTTTAACATTATTCTGAGGCCTTTTTTTTTTACCCAAACCCATGAATTTGTTTTGCTCATGCTAAATCTAGAAAAAACACTATATAAAATTCACTCATTTTTTATACATAATGTGTTCAAATTATTCAACTTTTTAACAAGAAAAATCTCAAGTTGATGTTAAAAATTTCTGCAAAACATTGTTGATTTAAGATGGAATGATGACAGGTCTCTAATTTGTATTTAGATACATTGTATATATTTTCAATTTTTCTAGGTGAATTGTTTACCTAAATTGCATATGATCCATTATTGTACATAATTAGGTTACAATAAAATTTGTATTTTATGTGAATACTACCTTATTGAGATGAAATACAGTTGGACCCCCCTCCCATATCATAGAGTGGGGGTATGAGACACTTGCACTGGCCTTGATGCTCATGTATGTATGTCAGTCCTCAGTTTAATGTAATGGTTATCAAACCTAGTATGGTTGATCATGATTACAGAGTAGTGAGTTTGATCCTCATTGAGTGCCCCAAACAAAATTCAATATTAAATAATCCAACAAAAGTTGACATGTAAAATCAATCAACAAAACTTAAAATCATGCAATTTCATAGTAAAACCATTTGCAATGCATTTTCACAGTAAAGTCATTTGCAATGCATTTTCATAGTAAAATCATTGCTATGAATTTTCATAGTAAAATCATTAGCAATGCATTTTTATATTAAAATCATTTGCAATGCATTTTCATAGTAAAATCATTTGCAATGCATTTTCACAATAATAATTTACAATGTATAGTAAAATCCTTTCCAGATGCCTCAAAGTGCAGTAATGGTTAGTGAGACTTGTTTGGTTGACCATTATTATTGAATAATGAGTTTGTTACCCACTTGGTACTCCATCCAAAATTGAACATTAAATAACCCCAAAAAGGTTTTAGAAAATCAACCAACCTAACTTAACCAAATGCATCAGGTCTGATCAAAAAGTACCTGGACTGGTGCTATAAAAAGAAAACTTCATTCAGCATTTAATCTCCTTTGAGGTAGACCCCTTTTGAAACTACACACTTTATCCAGCACTGTTTCCATTGATAAAATCATTCCTTGAACTTCTTTTTTGGGATAGTGAGCAGCTGCCTTGTCACATTCTCTTGGATTTCCTCGATGTCTTGAAACCTCGTTCCTTTCGAGTTGGATTTGATTTTTGAAGAGAAACATAATCACAAGAGTTGATATCTAGAGAATATGGTGGTTGTCAGACCTGGGTAATGTTGTACTAGGCCAAAAACTACTGCATAAGCCATGGTCATTGATGGAACATCTGTGGTGTAGTGAGACAACCACACTCTACACACTTTCCTTCAAAACACTGTAATAAACAATGGAAGTGAATGAGAACATTATAACTTAGTGTATATGTACATTCATCAATAGAACCGCATCTCTGTTGCCTCAAGTGTTGTCTTTATCTGTGAGGAGGTTGCCCACCATTCATTTATAGAAGATTAGATATATAGCAGTTCAGCAATCTTTTCTTGGTTTCTAACATTATTTTTTCTATTTCTTAATACTTTACTTAGTTTCTGTAAAACTCCTTCCACTATTCTTGTATTTCTTTGTTGCATTTTACATTGTTTGTTACTACACGACCTAGATGGTCTTTCTGCCCCTCCTTGAGTTGACATCTCCAATATACATTGTACCTTCATTGCACAGAAGTGTGAATGAAAGGGATGTTGCCTGTGCAACACCAGGTATCCTTACTGAATGATACACACAAACTCATTGTAGAAAATACATTATTCTTAGCAATAAGGTATTTTCTATACAGACAGCAATGAAAGTGAGCCAGTCTGATGAGTTTAGATACATTTATTAGAATTTAAATTAAACTGCATATGGTTTCTGTTTGCTATTTTTATATAAAAAGTTCTAAATTGGCAGTGAGGTCTCATCATTTTACAATTGAAATGGCTAGATGTAACTGTAAGTTCTATGCTGATAGTTCTACAAGCGAGAAGTGCGAGAAAAGAAACTATCTTCCAGCCTCTTACTTTTCAGCCAACTTTGATCTTCAAAAATTTAAATGCAATGTCAGTCCTTATCTTTTGATTGATTGAGTCATTTTCTATGGCTTATCAACCCTTTGCAGGTTATTTAAAGTCAGAAAAATGTTTTAGATTGTAAGAATTTTTTTTTTGAGATGATAATGATTTAAAGATAAAAGCCTTGCTAATTAACCCGTAGCTGGGGGGAGAAGTGGTGGACTCATAACTTTGCCAAAATTATTTGCATATAAGTAAATATAACAAACCTAACTGAAATTGGAACTCAGATCTTTGATTAACAATTCTGAGCTATTATCCATTACATCACCTGCACATCCAAGATTGCAGCACCTAGTATTCCCAAGTGGTCACCCATCAAGGTTCTGACCAGCTGCGACATTGCTTAGCTTCAGTAATTGTACAGGAACTGGTGTCTCAATGTGATGTGGCTCGTTATTTTTTGTCTTCTTAATTCCTGTTCTTTTATTGTTCTCTCTCCTTAATAAAGTTTTTATTTTTCTCCTATTCTTTCACACTCACTAATCCCCTTGCGTCTTAGTCTTTTTTGCTTTGCTTGGGGTGAAATGATTTAAAAATATATAAAGATCGGATTACTTTTGGAAACTAATAAAATAAACATGACTCTTATGAAAAAACACCTTCTCTCTTAGACCTAGAAAGTTTTCTTTATTGCCTTTTATAATCTCCACTCCTCAAAGATAAGGAAGAGACTTGAAGCAACAGAGATGTGGTTCTACAGAAAGATGCTGAGGATACCATGGACTAAACATGTGAGCAACAACAAGGTTTTTGAGAGAATGGAAACAAAAAGAAACTTATACCTAACATCAGAAAGAGGCAGTTGAGATTTCTGGAGCATGTAATGAGGAAGGAGAGCTTGGAAAATCTGATACTCACAGGACAGATTGAGGGAAAGAGGAACAGAGGAAAGCAGCATGTAACACACTTGATGAGCTTGAAAATGAAATGCAGAACAGGGCTTGGGAGAAATAACAAAAAGACAAAACTTACTAAGAGCTACAAGGGACAGGAAGATGTGGAGGGTCATGATCGCCTACATTCTGAAAAGACACTGCACATAAAAGAAAAAGATTTAGCAACTACTTATTATTAACAATCAGGTAGTGATGATGCAGTAAAAAGCAACAGAGATTAAGATGAAAGAATGATAGAAGTACTCGTCAAAATTTAATATTGACTATGGTGGAGTAATGGATAGCGGCTTGGATTGAGGAATCGGATCGCCGAGTTCAAATTCCAGTTGAATCCATTACATTCACTTACATGCTAATACTCTTGGGAAAGGTATGAATCCTCTTCTTCTCCTCCCAGCTATGGGTAAATAGTAGGACAGACCAGGTTCTATAGCCTTGGATGGCAACTGGTGTACCGCAGAAAGAAATGGCAACCTACTGCGGGAAAATTATCTGCTTCGTCAGTCATGATTGCCTAAGTGTGTATCACGCATGGCACATAACTGACTGACTTTATAGAACATCAATATTACTACTAATGTGAGTTATGTAAATAAAACTGATATTAAAATGAAAGAAATACTCATCAGAAATTAATCATTGATAATGTTCCATCTAAGAAATATAAATGATATTACAACTAATACTACTACATATTCTATGTACCATACCTCTTAATGATGCAGACAATCATGGCTCTCTACAATTTCCTGTCTTTTGTAGCTCTTAGTAAATTTTGTCTTTTTGTTATCTCTCCTAATCCCTGTTCTGCCAACCATTTACACAAGCTAATTAGGTAGATTATATTATTTCTTCTTCCATCCCTCTTGCCTTTAATATGTCCTGTGAGTATTAAATTTTCTCAGTCTTCTTTCCTCATTATGTGCCCTAGAAATTTCAACTCTTTCTTTCTGATGTTAAGTATAAGTGTCTTTTTTGTTTCTGTTTTCTCTAAAACTTTGTCATTGTTCACATGTTCAGTCCACGTCATTCTCAGCAGTCTTCTGTAGAACCATATTTTTCTGTTGCTTCAAATCTTTTCTTTATCTGTGAGGAGATTGTCCAGCATTTGCTACCATATAGAAGGACTGATATTACATAATATTTTAATACTCTTTTCTTTGTTTCTAATGAAATTTTTCTGTTTCTTAATTTATTGCTTAGTTTCTAGAAGGCCTCTTTGAATTTTGGATAAGGATTTGTCATATTTCTTGTTCAGTTGGTAACATATGTACCATATTCATGCACAATGAAAGAAAATTTGTCTGAAAACCACAAATCAGAATTGTGAATTTATATTATAAACAAATTTAAATATTGTGTCATTTTTGTTTACTTATATCAATAGGTTACATACAGTATCAAGTATGCCAAGTTGCATATAAAACAGCTTTTGCTGGCTAGAATGATTTGCAATGTTAATTTAGTTCTTATTACTAACCACATTCCATATATTCCTGGCAGATATATTTTCATGGCGGAAACTCTAATTTTTGCTCCCTCTAAATTGGCTGAAGATATTTAAGTCCAAGGTTTACACTTAATTCTAAAATTGTTTTTTAATGAGGAGACAGTGCATTGTACAAACTATCAACTGATCATTTCATACTTTCAATCCATAATAAAGATGTAGGTAATATATATATATATATACACACACACACACACACACACATATATATATATAGGAAAACCTCATTAACATGGTTCCAATCTTATCCATAAAAAACATTTTCAATTAACACATGAGTAAATTTAACCTGAAAAAATATTTATAATCAATACACTAACAATTTTATATCCCCCCAAACTGAATCATGCACATCCAAAATTCAATTGTATATATGTTGTAACCTAGAGGTTACTGAATAGAATAATCACACAAAGATTGGTAAGGAATGATAATACTTAGGACAAGAACAACACATATAAGATTTGCCAGCAGCACATAGAAGTAGTAGTCAACTGCTAGAAGTGAGACAAGTGAATTCCACAATGAATTTCCAACTGCAGACCAACATACAGTATTTACTACTGTATTTATGTAAATGGGGATATACCCATTATTGTCCGTATATATGCTACAATATATATTATTTCAAAATATGCCAATCTGTTAGGGTGGCAAGCGAATCCCTCTTACAGTTGCCTGCTTAGGCACATTTGTGTTTCTTCAAAATGAACAAAGCCAACCTCTGGTCTATGCCACAACTATGCTGAGCAGACTTTGGTTAAAGTTTTTGTAAAAGAGTACATAATATAGCATGATCACCAATTTGAACGAGGCTTGTATGCTCAAATCCTTTGTTACAATAACTTGTGACTTTGTAATAAAGTGAAGATCACATTAATATCTGCAATTGAAACTTCCAAAATAAATGAATTCAACATGTGCATGGATTTTACATATATTTATATACAGAACAATATAGCACAGATAAAGGAGAGAAAAATATATTAATATGATTAGCTGTAGTGTGTTTATGCATGTAGGTGTGGTTGCATGATGTGCCACAGGGTTCAGTTGAGACTAAAAAGTCTGTTCGCCAAGTGACATGTGGCATACATAGGGATTAAATACTCCAGGGAGGAAATGACACATGTTGTTGCTACACTATCCTGTGGATAAAGAGAAAGAAAAAAAAAGAGTTTACATCCTTTCCTTTCAGACAGCTTAATACAATGTGAACTGTGGTCATATCATGATGAAACACCAGCTCCCATATGATCACTAACATTAAGCAACTTCGAGTATGGTCAGTAACTAGATGGGTGACCGTTTGGGAATACCAGGTGCTGTAAGCTTGGATGTGCATGTGGTCTAAAGGATAATGGCTTGGAATTGTTAATTGAAGAGCTGAGTCCCAGTTCCCATTAGTTTTGTTATATTCCCTTATATGCAAATATCCTTGGGAAAAGTATGGATCCACCTCTTCTCCCCACAGATATGGGTTAAATAGTAAGACTTGTATCACTAAACCATTATTATCTCCCAAAAAAGAAAAATTCTTACACTCTAAAAACATTTTCTGGCTTTAATTAACATGCAAGACATAGAAAATGAATCGATAAGCCATAGAAAATGAATCGATTAATCAAACAATGCCAACTAGTGGGCATTAGGAGAAGTTTCCTGGAAAACAAGGTGGGATAATTATACATGCTATGCACATATGCAAGTTTGCATACACACACACATGTACATATTCAAATGTTTTGTGGAATTTGACTGACAATGTTTGTCTATTCAAATTAAATTTATCATGTTTCTAAAAATGTCTGGATGAAATTAATCAAAGCTTTTCTCTTTTGAAACAAATGACATTAACGTTTTCAGTAATGTCCAGTGATGGTCAAAAGTACTCAGATGAAGCATTATAAACTTGGAACAGTTCCTTGATAAATTTGATCTGTATTTATGGCTACTTTTTATGTTGGAATGTATTAATAAATTGCACAGGGTATGGTTCAAGACATACATATATCATAAGCCAATATTCACCAGACAATACCTGAACTCAAATCCCACCATCTATACAGTGTCAACGAAGAGACTATCTGCTCCCTACAACACTGGGCTGAACTCATAAGTGCTGACTCAGATACATTTCTGATCATTTGTAAATATATATGCAGATGATACCACAATTTATAAGTGCACCTCAAAAAATCTAGGTGACCAGAGCCTGGCTGCTGATCTATATACTCTGAGCTAGCTTGTACAGCTCAATGAGGAAGAGACTTGCTTGTAGTATTCAAGCATAATAGTCAATACCTTATCCGAAAATTGGAAAAGCACAACAGAAAATTAAACGGACAAACCTTGTCAGTTGCTTTTAATCAAACTTATTTGGACAAACTTACCTACTCAGTAAAGTGCTCAAAGCCTAGATTGCCTAGACCAAGCAATATAATGTGACGATTGTGTAGAATTTCTTACTGTTCAATCACTGGTAAGCAGGAAAATTTCTTTACGCAGCTTAAATAATGGTAACTCCCTCATCTCAGAAATTCAGACAAATTTTTATTGTTAGGTAAGCAAAACTAATTAACTGAAACTACCTTGGCAAAAAATAAAGTAATGTCTATCCAAAGAGACTATTAAACAGATTTTGGTTTTCATTAAATACAAAAGAAAATGTTTTATCAAATTTGCATTTGATGTTATTGGCAAATAAGAAAAAGAAAAAATGGAAATATTGATCTTTTTTTATTACTTTTTTCCTTCAATTGCTTTTTATTTTCTTCTTCCAGTACTGCAGTTGTACAAAAACAATGGTCCTCCATCACTGGTTGTAAAGAAACTAAGCATGGGTTGTCATTTACTTGACAAGGCATTGAAAGGTAAGTACAATGAAGGGAAACATTCATTTTTTATTGTTTTAGGAAAGAAAAAAAGCGCAACAATAAATATCTATCTATCTATCTATCTATCTATCTATCTATCTATCTATCTGTATATATATTTTTATTAATCATTTCACCCCAAGCATGGCAATAAAGCCACTAAGATGCCAGAGGTTACACAGTGTGAGAAAATATGAGGGAAAAAACACTATTAGGGAGAGAGAACAATAAAAGAAAAGTAATTAAGATGACAGAAGATAACGATTGACATTACATTTAAATTTTCGAAGATCAAAGAAATAAATAAATTTAGCAAATAATAAACAAATTAACAAACTATGAGCACACATATATACTTGAGTAAACATAATAATAATAACAAACAATAAAATAATCAATAATAAAAAAAAATTTCAACACTATAAAATAACCACAAAACTGCACCTGGATCAACAAACCTTTCCACTCAATAGCGCCTAAAATATCACTCTTACCACCCACCCAAATAACTGTTAGAATAATACAATATGACTATCCATAGTGCATCACTGACCAGCATATATAAATAGTCAAGCAAAAACACACATAATGCTGATGATTTTCATGTCCACTTATATAAATATATATATTTCTACCACAACCTCTGTGTATGTTTGTGTGTGTATGTATATATATATATATATATCCTCTTTCGAATTATCTATACGGATTACCAAACCTCTCATTACCTTACTATATATAAAAACACATAAACCTAACTATCCTCTCCGTCCTATCATATCACAAATTCCAACTCCTGTATATCAACTAACAAAATACATCAACCAACTCATTACTCCTTACCTTTCTAGTAAATATAGTGTTAAGTCAACATTAGAAGTAATCCAAATCCTAAAAAGTGAAAAACCCGACAATGAAATCATAGCTTCACTTGATGTTGAAAACTTATTTACCAATGTCCCTGTTAGTGAAACTATTGACATAATTATAAGAAATATATACAGTAACTCATCTTTACCCCCACTTAAAATTAATCCTAATATATTACGGAAACTACTATTAGCTTGTACTACTGAAGTCCCTTTCTTAGATCATAATAATAATATATATATACAATGTGATGGTCTCTCTATGGGTTCAGTACTGGGTCCGACATTTAGCAATTTCTATATGTCGAACCTGGAAAATAAGATATTTACAGACTTTAAAAAACCATCCATCTATGTAAGATACGTTGATGATATTCTTATGTTAGTTGAAAATACAGATGAAATACTTCAACTACAAAAATATTTCCAAAATAATTCTGTCCTCAAATTCACGTATGAACTCAATACTAATAATAAAATTCCTTTCCTTGACATTGATAAACACAAATAATAACAAATTTACTATTTCGCCATATAAAAAACCTACTAGCATAAATTCATGTACACTTAACTACAAGAGCGAATGCCCATATTACTACAAAATAGCAATTATAAAAAATCTAATACACCGTGCAGAAACTAATTCATCCACAAAACAGATTTTTTACAGTGAACTAAAGAATATAAAACAAACACTTGTTAATAATAGTTTTCCAAACTATATAATTGATGAACAAATAAGATGCTTTCTTAGAAATCTCAATACTAAGCAAATAGTACATAATACTGCTTCTACTAATCTCAAACATATTAATCTCCTATATCGTAATCAAATGCATACTAATTATAAACAAGATGAAAATATACTAAAAAAATTAGTAAATACTAACATATCTACAACAGATCCTAGCAAAAAAATTAAGTTAATTATATACTACACTAAATCTAGTATATCCAACTCAATTATTCGCAATGATTCTTCTCCCCCGGTTAGCGATTTGAAAAAAACCAACATAGTTTACAAATTCAGGTGCCCTTTGGGAGATTGTATCTCCAACGAACTAAATAATATCTATGTTGGTCACACCACAAACTCGCTTTCACGACGCTTGACACTACATTTGAATGATAACTCTAACATTTTTAGGCATTTAAAACAACATGCCTGGCCGCATACACAATTCCGGAAAATCCTTGTCGAAAACACAACTATACTTAAACATGAAAACAATAAACAAAAACTAAAAATTCTTGAAGCTATATACATAAAACAGTTGAAACCTAACCTGAACAAAATAAACTATGAAATCTCCAAAAATATCCTTAAATGCCTATAATTAGTAACAGAAGTCATTGGTTCATACCAACGGCTTTCCATACTCAATACTCATCGTATTCACTCTCGCGTGGTCATGTGTGACGTCATGAGCTGTTGTGCGATTTTCGCTTTCAGCGTTTTATATGCACGTGTTTATCGTTGCTTGGAAATCATCCATGTAAACAAATAATACTATCATCAATTTCTTGTTCCTGTATTGCTTAAATATATTGTGTAATTGTCATCTTTGATAATGGCTTATGTAAGCCGAAAGCTTAGATTGGATTAAAAAATATGTATCAATATTGTGATTTTCTTTCATTGTTTAATGATAATGTTATTAAGCTTATCAGACTATATGAAAAAAACTTACATAAAATATATAGACAACACTTATCTATATTATTTAATGAAACATGTATTAATATATATATATATATATATATATATATATATTTGTCATTCACAGACAGACTGTTTCGCTGTTTCACAGTTCATCAGTGTGGTTAGACGTCCGGTTGCCTCTAGCTAGGATCGAAACCCGACTGAATTTGCGTCAGTCGGAACTTCTCCCACTAAGCCATTAGCGTACGGTACGGGATGAAGGTGAATTTTAGCGTGTTTATTTTTAGATTCAGATAAACACACAGTGACTGACAGTGACTCAATTCTGTCGAAGAGTCGTGCAGTATTAGCTTAAATAGTCACTGTTTACAAATTCACACCTCAAACCAGAGGGCTCAACCAAAATTAATTTTTCATAATATATATATATATATATATGTGTGTGTGTGTGTATTTAGATAGCAAATAGTCCTTTAGGCATGTCTGTTTGAATAGATTACAGATATTATGTATGCTAATTTTTAATAAAATCCGTTCATACTAACAAATACCCTTCCATGTATTGATGTTAAGAAGATGGTAAGTACTTGGGAAATGAAAATAAAAGAAATTTAAACAGCTATAGCACATTTCTCTCATCTTTTAACATCAATACACGGAAGGTTATTCGTGAGTTTGAATGGATTTTATCAAAAATTAGCAGCCATAATGTCTGTAATTTATTCATTCAATCAGATATATATATATATATATATATATATATATATATATATATATATATATATATATATATCAGCAGAAATACCTCTCACATGATGGTAAGACATTAGTGTCAATGGTGACTTCATTTAGCTAATGTCTTACCATTAAGTGGGAGTTATTTTGCCCCACCCTCTGTGTGTGTGTGTGTGTGTGTGTATATATATATATATATATATATATATATAGATAGATATAAGCAAAAAGAATTCATTCAAACAAGTTTTATTAAATACTGCTAACAAGGTCTGTCTATTCAACATTTTATTATATCTTTCCAATTTCCAAATGAAATGTACATTGTAAGTTATTAATAAATTGTCCCAAATTGTTGTGCATATATTCAGATACATATGAGGATGTGTTGAAATGTTCTTGAACTGAAAATTCCTCATCTCAGTAATCTTAGCTAGGATTATCAAGTCAGTAATAGCCAAAACATTGTGAGTATAACAATCAAGATGAGAATGCTGGTCTGAATAGGTAATCATATAATAATGATAATTCTTCATCTCAAGAATTCCTACTAAAATGATCAAATCGGTAATAGCCGAAACGTTGTAAGTATAACAAATAATATGAGAATGCTGGTCCGATTAGCAAAGCATATAATACTGATAATTCCTCATCTCAAGTATTCAGACTAAAATGATCAAATCGGTAATAGCCAAAACATTGTCGGTATAACAACCAAGATGACAATGCTGGTTCGAATAGCAAAGCATATAATAATGATAATTCTTCATCTCAAGAGTTTTGATAAACATTTTCAATTCTTACACGTGTATGTATCTGAGAGGATATATAAAAAGAATTTTTACTAAACAAATATCAGTTTGTTATAAGAGTAGTACATACTTCTAAAATATCATATTCATCATTATTCAAAAGCAGGTCTCTAGTCTGAGCTCATTGAGTATGGTTTACTCACAATATTTCTCTGATCAAGAATAGCAGAAACAAAGAACTTTTACTGACTTGTCTCATAAAACCGTTTTTTTTTTTCTATTTTTTTTCCAATACATCAGTGCTCGAATGCAGGCTTGGCACACGAAAAGAAACTATTGAAATAAAATATTGTGATGAGATTCCAGAATGTCAAAGATAGCATCACATTTTCAAAATCTGAAAATTGGTGAAAAAAAAAAAATTAAAAAAAAAAAAAGCAAACAAAGAGAATCTTTGTTTCTGTTTTCATTATTTCTTTTTTAAATTGAAGAAGGAGAGAAACCTTCAGAAAGAAAAAAAAAATGAAATTAGAAAGAAAAGAGGAAAGAGCAAATGCAACAGGAGAAGAGAAAATAGAAAGTAAAAAAAAAAAATTGAACTAAATGCAACAAAAAGGATTATGCCTATCAAGGTTGGTACAATTCCATGCTGATTTAAATGTGTTCTTATGGAGCTCTGATTAAAGAGATGTAGAGTCAGTCATCTTGATAAGCAGATAGTGGTGTGTCCAACATTATCATGGATTTGTTTCCACTGGAAACAGTTCCCAAAGCATTTAAATCAGTCTTATTCAACAAAACAGGTATTAAAAAGGGATTGTTGTCCAAACACACACATATGCATATATATATATATATATATATATATATATATATATATATATATATATATATATATATATATGCATGTGTGCGTGAAAATTACTCTCTTGAGTGGTTTGTAACACATTACTTATCATCTCTCAGTTGCGTCTCTGTCCTTGGGCAGAGTGCACTCAAGGGCGGCTCCATCAAACGACAGTCGCAACAGAAGAAAATTATACTGAGAGATTCCAGCCCTAAGGAACAGCTGCCCGAGGGTGTGCCCTCTCATTGCACTAGAGAGAGGGATCGTTGCTCACACCAAGGCCAGCGCAACAGACGGCTGCGAGCAATTTTTGTACCTAGCCTGGGTGTATGCGCTTGGGTTCCTCACATCAAATTGACCTTGGGTCACAACCTGACCTCATGGGGGGTTCAGTAAATATATATATATATATATATATATATATATATATATATATATATATATATATATATCTCGATCATTTTGCGTGATGTGCCTTAACCGTTCGGCCACAGAGAAGCATCTGGTTAGCAAGGTCGATTTTACTATCTTTAAACTTAAATCTTCCATGAATCTCTTCTATTCATATCTGCTCTAGCGTATCAAATGACATCATATCGACCTTGCTAACCAGACGCTTAACGGTTAAGGCACGTCACGCGAAATGATGGTTCCGTATAGGATACAGGTTCGATTTCGGAGAACAAAAATATATATATATATATATATATATATATATATATATATATATATATATATATATATATATATATATATATCAATAGATGTTTCACACTAGTGTATGGTAAAATGACGAAGAAAGTAGCCCAGTCAGAACATTAGGGAAAGTAATTTACATTTGTCTACTCTCTCCAATATGGTGGCAGGATGTGACCTATGGTCAGTTTTATATGAAGTGCCCATATGCATACTGTTATGGTCCAGGTTAGGACCAAGGAAGAACAACACGAACACAAGAGTAGAAATAACAAAGATATATTACACGAAATAATAATACAAGATGTGGAAGGTGTTAGTATGACTGTCAGTCTGGTTTGGAGTGAACTACTATCGGCTCGACTCGATTCGTTCCTCTCTCTTGAGAGGCGTAGTATACATAGTGTTAGGAAGAGTTCATTCTGTAGTTATAGGTAAGGACCCATAACACCCCCCCCTCCCAAGCTTTTACCTTACAGGGGTCTTTAATATTTTTTCCTCTTCGGATTAATCATCAAAGGCTCTAAATTTTCTTTTTCTGCTTGATTTCTGCGGTTCTGAAATTGCTTGAGGCCTTTGCATGTTGAATGTGCGAAATATTGTGTCCATTACTTCCTCCTCTTCCTGAGGTAGACCGTTAGAATCCTCTAACAGCATCTTTCTGATCTGATTTAAGTGCCTTTTATGCGAGAACTTCGGACCCTGAATTCATGTTCCCAATTCGTTTCTCTATTGTACCTCCCAATAGGATGTGTTGTTTTTGAACATTTAAAAAAAAACTTTCTCCCCTGGGTTAAATTTTCTTTTTGGTTCAAACGACGTTGGTGATTGCTTTGTCTGTTTTGGCAGTAATTTGTCGAATACTGATCTAATTTTTCGGGCGAACATTACTTCCGCCGGCGATAATGCCAATGGCGTAGTACTGTTCAGTGTAATTCTATACACTTGCAAGAATTGTTGTAAAGCCTTTTCTGTTGGTATGTCATAAGCTTTCCTTAATGCTCTTTTTAATGTATCTACAAACCTCTCTGCTTGTCCGTTTGATCTTGGGTGATATGGCGGGGATTTGATGTGTTTCAGCTGAAAAGTTTCACAAAATTCTTGAAAATCCACAGATGTAAATTGTGTCCCATTATCGGTGACTAAACAATCAACCACTCCGAAATGAGCAAACAGCTCATGAAGGGAATTTATTGTAGTCTCAGAAGTAGGTTTTCTACAACGAAATACTTTTGGCCATTTGCTGTAACTGTCTACTACAATCAAGTAGTAGAAACCCTCTAATGGACCTGCGAAATCTACATGGATTCTCGACCATGGTCAATCTGTCTTAGGCCATGGCTTATGAGTGATCGGAGGTGCCTTGGCTGCTAAGGAACAGCCCTTGCATTTGTCCACCATATGTATAATATCTTGATCCATGTTTGGCCAGGACAAGTAACTTCGCATTAAGGATTTCATTCTGTTCTTTCCTAGGTGGCCTTTGTAGCATTTTTGGGGTTACTACTCTTATCATTATATAGCAGAACATTATCACATAACGAAAAACTGTCTGATATATCCTTATATTTTCCTACAATTTTTGTTTTCATTTCCTTTATAAATTCGTCATTCACTGCTTCATTTCTTATTTAGTCTCGAAAGACCATCTGCATGCCTGATTTTGTTTGATGGAAGATACTCCAATTTAAAGTTATAGTTTAATAAAATCATCCCTCATCTTAGCAATCTATTAGCAGGGTAGACAGGTAGACCTTTCTTTGATCCAAATATTGTCAATAACGGCTTGTGGTCTGTCTGTAAGGTGAAAAATCTACCGTAAATATATCTGTGGAATCTCATAACCGCAAAAATAATCCCCAGCACTTCTTTTTCGATTTGCGAGTAATTTTGTTCGGCTGGTAGTAACATTCTTGACGCATGCGCGATGGGTTTTAGTGTCTCATCCGGCATTTTATGAAGTATACATGCCCTAACACCATAGACACTTGCATCATTTGCGACTATTATTTCCAATTTTGGATCATAATGCGCTAAAAATAAATCTGCTGTTAGAGTCTTAATGATTTTGTCGAAAGTTTTCTGACATTCATATGACCATTCCCAAACTTTTTCCTTCTTCAACAGTTCGTTTAGAGGTGCGCGTAATTTGTGCATGTTAGGAATAAATTCTTGATAATAATTTACTAAACCCAAGAAGCTTTATAACTTGGCTAAATTTTTTGGAGCCAGCATTTTTTATTGCCATGGCTCTTTCTGGGTCTGGTCTTCTTCTTTCTTTGTCAATAATATGGTCCAGATACACATTTCTTTTCCTTTACCTTAAAACCGTAATTTTGTATCTGCCTGAAAACCTCTTGAACGTGTTCCCAGTGTTCAATATTTTTGCTGTTTATCAGGATGTCATCAAGGTATGCGATTGTGAAATCCAATCTGCCTAGCATAGTGTCCATTATTTGCTGAAATATCGCCGGCGCGACTTTGATCCCAAATGGTAATCTCTAGAACTTATATAACCCTTTATGTGTGTTTATGCACAACAACTTCGAGCTTTTCTCATCTACTGGTACTTGTAGGTATGCTTCACTCAAGTCTATCTTTGAGAAAAATTTTCCTCTGTTCAACTTTGTGAAAACTTCCTCTGAACTAGGGAGAGAGGATGGTGATAATCCTTAATCGCTGCATTCAATCCTGTCGAGAAATCAGCGCATACTCGTATCTCACCTGATTTCTTTTTCATGTAAACTGTAGGTGCGGCCCATTGACTATATTCCACCTTTGTCAATATACCGGTTTTCACGAGTCTATCCAACTCTTTGTCTATTTTTTCTAATGATGCAGAAGGTACATTTCTTTTCTTCTTGAAAATGGGTTGTACATTTTTTTTAGTTCGATTTTGGCTGCCATTTTTTCACACCGCCTGAGGCCAGCTGAAAATACGTCGGGGAAACTCTCCTTTAATTTCTCCTTCAATTTCTATGCCTCGGTTGATAACCTTTCCACTTTTTGGCAGAACGTATTTATCGGTAAATCCCAGAGGTCAAATTTCTGCATCCAGTCAGTTCCAAATAAATTTTCCGTATTTTTTAGAACATACATCTTTAATTTCTTGGTCATCCCGTTGAACGTCACATTTGTGATAATCCCCCCTCAAATTTGATTTTTCTTCCTGTTACTGACTTGGCTAATTTATCTGTTCTCAACATGGTCGGTTTGTTTAATTTCTTCCACGTCTGTACACTAATAATGGTTAAATCTGATCTGGAATCTAATTGTAATCTGATTTTTTTGTTTAATATTTCTACTTGTACGTATTTTAGTATATTTATCCCGTCTGCTTGGTCAATTCTAGTGACTCTTACTCAGCTTTTGTTTTCTTTCTTTGTTCTACAGCGCAAACTTTTATGTCCCACTTTATTGCATGACAGACAAGTCTTATAGCGGTATGGACAATCTTTGTACCAATGCAAAGTCCCACAGCGATAGCATGGACTGGGTGATGGTTTCTTCTGAGGTTTCATTTGACTTTTTATAGTAAAATAATTGGTTTGGTTTGTTTTAGAGGAGGGAGAAAAACGTGTTTGTCGTTGTACTTTTCATATGTGAGCGACGCCAGACTCTTTGATATCTTTCGAGTCCTTTTTTACGCTTATACATCTCTGACAGTCCTCAGCCAATTTTTGTAGCGTCAATTCTGGTTCACTCTCAAGTTTTGTTAGAATTCTCCGTCTGATCTCCGCATCTTTACTTGAAACCAGGCCTTGGATGAATATCAAACATTTAAAATTGTCCGGGCTGAGTTCAGATAACTTAAAATCATCGCAGTGTTTGTTTACTACGGAAGTGAATGTTATATAGTCTTCGCTATCCTTTTTTGTTAAATTTAAACATTTCCACCTTTTGTGGAATAGTGAAGTGTTTGGACTAAATAATTCCATTAAAAGTTTCACGGCTTCCTTGAAAGTCAACTCATTCGTTTTCCTCTGTAGGATGTAGTCTACGAATTTAGTGTATTCGCTTGACCCTAGTTTCCTCAGTAGTAGACGTAATTTTTTCCCGTCTGACCAATTCCTGCAATCAAACTCATATGAATCTTCATATCTTCTGAAGTAAGCCGTGAAGGTTTTGTCTTCATCCGGTGCATAAGTGCATAAGTCTTTGATAGAGCTCCATATAGCATTTTGCGAGAATACCGCTTCATTTCCAGAATTTTGTCCTTTATTTATTACTGCCCGTAGTAGTAATTCTTGTAGTTCGAGTTGCTTCTCTTCGTTTTTCTGTTGAATTTCCAATAATTTTTCTTTGTTTTTCTGTTGAATTTCTAATTGTTTTTCTTCGAGCCTACTCTGTGTTTCCTCATTTTTTTGTTGATGCTCAAATTGCATTTTCATTAGTTCCAATAAAAAGTCTTCCATGTTTACACCGTAATTTTGTGTAATGATTTTTCCTTTTTTCTTAGTGTAGACTTCAGGTCTTTGTTGCCTGTTGTTCTGGAACCTTAGTATGAAAAGATTTTCCTGCGCAGAATTTGATTCTGTTCTGGCTGACAGGTAAAATTAAGTGTCTTCGTTACCACTGTTAAGGTTGGTGGTCCCCAAAAATTTTTTTCTTTTTTTATCTTCGCGTAGAACTTGTTTTGTTTTTTTCTCAATACCTCCATCGCCTCTGTTATGGATGACCGATAGCAAAATGTTTTTTTTTAATTTTTTTACATTCTCCGCGTAGAATTCGTTTCTTCAATATCCTTGTCGCCACTATTATGGTTCAGGTTAGGACCAAGGAAAAACAACATGAACACAAGAGTAGAAATAACAAAGATATATTACACGAAATAATAATACAAGATGTGGAAGGTATTAGCATGACTAGTCTGGTTTGGAGTGAACTACTATCGGCTCGACTCGATTTGTCCCTCTCTCTTGAGAGGCGTAGTATACATAGTGTTAGGAAGAGTTCATTCTGTAGTTATAGGTAAGGACCCATAACACATACACATGAACCAAGGATATAAACTTCTCCTGCCTCTGCCACCCTGTCATGCTGATGATGGAACCCTGAGACCCACCCTTGTTGGCACTATATTGATTGATTGGTTTGTTTTGTACAGCTTATTTGCAGGTTATTTAAAGGCAGAAAATATTTTTAGATTGTAAGAATTTTTTTTTTAGATAATAATAATTTAGTGATACATGTCTTACTAATTAACCGATAACTGGGGGGAGAAGTGGTGGATTCGTACTTTTCCTAAAGGTATTTGTGTGTAAGTGAATATAACAAATCCAACAGGACTTGAAACTCAGCTCTCTGATTCACAATTTTTAGCTATTATCCAACACATCCAAACTTACAGCACTTGGTAGTTCCAAGTGTTCACCCATCTGATTATTGACCAGGCTTGACATTGCTTAATTTCGTTGATCATACGGGAATTGGTGTTTCAATGTGATATGGCTGTAAGAGCCCACAGAGCTGGTATCCTTGTGACAGGGATTACCTCATTGCAGTCCACAGACTGCTCAGAAACAGAAACATGATGCCAATGTCTTGTGTCATGACACAGTAAAAGAAATGGAACAGATATTGTACTCTGACCTAAGGCTCAAAAAATGGAGCACTAATCATAGGCATAATTTCTGGCTAGTGACATTTTGATTCTCTGTAAGAGCATGTAGATAATACTGATTCTCATTGATCCACAAGTAAATGATCACACCGTTTTTTGACGGATACTATGCCTGTGTTGAATAATTTAGTTGGGAGAGTCTGATAATCTTGGTAGCCACTCTTTTGACCCTGACAAATACTGGCTAATGCATAATGGTGTTGACTGCAGATAAATGGTAGCCTTCCTCTGTTACAACCTTTGTTTGACTCCACAACTGTTGTTTCTCCTTTATAATAATAAATGCTTGTGACTCAGTTTTCAACAGTCATCTCCCACCTCTGCCCATCTCTACCACTCTCTCTTTATTAATTCCCTTGACTACATCTCCTCACCCCAATGTGTGACCAGCTGTATCAACCCACCTGTCTTTTATGTGCTCTCAACACTCTCCCTACAGTCAGTTTTTTTTTTCTGTCTCGTGTTTTTTCTTTTTTTCTGTTTTTTTTCTTTTTTGAAAGACATTTTGTCACTTTTTTGTTTTTCCTGTACTGAATATCATGAAATAAAAATTATCCTCTCCTCCACCAACAATTTGTTTCATTAATGTACGTCTGGACATGTTTGGAATATTATTATAATCAATGTTAATTCCCCCACTCTTCACTATTAAACTGTTCATATCTAGGGTTAACTGTTATCTTCCCCAAATATCTCCCCCTGCATAAACTATACCTCTTACACTGTAACCCTCTACCTTGAGTGGCTCTTGGGCCTGGCACAGAATGAAGATCATTGTCAAAAAATAAAACAATATCAAATAAATATAAATAAAGGAAATGCTTTGATGCACCAAAGCCCTTCAGTATGTTGGTGATAATGGTCTGCCACAACCTCCTGTATTTTGCTACTGTAAGTACTTTTTGCTCTGTCATCCATTCGCTCAGAGTTGTTAAGTAGATTACTTGATGTTTTCCCTGCTTTTCCTGCCTTTAATAGACCCTGTGAGTGTTAAATTCTCCAGGCTTTCTTTCTTCGTTGTGTTTCAGTGATTTCAGCTTTCTCTTTCAAGGAAACTTATACATAAGTATAAATTTTGATGTTTCTATTTTCTTAAGACCTCCTCATTGCTCGTATACTCTGTCCATAGTATTCTGAGCATTTGTTGAAAGAACCACATCTCTGTCACTTCAATTATCTTCATCTGTGATGAAAATGAATAATCACTGTCATATAAATACTAAATATAAATATATATATATATATATATATATATATATATATATATATATAAGCACTGTCATATAAGATACTAGCAAGGATACCCAGTATTCCTCAGAAGATCTCTGAATAATAGTTTATTATTGACAATTTATTGATATTTTTCAGCCATCTCATGGAAAATAATTTTTTATTCAATCTTTGAAAAATAAACTTCATTTTTTTTGGTTTCTTACAAAATAAATAAATTTAGCAAAATGTCACACAATAAATATCATGAGAATTTCTAATGCATTTTAATTTTAAAATATCTTCATAAATACAAATCATATGATGATAATTTATTTACAAAAAGCTAGCTTGGGTGATTCTGAGTTTGTATATATATTTACTTTGTCATGAATTACTGTAGTTTTTTAGTTTTAGCTGGACACATACACAGGCACACATACAGACAACTGCCCTTTATATATGTATAGATTAGATATTACATAGTTTGGAACTCTTTTCTTTGTTTCTGATATTTTCTATGACAAAGTGTAAAATTTTTGGAGGGTGATGTGTTTTGTTTGTTAGGACATCATTGGACTAAACATCATTTTCATCCTATGAAAATTTTTTCCACTTGTTCTTGATATATAAAAATTTATTCATCATTTTGCCCATATTTTCCAATTTCTTAATATTTTGCATAGTTTCTAGCAAACATCTTTCACTATTCCTATGTATCTTTTGGATTTTTGTGCCACATTTTCTGTGATCTGATACTCAGATAGTTACATTTCTCTCTCTACCACTACCATAACCAGTGCTGGTATAGAAACAGCCCCAAATCAATATGCAGACCTCCCCCAAACATAAATAATACCTACTAGATACATACATATATACGTTATCATCCGAATCCTGCATAGACAAACTATAATAATAATACACTTACACACATAAATTATACAGACAAACGTTACTTGACAAGATAAATGCACATGAAGTCTGCTTAATCAATGAACATCAAACAGCAGAAAAATATTTTTCAAAAAAGTGTAATGCTTGTAATAATGTATTGCTGGTAATAATTTTTTTCCTTCAAAAATTCATTACTGGTAAAAATTATTTACAAAAATTTATGGATGGTAATATTTTTTCTTCAAAAATGTATTGCTGGTAATAATCCTTCCTCAAAAAACCCATTGCTCATATTAAAACCTATTTTTACATGTTCATAGTGTTTTGACCCCAATTTTTTTTTTGGGTGGGGGTCAACTGCTTGCCCATAGTTGGGACTCTAACAGGTGCCACCACCCCAGGTCAGGGTCACCCTGGGAACACCCGCAATTAAGTGGTGGTTCCACGCTCCTCAAAACCTGCTGATCAGTGGCCTTGCTGTCAGATGTTGTTTATTATTGTCTTATCCAGGATGCCTTACATTTTGGACTGTTTTAACATAGTAACCATAAAAGATGGCAAAATTCTCTACATATGGATTGGTACTTCTTTTGAGGATCAGAGTATCTGTGAACCTTGCCTTGAATCAATAGTCCTGGGTATGATGATAAACTACATCTGGCAGCAAGGCCTCTGATTGGAAGCGTGGTATTGCTGTTGTTCTCAGATTCACCCTGTCCCATGGTAGTAGATTAGGGTCTTATCTATGGGCAAATTGTGAACAAGAAAACTGGGATCAAAACATGAAAATATAAAAATACATTTGAAAAAATTACCAGCAAATCATTTTCTCAGAAAAAATAAACAGCAATTCATTTTCTCAGAAAAAATAAACAGCAATTCATTTTCTCAGAAAAAATTACCAGCAATTCATTTTCTCAGAAAAAATTACCAGCAATTCATTTTCTCAGAAAAAATTACTCAGCAATTCATTTTCTCAGAAAAAATTACCAGCAATTCATTTTCATAGCAAAAAAATAAAAAAATAACCAGCAATTCATTGTTTTTATAGTAAAAAAGTAAAAAATTACCACCAATTCATTTTCATAGCAAAAAAAATTACCAGTAATTCATTTTCAAAGTAAAAAAAAAAAGATTACTACCAATTCATTTTAATAGAAAAAAAAAATTACCACAAACACATTTTCATAGTAAAAAAAAAAGTTAAAAATTACCACCAATTCATTTTCCTAGCAAAAAGGAAAAAAAAAAAAGAATTACCTTTAATTCATTTTTTGGGGGAAAAAAATTACCAAAACTCATAAAAAAAAAACCCATTTCAGCATTAAATGATCCATAAGTAGTTGATATGGCGTTAAAGTAAAGAAACCAAACCTTGAATCAAAATGTTGCTTTCTATCATATTACAGTGTAACCCGGATATAAGAGAAACTCGGATATAAGAGAGATTTTATCTGGTCCCAAATTAGAGCCTGTGTTAATGTATATATAATAGACCAAACCCGGCAATAAGAGAAACACGGATATAAGAGACTTCTTCTCCGGTCCCGACAACTCTCTTATATCCGGGTTACACTGTATCTGCTTGCTCTGTGAAAAGTATTAAACACACACACACACTCAGCCAACAACTGCTGTTCATTTCCACTTGGCAGCAGTATCGGGATGAGGAGGAAGAGAGAGAAAGACGTAGGAGGGAAGGTAATTCAAAAAGCTAGAGAAAAATGAAAAGGAAAGCAGGGTGGGGTAAGAAATAGAAATGAAAGAAGACCTAAACAAAGTTATTACGTCTTTGTATCCTTCTGATCTTTTAAAGTAGTTGATGATTTATTTAATTTTTTTCTTTTCAGACATAACTTTACATAGGGATTTACTCTTATGGTCAGGGGGAAACATTTATTTATTTTTTTTATTCATTATTTTAATGAAATTTTCCAGTCGCTCGGATTGAGGAATTGGAGAGCTGAGTTCAAATTCCTGTCGAATCCATTATATTCAATTATGCGCTAATATCCTTGGAAAAGGTGTGAAGTCTATTCTTCTCCCCCCAGCTATAGATAAATAGCAGTACAGACCGGGTTCTATAGCTTTGAATGGTAACTGATCAATCGTAGAAAGAAATGGCAACCTACTGTGGGAAAAAAATCTGCCTCGTCAGTCATGTATCGAAATATACATGATCACCTAAGTGTGTATCACGCATGGCACATAACTGACTGATCTCTACTTTAAGATCACTCCATTTATTCATGTCACCCTCCCGCCAACCAGAGCTCAAACAGAAAACAGTAATTATTATAATTGTTTTACTTGCACACTTTTCTAAATGCATTGTTTCAAAAAAATATTGTTCTATTGTTCCTTTTTATTCTTTCCAGAATTAGCAATTTCCATTCTTTAACTTAATATTTTTCATAAAAAAAGTTTCTTTACTTAAATTCTCAAAAATTCCCAATTTTAAAACCTTTATAAATAATTTTTCAGAACCCTCTCAGTAAGATTCCCATTTATTGAATATTGAGAAAAATTCAGCCCCCCTCCCACCTCTCCCATAGTAAGCACCCAAGAATAAGGTTTCAGCTTTTCTTATTGCTCGTATAATGTTATTGGTACAGAAAGTGGAATTGGTGAGCCAAGTTCAAATCTTGGCTTAATCTGTTATATATATAAAAAAAAAAAAATGAAGTAATAATGGTTGTATTTTAATGCTGACTGAATTTGAACATGGAGTACATATTATTTTTTTAAAAATTTTACTTAAATTCTAAATTCTTGAATCTTTAAAAGATCTTTGGAACCCCCTTTTACAAAAACCCTATATTTATTTCATACTGCAAAAAATTCCAAAATTCTCAATTGTTAAGAACCTCCCTGTGTATTAGGCGCCTAAGAATAGCCGTATCCCTTCAGGACATAGTCGTTCATGGCTCTCCACAACTTTCTATATCATTTGACACTTTGCAGCTTTTCTACCTTTATTAAGCCCCCCCACTCCCCCCGTTCCACCATCATCCATTCATGCAAGCTCATCAAGTAAGTGGTTTATTGCCTTCCCCTATCTCTCTTTCTCTCAATATGCCCAGTGAGGATTAAGTTTTCCAAGCCTTCCTTCCTTATTATGTTTTCAAAGAATTTCTGCTATTTCTTCTTGAATTTAAATATAAGTGTTCTTTTTGTTGCTATTTTCTTTAAGACTTCCTTGTTGCTTATTTACTCCATCGATAGAATTTTCAGAATTATTTCGTAGAGCCATACCTCTGCTAATTACATTTTTTTCCACATCCTTGGGGAAATTGTCCAACATTCACTGCCATATAAAACAATGAATATCGCTTTACGATCCAGCACTTTTTTTGTTGTTTCTAACAAAATGTTTCTGTTTCTCAACACTTTGCTTCGCTTTTGCATTGCCTCTTTCGCTAGTTCAATGTGTACTGCAGATCTCGGTGTCACATTTTTCATCCTATTTTAAAACGTTTCCCAAGGATTTGAACTTTTCTACCTGCTTGATATTTATATCTCCAATTCATAACTTGCATTGCAGGCTTTTTCTCTTGCTGATCACCATAGTTTCTGTCTTTTTGCAGTTGATGGTTAGTCCTCTCTTTCATCTACTACCCTGACTAGGATGTATTGCAGTGATTCTCAACGTAGGTGCTAACACACATTCAGGAACATTATAAACTGTCAAGGGGGGCAATAAATGTTCAGGGGAATAAGGGTGTGTATTATAATTTTAACAGTGTGTTAATGTGATTCAGTCCTTTGAACCCCTATTATGCTTATATATTTATATACATGTTACTGTAGCATGTAGCCAAAAAGAATTCCTGTGTTTGGATTTATCCAATTCAGTGTTTAAAAAAATATGATGACACTTTAAAATGTACCACTTAAAACTCTTCTGATTTTCTTCACCTTAGCTTACTTGTACACACCCTGAAGATGACTCACATGAGTTGAAAGCTTGGCGACAGCCTTGATTTTGGATATTTTTTGCATCTGCAGCAGTCTGGTTTGTGGAAGATTATTCATTATCTATAAAAGACGATCGTTAAATTTAATCAACATTTACACTTTTCGATAAAACTTGTTTAAAAGCACAGTTGCTAGCCTAATTACACTAAATTTACATTTTTAGACACGTTAAACATTTAGATGCAATTGCAATATGTATATGGAGCAAAGACCTGCAAGCTAAAGCTTGGCAGCTTCTGTGATCTGACCTGGTGACAGCCACTTGGCTGTTCAGATGTGTGTGTTGTGTAATGGATAGTGTCTTGGAATAAGAAATGAGGGAGCCAAGTTCAAATTCCAGTAGGGTTTGTTATATGCATGGGAAAAGGTATGAATCTATCTCCTCCTCTAAAAATTGTTAATGCAATATTCCCTCACAAAAAAGAATGATTTTTACAATTGAAAAATATCTTTTGGCTCTAAATAATCCACAAATGTTCCCTGAGACATATAAAACAAACAAACCAATTAAACAATTACTTGGCTGTTCCTGCCACAGCTTATTTCTGCTGATTTGCAATGCTATAATGCAAGAAAATGTAAACATATAGTTGCATTAACTCTGCTCCATTTACCAGTGTAATTTTAACACAATAAGTATCAGCCTACACAAATAGCGGAAATGGGGTTCGGTTTAATAGATGTTTAATGGATAATAAACAGTTTTATTATAATAGTTTAATGGATAATAAACAGTGTTGCTATAATAGTTTAATGGATAATAAACAGTGTTGCTATAATAGTTTAATGAATAATAAACAGTGTTGCTATAATAATTAATTTAAATGAGGTAATCTGGTTGGATTACATACATAGTCTAGTGTAGTGTTTCCCAAACTTTTTTCCTCTGGGCCACATTTTTGGAATGAAAATTTGCTCGCACATCACCAAATTTTACGTGATAAAAAGTCCATTTAAAAATAGAAAAAAACAGAGGGAAGGTTAAAGGGAAATAACTGTGTATTCAAAGTCAGAACATTATCATTGATAACTCTCTCCTCCAATTTACAGACCCTAGTTACTATATTCTTATGTATTTTATATAATGCAAAAATATCACAATGATAAAATCAGTCAATAATTATTTGTAACTATACTGGAACTCATGAATGCAATTACAAGTAATCCATAATAATAATTTAAATTTTGAAATCCTATTTATTTTTGGCATATGGATTTTTTAAACTGTTTCTAAATTTTTGATTATCTTTCAGACATTCTACCTCATCTGCTACCCTTTTCCGCTACACATATATTGTGAGATGTAGCATTTGGTAACTACTGATCCAGTCTGGCAGTATTTCTAGGATATGAAATGAGTGTTAAAATCTTACCTGGTGCTTATTCGTTATTTATATTATTTACATTTTGACTAATGTCCTAATTTTTGTTGTAATCATCACAATGTTTCAGCCATTATGCCTTTCAACCATCTCTTGATCTGGGAAATTCAAACTGAACAAATAATCTATAGGGATAGATCGTTCTCATTCTGATGTCCATATCTAAGGATGACTTGTTCTTTTTAGTTAGACTTAGTTATTGCTCACCTTGTTTCCATTGAGTCTCAGTTTACACTACTAGGGATTGAACTCACACTTACTATATCACCAAATTGACAAACCAACACTTTAATATACTCAATTAGATTAAAGCAAGTAGTAGAAACTCAGATTTGTCTCTTCCAATACAATTCCATATTTTTTAAATGCTGGGATCCAAATTAATACTAAGTGATCTCAAGTGGAAAGATTATATTGAATCAATTGCTAGTATTGCTTGGAAAGTTGACTCATTGTGTTATGCTAGATAAATTTTTTTTAGAAATACTTTCTGTAGACGGTAAAAACAACACAAAAAACAAATAAGCAAAGTGACAAGAGCTGTTCTTCTCTGCCGTTGCTACAAAGAAAGAGATTGCAAGACTCCTTTCCTCGGCCGTTACACAGTCGTGAAACAGACACCCAAATCAAACGTACCGGCTATAACTGCCTCTTAGTACGCCAGTCAGTTCGCACGTCCAACTCTGTTTCACGAAGTCCGCCGAAAGACTGGTGGTGTCTGTGCCGCTAATGTCTCCTTTTTATGGTACTCCGACACTGCCGAAATTTGCATGTGTTTTTGACGCAATCTCGTTCTGAACGAGACCGGCGCGCATAAAACGCGTCTTCACAAGCGGCCATGTTTCTTGCAGGATTCGCCACGCAGGCAAGACACGTTCGTACGCGTTTCGAGTTCCGGGGCAAGTCATCACACCCCTCCCTGATCTCATGATCACAAACGTGGCAGCTCGGCGGCGGTCGTTTCCGACGGGTGCTTCTGCGTAAGGGCAGGGCGGGGGGCTCTGATCTCGCTCCCACTTCGGGTAGAGCGTCAACGGGGGGATCTGCTACTCTCTCTTCAGATGGATTGACGCATTCCACGCTCTCCTCAAGCAGCAAACTTTCCGCCCCGCTCTCAGACGTGTCGTCGGTATCTTCCTCAGACGCGTCGTAACTGCGGCGCGGGCGTAAATCCTTAACGTGGCGGGGTATTCCGTCCACCAGACATGACTGCGGGCTGATTACTTTCGACACCCGACCCTCGTAGAATTTGGTGGTGCACCGACTCATAGGCGCCTTGACCCACACGCGATCCCCGACTTGGTAGAAGCCGTTCCCAGGGTCTAAAGTCATCGTAGGGGCGTCAATCCCTTTCACCCTCAATTCGTACTGGTGGATCCTGTTGGCGGGCGCAGTCTGGGGTGATGTACCGTCTTTTGGTGTGACGTTGTACCAGTAGACGGCTTCCTGGATGGTACAGCGCATTCTTGCCGCAATTTGCTTCACTGTACGGTGGCATCACTCCGCTATGCCATTCCCAGCTGGGGCATATGCACAACGGAACCACAAGTTGATGCCCCACTCACGCGCGAAGGCTCCGAATTCCCTGCTGCAGAAAGCTGGGTCATTGTCCATGAGTAGCTCACGGGGTGGGCCCCGCTCGAGGAACACTTCATTTAGCTGGCGAATGACGGCCGCCGAGTCTTGTCTTGCCAACTGCTTCCAGAGTGAAAAACGCGACAGGCCGCGATCCGTCAGCATCAAGAAATGATGGGCACCATAGTGGGTGATATCCATACCCAGTCTGTGCCAGTTCTCGCATACCTCGAGCTTTCCCTTTTCCAGCGAACTGGTGCGGGGTCTATGGACTGACATTCCTCACATGTTCGTACAGCTGATCTGACAGCTGCTTTGGTTGTTGATGGACAGATTCTCCTTGCAAAGTAGGTGGTACGCCGCACTCCTGGGTGACCACTGTTCCTGTGGATGGACATGATTTGATCTGCCTCCAGTTCGTCCACATGGGTGGCGCCAATCATTGGCCTGGGCCCATTGCTCTTCTTCATCGAGTCAAACCACCGCTGCGGTACTCTTGTCAGTCCATCAGCTATATTCAGAGCCGAAGGAGCCAGTGTCACATTCATGGTCAGCTGATACTCATGTATTCATTTTCCGCCTTGGTGTGCACGCGCGCTCGACCAGTCAGGGTGTCCGACACTCAGTGGTACACGCAAACAGAATCCGTTTTTAAGTGTAGCGTCTTGCTCTTCCACTGGAGTGCTACATTGACGCCTTTCAATATGGCATCCAGCTCGGCCAGGTTGATGTGCTGAGCGTCATCTTTCGGTCGCAACCAGCAAGCGTCCTCCAACACAGTCTCTTGGCTCTCCAATGCTACCCCGGTCGCCAGGGAACTTGCATCGACCCACACATTCAGCTCCCGGGCGTCCACACACCATTCCCCACGGGCCGGATCGTCCCGCTGCACAGAATCCACGGTCTCAGACACCATGCGCAGGAGAAGGGCATCATTTTTTTCGTCGTCCCAGCCCCTCGTAACTGTACTTGCTCTCCTCTTGAGCATTCCACATGCCACACGGAGCCAACCACACACTGGGAGGTGCCCAACAAGCCTTCCGCACAGCGAGAATACCTTCCGTCGCGTAACGACGTCAGGGGCCTTAGGAATCACGCTTCCTCGTTTCCACCACAATCTTCCCTGTTCCATCATAACTGCCAATCCCAGTACCCGTGCACCATCCTTCAACCGCTCTGGGTCCTTGCATTCGAGCCCGAACTGGGCTAGATGTTCTTTAACGCGGGTCGCGGGAACGACATCTTCATTGACATAGACATCGTCAATGTAGGCAGATGCCGCACGACTCACAGCTTCGTCCTGAGCCAGCACCGTACTGATGATCGCCTTCATGATGAGGGGAGCCACGTTTAACCCAAATCCTAAACGTGTCAGGCAATATCTGTTCCCATCGATTTCCACGGTCTGATATGGCCAGAGCGATTTGTGGACACGTATTTGGAGGTATGCTCTCCTGAGATCCAACAAGGACACGTTGGATCCCTTCTGCCGCCATTCTCGCAGTTTAGCTGCACAGACATCTGCATCAGCTGTGAAAGCATCAACGTGATGGTTGAGCTCTCGGAAGTCCATCACTGGGCATACCTTCGACTTGTTTTGCTGCAGTACGGCCATAAGGGGAATTAGCCCTTTGGGAGGTCCCAGTTTTGCTTCCAGGTACGGTATGAGCCAGCCATTGCTGATCCACGTACGGAGCTCCGGTTCATAGCCCTCCCTGATCCCTGCTGCTACCGGGTACTCTGAAACCCCATTGTGCAGTCTTTCAGGTGCACGGTTCTCCGACCACTTCCATGCTACAGTCCAGGATCGACTCCGGTGGTCGAAGGTGGCAGTGAAGTCTGGTTCATTCACAGTAATGGCTGCGCACTTGGCTACTCACCCATTGCCAATCTGCGCCCGTCCCGTAGGCCCAACAGTGACACCTCCCAATGCTGCTATGGCATCAATCCCCAATAGCAGATCAAATCCTAGCGGCTTGCCGTGCACCACTAGCACGTCGATCTTGGCAGAACCGCCTTCCTCCGTGGATACAGTTACCACTCCCACACCACAACATGGACGGGACACGCCTCCAATAGTCATGACGTCTACTTTTGCTCTCCTCCAAGACCGGCACCGATCTGCATCCACAATTGTCCGTGAACAGCCGGTATCAATCAGTGCTGAGCACAAAGTTCCGTCAACAAGGACATTTGCCACTGGGAGCGCCGTATTTACATCTTGGTTGGGGAAAAGGCTGGCGCTGATGCCTTGTCCCCTGTGGCATTTCCCGAACAGTCTCGGGGCCCAGTGTCCAAACTCCCCGCATTGATAGCAGCACGTTCTGCGCTTCCGGCAGTCTTTTGCCATGTGGCCTTTAACGCTACACCTGTAGCATGTCAGACTGGTGTGTGGGCCGCTTTTGGTGGGAGACGCGCCGCCACTACGGGGTGGGCGCACTGCCGCAACGACGTCATGACTTTCATCTCCGGTAGTTGTCAGAACTCTCGCTCTTGCTAACAATTCCCCTACAGTCAGTGCTTCAACATTCGGTGCCTGTCGGAGTTCGAGGGAGATCGCATCAGGGAACCCCATGACGAAGGCTAGTTTGGTGAGCCTTTCCATCTCGGCGCCTTCAAATCCGGGCAATCGAACCAACTGTCTGACTTTATTTGCGTAAACGTCTACGTGCTCGCTGGTCCACCTGAACAGGGTTAGTTTTCTGTATGCTGAAAACAAGTCGTCCGCGAACGCCTGCTTCAGTCTGGCTTCGATTTGGTCGATATCTCCTTGATCTTCCTCCTCCATTTCCATGTAGAGGGAAAGTGCGTCCCCCTCCAAGTATAATGGTAGCAGACTAGCCACATTGTCCACCTGCTGAAGTTTCGCCACCAGCCTAACCTTTTTTAACCAGGCCACTACATCACCCTGTCCAGAGAACGGTTTTATGATATCGCTGCTTATGCGAACCTTCGCCATAATGCTCCGAAATAGCTTGTAGACGGTAAAAACAACACAAACAACAAATAAGCAAAGTGACAAGAGCTGTTCTTCTCTGCCGTCGCTACAAAGAAAGAGATTGCAAGACTCCTTTCCTCGGCCGTTACACAGTCGTGAAACGGACACCCAAATCAAACGTACCGGCTATAACTGCCTCTTAGTACGCCAGTCAGTTCGCACGTCCGACTCTGTTTCACGAAGTCCGCCGAAAGACTGGTGGTGTCTGTGCCGCTAACGTCTCCTTTTTATGGCACTCCGACACTGCCAAAATTTGCATGTGTTGTTGCGCAATCTCGTTCTGAACGAGACCGGCGCGCATAAAACGCGTCTTCACAAGCGGCCATGTTTCTTGCAGGATTCGCCACGCAGGCAAGACACGTTCGTACGCGTTTCGAGTTCCGGGGTAAGTCATCACACTTTCATGCTAATTGTTCTGATGAACTTTCCTCTATGGTACCTAGATTTTATAAATTTAAGCGCTGTACTAGATTGGTGGTAAGGTTTCATCGTTTTACAGTTGAGATGACTAAATGTAACTGTAAGTTCTATGCTAACAGTTTCTTCTCTGACACTTCTTACTTGTGGAACTCACTTTGGGCTTCTTGCTTCCCAGTCAACATTGATCTTTGAAAGTTTTAATGAAATGTCAATCACTATCTTCTTAATTCCTGTTCTTTTATTATTCTCTCTCTCCTTTAATAATGTTTTTTTTTTCTCATATTCTTTCACACTCACTAATCCCCTTGTGTCTTAGTGACTTTATTGCTTTGATTAGGATGAAATGATTTTTTAAAAATAGGTGCAAAATGGTTATGCTGAGCAAGATCATACCAGGACAAGAATGTATCAAATATTAATTATATTATTATTTTATTATAATAAATATAAAACAACTCCATTTAGGTGTTCCAAAGTATAAAAATTATTTTTGACTGCAAGTGGTTGGGTGCAAAAAGGTCATGTTCAACCTCTGAGGTCACTGGATGTCATTAAAGGTAGAATTAGTTTATGACTTTTATGATTGGACAAATAATTACATTCTTGGGTGTAAATTGGCATGTGGGGGTAATTTGAGCAGTAAAAGATGATAGTAGACTTTGTCTTGATTTCCAAGGTCACTTGAGGTCAGCTTCGTATTAATTCTTTTTTTTCCTTTTTATCTAAATGACAGAACTTAAAGGGCTAAAACGTTGATTTTAGGTTGTTTTTTTTTTTTTGTAACACATTGTGCAACTACAACACTGAAAAATATTTTCAGATAAAACCTTGATTTTTTTTTTAATCTGTTTTACATTTACAAAAAAAATCCCAGAACTACAGAAACTACAAGTGGCTCTATGGGATGAAACATGTTTGCTCCAAAGAATGATGTAATCAAATAAACTCAATCCTGTTACAACAAATTCCTGGGGAAGCTCAGCTGTACTAGTCAACTGATAAAATCAACTGTTCAAAATGCAATTGATTTCCTAAAATTTTTTGAGCTGCCTGATGTTCCTCCTGACAGGCTTCAACTAAAAGTTCCTATTCCTATCATGCTTTTTAGAAATCTTAACTAATCTCCAAAGTTGTACAACAGACCTCGCTTAACTGTTAAATATCTTTTATGTGTCATTATGGCAAATATCATAAGCGGGGTAGCAAAATGAAGGATATGTTCAGGATTTCCATAATTTCAAAATCTTTGCTCTTTAACCTTCAGGGGTAGATTGTTCTTGTTCTAGTGTCCATGTCTAGAGATATCTTGTACTTTTTTTAGTACTACTTATTTATTGCTCATCCCGTTTGTGTAGAGTCTGAGATTATACTGCTGAGCCTAGAGGATTAAAGTGATTTTGTTGGTATAGTAATTGTGAGTTCAATCCCTGGGCTGGGAAGTACAGACTTAGATTCAGCAGAAATAGGATGAACAATAACTGAGCAAGGGAATAAGACAAGATATTCTTACATATGGCCAGCAGGACAAGAACAACATACCTTCGGAGATTAAATAAAGAGTTCAGTTTTAAATTCCTTACAGGTTATTTACGCTATTAGGACTGTTGTTTTCATCTTTATTTTTCCCAACATTTCAGCCATTGCACACTCTGGCCTTCTTCAGGTGATATTCATTGCAATTTCAAACCAAACCCTTTATTTCATCCACTGGGATAGATTGTTCTCATTCCTCATGCCATGCCTTTTCTGGATATCTCAGTTTCAGTTATTTCCCTTTAGTAACTCAACTCTCCAAGTTTTTTTTTCACCTCTGCTCTGGCCAGGCACTGAACTCATGACTCTTTGGGTCAAGTCACTGGATTACTTCAAATAATGCTTTTATCCACTGTACTATGTGTCCCCCAAAGGAAATAACTGAAGCTGAGATATCCAGAAAAGACATGACACATGGAACGAGAACAATCTACCCCAATGGACTAAATAAAGGGTTTGGTTTGAAATTCCAATGTATATTATCTGAAGATGTCCAGAGTGTGCAATGGCTGAAATGTCATGAATATGGTAATAAAAATGAGGACAACAGTCCAAACAATGTAAATAGTTACAATACCTCATCTCAGAAATATAGACAGAAGTCCTTGAAGGTTACGCAAAGCAACAGACACTTGAAGAAGGCTGGAGAAAACAACAGCCAAAATGTTCTGATAATAACAACAAAGATGAGGATGGGAGTTCACCTGTAGATAATGTAAATAAGTCACAGTTTTACTATAAACATCAAGAATACGGAAGAACATTATCTGAAGTTTGCTCTCCAGAGGAGAACAAGTATTTTAACTCTGAAATTTATTAGACGCAAAATGAGATTGCAATTTGACATTTTGATGAAAATTTAAAGAATTCTCTACTCCTCTCAGCAACTAATTTAACTCCAAACATTAAAAATTAGGCACAATCAAAGCAGACACAAAAGTTTCCCTAATGGGAATAATGTTCATTGTATTTTTATATTAGATCAATAAATTAGATAAAAACATTAAATATATTTATATAAATATTTTTATAAGATTCAATGGGAGTAGTCATTTTTTTAAATATTGAATTTATTTTCAGAAATCATGCTTTTGGAAAATATGTTTAATTTTACAATTGAGTCTTCGGATGAGTGGATGGAATCTCCACAAAACTGAGTCAAGTTATCATAAATGAACATCTAATTTTATTTATGACTATAAATAGAATATATAAATAAATACTGCAGTAGTCAGTGTAAGGGATTTTTGCTTTGAAGTTAAGCAATATTTTCTTTTTCTTTTCAGGTGGCATAATATCTCGGGGTATCACAGAAATTTCTGGGGAAAGTGCAAGTGGCAAAACACAATTTTGCTTACAGCTCAGTCTTACAGTTCAATTACCAGAAGAAAATGGAGGCTTAGCAGGAGGTTAGTTCCAATTTGTAATATTCATTTATTAGTTTGAGTCACAAAGAAGTTCCATTTTTGTTTATCAACTTCAAAAAATAAAATCCATTTTGTTCAATTATATATTAACCATTATTTGTAATGACTTGTTTCTATTTAGATCTTCAATAACTTTTGAGGAAAATTTTGCAAGTTTTGATGTGAAAAAGTTTTAACAATAAAGAAAATTTGAACAGGAATGAAAATAAAAGCAAATAGAAATGACAACATAAGGTGGAATGAAAGAAAAATTAATAAGAAAAACTGAACAGAAATTAAAAAAAAAAAAAAGAAATGTCAAAAAAATGAATGAGAATAAAAATGATATATAAATGAATAAGAATAATAAAGACTAATAAAAGAAAGACAAAAATGAAGAAATAAACAAACAGGTAACAAAAATAAATAAACAGAAATGAAAGAAAAAATGAATAAGAACAAAGAAAAATTGAACAGAAATGAAAAAAAAAACAAATAGAAATGATAAAAAAATGAACAAAAAACAAAAATGAATGAAAAATTAAAAAATGAACAAAAATGAAAGACTAAAATGAATGAAAGACAAAATAATGAAAGATAAAAATGAATGAAAAACAAAGACAAAAAAGAACAAAAAAATGAAAGGCAAAAATGAATGAAAGACAAAAAATGAACAAAAATGAAAGATAAAAAAATGAACTCAAGCTAAGTAAGAAAAAAAAATCTGAGATAAAATAAATTAATAATTTGTTATTACAGCTGTAAATTAATTTTTTTATTCATACTCCATTTTCTTTGTAACTAATTTAAATATAAAGTAGGTAGAAACTTAGAACAACCAACAAAGAATCCATTTTATTCTAGTAGAGACACATAACCTTTCTGGTCTTTCTTTTGTACAGGTCACATTTTAAATATATGGAGAGATTTCCTTTCTTTTTTTAATTTCTCATGTATTGTGTCAAGGTTATTCACAGTGTGAGATTGCTACAATTCTCATTTTTCCTATTCCAGTCAACCCAAGTCAACCTCTCACTTGTGAAAGATAGGTTTTGATTTTCATGTGTTGTTTCTCTTCTTACTTCCTCTCGATTACTTGACGGTACCAAGGTGAACATGCCAGCCGTCAGCCTTTAGTGCATCCTATCCTATCTGCCAAACTTTTCATCTACGGTTCCTGCAATCTTAACTTCCTTTCTTTTCTCTTTCACTTTTTAACTGACAACATAACCTGGCACTGCTCTCAGTAGGGTTATTCAAAACATATGTACCATTATTCACCACATATGTACTTTTATTCATAATATAAGTACTTTTATTCATAATATAAGTACTTGTATTCATAATATAAGTACTTGTATTCACAATATAAGTACTTGTATTCATAATATAAGTACTTGTATTCATAATATAAGTACTTGTATTCATAATATAAGTACTTGTATTCAAAGTCTATATGACAGCTTGCGAAATCATGTAAATTCTTTCTTTCTTTTTTTTCTTTTTTAGTTTAGGAATTATAGTCAGTATCAATTTTTCAGCCTGACCCAAGCCTTGTGGGTGAAATTGGGTAGATGAACCTGTTTGGAAAGTCATTGATGCTTGTGCTAGAACAAAGTCATAAGTCATCATGACTGAGGGTTTGAGCATACTGGCATTGTTCAAATTGCTGATCACACCAGATTATGTATTCTCACCCCCCAAACTGTAACTAATGTCCACTCAGCATAGTTGCAGTATAAAGCACAGGTGGGCCCTGTGGGTAATGAACAAACACAAATGTGACTGAGCAAGCATTTACAACATGGATCGGCTAGCCACTATAGCAGAATGGTGTGCTCAGAAAATGAATATCCAGCCTATATATATGTGTGTGTGTGTGTGTTAGTAGGATATAGATTCCGAACAAGATTTTTGATGAATCAGGCAAAGTGGAAAACAATTTTATAGACTTCATATTTCACCTTTGTTAGATAGCCTTCTTCATTTCAGAATGAAAGAAATATGTATGTATGTGTATATTTTTTAAAATCAAATTAAACAAACATTAACTATTTAATATTAAAACACACACAGATATACACACATTTCTTTCATTCTGACTTGAAGAGGCCTAATTAGGGTGAAATGTATAGTCAGTAAAACAGTTTCTGACTTTGTCTGATTTATCATATATATATATATATATATATATATATATATATATATATATATATAATCCATGATGATGACTAAACGAATAGCTGAACGTGCTCGGATGTACAGAACATTTGGACATTTTTTATACACTCTATGTCCAGAAACGAAAACACTTATGCAAACAGAAGAAAAATTAAATAAAAAGCTTAATCACAGTACATTGGTAGTCATCTTCAATGAAACTTGTATAAAAGAGGGATTGCTGCCCAAATATGCAATATATATATATATATATATATATATATATATATATACTTTTTTTTTTTTTTTTTTTTTTAATCATATCACCCCAAGCAAGGCGGAGGCCACTATCACGCAAGGGGTTAAAGAAGGGTTGGAGGAAGAGCAGATAGGAGTGGCAAGGGAGGGGATGTGGAGAAAGAGAAAGACAGTGGGTCGATCAAAGCAAGGGGGCCACAAAAGATCCGGAGCGAGAGCAGATAGGAATGAAAGGTGAACGGATGTGGAGAAGGGAAGTGGATAGATCAAGGCAACTGGAGATGTCGATTGACGCTACACTTAAACCGTTGGAGATTGTATTTGTCAGGGAAACAGTAATAGGGAAGGGAGTTCCATAGGCGAGATGTGCGAGACATGAAGCTATTGGAGTAGAAAAGACGTCTGCATCTAACAGTTTCCACGGTGTAGGGGTGGGAGCGGGAAGCCAGCCTGGTGGGGCGTTTAAATTCACGAGGCCTAGGGACAAGCGAACGCAACTCCTCAGAGCAATTACCGTGGAAGTACTTGTAAAAAAGGCAGAGCGAGGCAACATCGCGTCTGTGAGAGAGCGACTGCAGACGAGATGACAGATCAGGGCCAATCACGTTGCCTATCCGCCTCTGGATCTTATCAAGAACCCCGAGGCAAACAGCAGGGGCCCCAGACCATATATGGCAGCAATACTCCATGCAAGGGCGAATGGTCGATTTATAGACTTGAAGGATCGATTCCGGGGAGAAAAATTTCCTGGCTCGGCACAGAGAACCAACTTTCTTTGCGGTGGCTGATGCAACTGACTCGATGTATTTGTTCCATCTCAGATCAGCAGACAGCGTGAGACCAAGCAGCCGCCGGGAGGAGCTCTCGAGAAGTTGGTCATCAGACATTCTAATGGGATGCAGTATGAAATAAGCAGAAAAGCTTAAAATTCTATATGAAACCAAATGTCACAAGATAAAGCTAATAAAAGAAATCTATGTAGCAAATTGCGAAAAACAAGTGACAAGATTTACAGTCAGTATGGGTTTTTAGGCCAATATATTCCTGTCGATGGACAGGCAGCTGAGTGATGGGTGAGTTTATCAAGACACCACAGATTGCTCATGTGCTTTTATCTGCTCATTAGGTATAAACTTGAGACTTTGTGCTTCTGCAACCATCAACAGCTTCCAAACAGTTTCAGCAACCCAATTTCACTCACAAGGCTTGAGTCAACCTGTGGTATAGTTTTCAGTTGCAACATGATGCAATTGTCTCCCCAAGCTGATAATTATCTAGAAATCACCTCTTTGATAAATTAAGTATGGTGAGATTCAAACATATAAGTACCTTCATTCCAGGTACAAATACTTTTATTAAAATTATCAGTAGGCAGATTTCTTTATTCAAAATATATGGGGGTCTTATTCAAGAAATATGTTCTTTTATTCAAATTTTAAGTACTTGAGGAGAGCCAAGTGCCAATTCCCGTTAGGTTTGTTATATTCACTTATGTGCAAATACCCTTGGGAAAGGTATGAATACACCTCTTCGAACCCCAGCTATGGGTTAATTAGTAAGATTTGTACCATTAAACCAGTCTTATCTAAAAAAAAAAAAATTCTTACAATCTAAAACTATTTTCTGGCTTTAAATAACCTGCAAAGCCATAAAAAATGAATGAAACAATCACTTAAGTACTAGAATTGTTGATAGAAGTCATCTCAACCTGAAATTTAGGAAGGTTTTCAAAAATTGTTGCAGGCTCTCTCATATAAGTTGTGACATGTGTAATAGCACTCTGGCTTCTACTGGTGATGTTTTTTTTTTAAGTTGAAGTCCAGCATGTGTATCCCTAACTCAAGACTTTAAACAAGGGTTTCATGCGCAGTTGTCCATCAAAATTGAACACAGGCAATAATATCCTGAGGTCATGAGTTTTATGCTGGAGTTTCCTTCACCTAGGAAAATCGTTAAGTCAAATATAGGAGTTTACCACTCATCCAAAGGAGTAATCCAGCAATATGGCTGACTTGAGTAGCTTTTCTGTTGGAGTTTCCATCACCAAGGAAAATGAGTGTATCAGATGTTGTGAGGTCTGGCATATATCTTAAGAAAAATTCAATAATAATATGGCTGATCTGGGTAGATTGAAGCTCTGCTCCTAGTCTCGCTTCAAAATTTGCAGTTAGTTTTCTTTTGTTTTTGTATAAGCCCTAACAATACCTTTAACTTGATCTCTTTTTACACTTCCCACTATTCTACTATTTATGGAATTTTGAAAATTCATAAAAGGAATAGAGAATCAGTTTTGGGATTAATTGGATAACTACATGAGCTCTCTCTCTCTCTCTAGGTAATGAGTACTTTCAAGACATGGCGGATCATGGCTCTCCATATGTGAAGTAATTGGCCATGGCTAAGTGTAATCAGTAAAAATGCTCAACAAGCAATTGACAATACAAAAAGGAAGAAAAAGAACAGAGCAAAATAATACTAAGCAAACACTATTTACATTATTCGGACTATTATTCGGACTTTGTCGCCATATTTATTACAACGTTTCAGATACATGGCACAGTGGATAAAGGCATTAGTTAGATCCAGTGACAGGACCCAAAAAGTGTGAGTTCAATACCCAGTTAAGGCAGTGGAGAACTTGGAGAGGGGAATTAACAAGAGATAACTGATAACTGATGTCAATTAAAACATGGCACGTGGAACTAGAACAGTCTACCCCAGTAAGCAAAATAAAGGATTCAGTTCGACATTCCAACCATTTGAAGAAGTCTGGCGTGTACAATGGCCGAAACGTTGTAATAAATATGGTGACAAAGATGAGGACAATAGTCCGAATAATGTAAATAGTGTACATAATACCTCATCTCGGAAATATAGACAGATACTAAGCAAACAATATATATGCAAGTCAAAACTAATCAAAGCAATAGTAATAAGTTCACAAAGTAAAACTTCTGTTCACACACGAAAGGCATACACCCAAGTAATTGTCATGTTCTAACTTCAAGAACAAAAATATGACAGATGACACCAAGAAGTGGTCCATGCAACTGCATGATTATAATAGAAAGAAAAGCAATGATATTCAATAGAAAAATCAGCATATTTTCAAGCAAAATTTGTTCACAGGTTCAATTTAGAAAGAAAGAAGATTATTTAAATAAAACTGTCTTCAGGAGCAACTGTATACCTGCATCAGGTGATTTTGTTTCTGTTGGCCATTGAATCCACCATGGTAGCTTTTAATGAGGCCTTGGTCTTATTGACAATGCACCGATCATAGTTGTCCAAGAGATCAAATCATAAGATTCTCAGCCAGTTATTGCTCAGGCATGTGGAAGAGAGAAGACTACTTCTGGATTGTGTATGGCCACCATCTTAATCCATGACTTGATCATGGAGTATAGCACTTCAATGTGAACAATGATATTGACCCTGAGGCCCTGTGGGAAGGTTGGGTGTTATGACAGCACTTGTTGCTCATTACCTCCCACCAAGATCATCAATGACAATGTGAACTTGGTGTGCATCACCATGGTACCTCTGTGGAGTTGACGCAGAACCAATTGACATAATTCTGTTTACCTACTGGTCTTGAAAAAGAATGAGAGAATGCTTGGCTTCTGTTCCTTGAGCTCGTTCAGAAATTATTTTTGATGGGTTACATAGTTGTTTTGGGATTATGTGGAGCATGAACTGGCCTTTCCTCATCACGTGAGATTTTTATCTTATCTCCTTGTGCATCTGATGATGAACTCTGCCAACATGAGCTGCTTGATATCACTACTCATTAGCATGAAATAGAAGTGTAGGTTGGAATTCAAAGGTCTTGAATCCTGTTCTTTTATCATCTTCTCTGTTTCTTTCATTCTCATTAACCCCTTACAATTTAGTGGCTTTTATTGTCTTGCTTGGGGTGAATTGATTAAAAAGAAAGTTTTGAAAATGCATTCAGAATTAATTTGTTTTCAGGACCAAAAAAGTAGGAGAGGAGGTTTGAATAAAGGGACAGACTGACATAAACATGTAGGTCAGAAAAAACTGGAAAATAAAATAAATGGGTGGTTTGCAATAACAGTTGGTAGATTAGAAAAATAGAAAAATTTAAACAACATTCCAGGCTCATCTGTTCTGGACATGAGATTAATCAACAGGCTGTTATTATGACAGATGATCTCTTGGGTCTGCTGGAGGAACTCTAGCATCTTTATAACATCTAACCGCTTGAAAAACCTGACCATTTTAAAAAGGTGGCTATCTCAGTCATGGCGGTTGGCAGATAGTGCCATGTGAGTAATGTCTTTTATTTTCTGTGTTAGATTGGAAACTGCCATGTTAATGTCCTCAATATATCTGAAAGAGAATTAAGTATTTTAAAATTTGGCATATGTTATGTAAGACTATGTTTAGTCATCTTTCGTTTATGGTTGACTAAATCTGTGTTCTCAAAAACCTGATGTGCAATGGATACAATGTCCTTAATTCAGGATAAAACTTGTTATACAAAATATATGGACCATTATTCAAAACATTCTTAATTCAAAGCATAGTTTTCTTTTATTTGTACTTGTGTGTCCCATAACTCATGAGGGTTCTAAGGGCATCACATGTACTGCAACCTTAGCAGCAGTGGTGTGTCTAGGGCAAGATAACATTTATTGAGATTATCCCTTCTCAGACTGGTTTTGAATTCAGAATTTTTCTTTTACACTGTTTGCCACTACAAGACAGGAGAGCCCAGTCAGCCCTGATATTTAACCCATAACCTATAGCTTAGGGTGAGAAAAGCTGGATTCATGCCTTTCCTAAAGGTATTTGTGGAAAAGTGAGCATAATGAATTTGGAGGGAATTAGTTTGCTTTTCACTGGTGCTCCGCTATAGTGGCCTTGTGTCAGACTATGCTAAATAACTATAATAAATGCTGGATATATATATATTTAAAATTTGTGTATTTAGGTAGCAATCCTTCTTTCATGCACATTTAATTGAATACGACAGACAAGGTGCTTTTATTTAGTTTTTTATGCAATTTCTGATGTGATCTAATAATTTTTTTCTTTTTGGATGATAAATTATATAAAAACTGTCCAAATGTTCTTTTTATCCGAATGCTTTCGGCTATGCACTTAGCCATTTTCAAGGATTAAATATTTTAACTGTTAAATAAGAAATAGTTTGTTGTATGTATGTACTTATAAAATTTTTTCATTTTTCAAAACACGGTCAAGATATTGTGTCCATGTTCAAAGTTAATATTATTAAGTGTTGGTTTTTTGTTTTTATTAATAAGGCTTTCATTATTTTTAGCCTTTTTTTGCATGTAGCTGATGCTATTATAATAGTGTTGTCAACAAGTATGTTACGAATAGTGTCCGGTAGGTCTCCATGAATATTTAAATGAGATTTAATTGAGCTATGGTCAGAAAGGTGTAGAGTGAGTCTGCGTGTCAAACATGTTGTAGTGTAGCCTATATAATTATTTACAAATTTTGATTGATGAGGAATACAATTCCTTAATGCGCATTTAAATTTGTAAATAATATTTGCCCTATTTAATTATAGCGGGGAGAGTCCATGGAAATTACCATAACACACACACACACACACACATATATATATATATATAATTTTAATTATATATATAAGAAGTAATGGATATTTTATTTATTAATTTGACAGATTTTATCACATTAAACATTATTTTTAGTGGATACTCATATTTGAGTAGATGCTCTGTTTATTTATTCAACTGTATATTTATTAATTTTCATTTGCCGTCACTATTAAAGACACTATTCAGCCTTGCTTGATTAGCAAAGTTTCTTCATAGCTGAGTTGGTTAAAACATGTCAGGTCTAACGATGAATCCCTATCTCCAGGAGGACACAGGTTCAAATCCTGCTGGAGAGCACATATCTTTCTTTAATAAAATTTCTTGAATATTCAAGCCGGTAGATGAAAATAAATGAATATACTGTTTATTAAATAAATGGAGCGTCTACTCAAATATAAGTATCCACTAAAAATAACATTTAAAGTAATATATATATATATATATATATATATATATACACACACACACACCTCTGTAGTTCACTGCTACTAACAAGCAGGAATTTTTTTCTCCTGATGATGGTTATCCTGCCCAAAACTAGTTGAGGAATCTAATTTAAAAAATAAAACAAAAATTTTAAAATACAACCCAGTGTGTCCAAAATTTTAATTTTCAAAATTTTTTTATTGTTCAATATATATATATATATATATATATATATATATATATATTTATATATATATATATATATATATTAGGTTGGTGCAAAAATAATGTCGTTTTTTGACGTTCAACTTCATGTGAGAAAACGGCATTATTTTTGCACCAACCTAATATATATATATATTTCATTAACCAGCCTATTTTATGGTAATTTACTCACGCACGCATGGACTTTCCCAGCTATAATTAGTATCAGGTACTGCCTTTTGGAGAAGGAAGTTTCTAGCAGCCAGCTCTGACAGTCAGACTGAACATTCTTGCTGTAACACTCTCGTTTGTATATGTTTGTATTACTGTTTTTGTTAATATATTTAACTCAGTTCCTCTCTTGTGTCTTTATTTCTGGCCCTAACAAGGCCACAACAGTATATATATATATATATATATATATATATATATATATATATATATATATATATAATAGAGCTGTTAATGAAATTTAAGGAATAAAAAGACAAGAGAATGATAACAATATTGGCAATAAGATTGGTGATATTTATTATATTTATTCATTTTAATCATTTTTTAATATATATATAAACATACACACTTATTGAATATAAAATAAGTTGAAAAGCAAGAGAGACCAGTCAGTCTTGCTATTTAACACATAACTGGGGGAGGAGTAGAGATGGATTCATGTCTTTCTCAAGGGCATTTGTATGAAAGTGAATATAATAAACTTGGATGGGATTTGAACTTGGCTCTTTTGGCTGATTTCTCTTTCCTAGTTGCTAACCATTACACTACCCACACGTCCATTGGATGTCTTATGGTAACAGACAACAAATCTACAGAGATTGCCTTGTCATAACATTGACAAGCCTGCATTCTCCACAAATTAAACATGTAAAAATAATTCATCATTTCCTGCCTGCCTACTTGGAGATTTTTCAAAATCCTAAATATCTGTAAAAGTTAGATAATTGCTTTCATTTGGCTTCTATACAGATTAGAATTCAAGAGTTTTCCTTCTCCTGGACTTGTTATCCTGCTATTTACACATAGTGTGGGAGGATAAGAGATTAATTCATGCCTTTCCCAAGTGTATTTGTGTGAAAGTGAACAATGAACTTGCAGAGAATTAGTTTGCTCCTCACTAGCTGCTCCTCTATAGTGGCCTTGTGCCAGAATAATTTAAGTAAATAACTATAATAAATGCTGGATTTATTTATAGATTCTTTCCTTTTTACAGTATCCAGCAGAACTGATTAATAATGTTTGCTGAGAAATATCATTCAATTCATCTCAGAACATAAACTACTCGTGTGTTTAAGGACATTGTACAAAAGATGCTTGAGAATTTCAATCCAGATACAAGGGGATATTTTTGTGAAAGAAGACACTGGATAGAGCTGGGTATTTCTAGAAATATTTTCATATAATAAATTGTATAATTAAAAAAAAAAAGAAGAAAACATACCTCAAGTGTTATTGTCACACCATGTTTATCCATCATTGAAATATATTTTCTCCATTTTCATGCAATATTTCATATTTTTCAAGAGAAGAGAAATAAATTCTTGAATAATGATACTTGCGTTGGGAATGTTTTAAATAAATGTACTTTTAAGTTTGAATATCATCCTGGGTATGATGATAAACTACATCCGGCAGCAAGGCCTCTGATCGGGAGGTTTTGAGCAAAGTGGAACCACCTCTTAATTGCTGTTGTTCTCAGGTCCAACCTGACATGAGGTGGTAGCACCTGTATAGGTCCCAGCTATTGGAAAATAGTGAACCTCCAAACTGGGGTCAAAACATGAAAATATTAAAATACATTAGAAAAATTACCAGCAATACATTTTCATAGTAAAAATTAAAAGATTACCAACAATACAATACTGGGGGAAAAAATTACCAGCAATACATTTTCATAGTAAAAATTAAAAGATTACCAACAATACGATACTGGGGGAAAAAATTACCAGCAATACATTTTCATAGTAAAAATTAAAAGATTACCAACAATACAATACTGGGGGAAAAAAATTACCAGCAATACATTTTCATAGTAAAAATTAAAAGATTACCAACAATACGATACTGGGGGAAAAAATTACCAGCAATACATTTTCATAGTAAAAATTAAAAGATTACCAACAATACGATACTGGGGGAAAAAATTACCAGCAATACATTTTCATAGTAAAAATTAAAAGATTACCAACAATACAATACTGGGGGAAAAAAATTACCAGCAATACATTTTCATAGTAAAAATTAAAAGATTACCAACAATACGATACTGGGGGAAAAAATTACCAGCAATACATTTTCATAGTAAAAATTAAAAGATTACCAACAATACGATACTGGGGGAAAAAATTACCAGCAATACATTTTCATAGTAAAAATTAAAAGATTACCAACAATACGATACTGGGGGAAAAAATTACCAGCAATACATTTTCATAGTAAAAATTAAAAGATTACCAACAATACGATACTGGGGGAAAAAATTACCAGCAATACATTTTCATAGTAAAAATTAAAAGATTACCAACAATACGATACTGGGGGAAAAAATTACCAGCAATACATTTTCATAGTAAAAATTAAAAGATTACCAACAATACGATACTGGGGGAAAAAAATTACCAGCAATACATTTTCATAGTAAAAATTAAAAGATTACCAACAATACGATACTGGGGGAAAAAATTACCAGCAATACATTTTCATAGTAAAAATTAAAAGATTACCAACAATACGATACTGGGGGAAAAAATTACCAGCAATACATTTTCATAGTAAAAATTAAAAGATTACCAACAATACAATACTGGGGGAAAAAAATTACCAGCAATACATTTTCATAGTAAAAATTAAAAGATTACCAACAATACGATACTGGGGGAAAAAATTACCAGCAATACATTTTCATAGTAAAAATTAAAAGATTACCAACAATACGATACTGGGGGAAAAAATTACCAGCAATACATTTTCATAGTAAAAATTAAAAGATTACCAACAATACAATACTGGGGGAAAAAAATTACCAGCAATACATTTTCATAGTAAAAATTAAAAGATTACCAACAATACGATACTGGGGGAAAAAATTACCAGCAATACATTTTCATAGTAAAAATTAAAAGATTACCAACAATACGATACTGGGGGAAAAAATTACCAGCAATACATTTTCATAGTAAAAATTAAAAGATTACCAACAATACGATACTGGGGGAAAAAATTACCAGCAATATATTTTCATAGTAAAAATTAAAAGATTACCAACAATACGATACTGGGGGAAAAAATTACCAGCAATACATTTTCATAGTAAAAATTAAAAGATTACCAACAATACAATACTGGGGGAAAAAAATTACCAGCAATACATTTTCATAGTAAAAATTAAAAGATTACCAACAATACGATACTGGGGGAAAAAATTACCAGCAATACATTTTCATAGTAAAAATTAAAAGATTACCAACAATACGATACTGGGGGAAAAAATTACCAGCAATACATTTTCATAGTAAAAATTAAAAGATTACCAACAATACAATACTGGGGGAAAAAAATTACCAGCAATACATTTTCATAGTAAAAATTAAAAGATTACCAACAATACAATACTGGGGGAAAAAATTACCAGCAATATGTTTTTAGGAAAAAAAAAAAAATTAGCAAAGCTCACAAGAGAATAAAATGTTCACATTAAATGACCCATATGCTGTTAACTAAATCCAATTTGAATAACCCTATAAAGTTAGATTAGTAGGATTTCTGACAAGCTACTTTCACTGGCTTCCAAACTGCATCACTTTAAGCGTGCTACTAGGTTGGCATCTTGGTCCCACCCTTTCATTGTCGAAACGGCTAAATGTAGCCATCTCTTCTACTCCAACAGCTTCTTATCTCGCATCTCCTGTCAGTGGAACTCCCTTCCTATCACTTGATTCCCAAATAGCTATAATCTTCAAATATTCAAATGTAATGTCACTCGACATCTTCTGATGCCTTGACCTTGATCCCTGTCCTTCTCTTTATCCTTTTCCTAAACACTTCTCATTACTCTCACTCTTTGTAACCACTGCGTGCTAGTGGCACTCCTACCTTGCTTGGGGTGATTTGCAAATCAAATTTGAGAGGACCTCTCTTGCCTAGTAAATCAGTACTGAAATGTTGACTTCTTGGGTTCAATCACCAATCTCTGCATCTGGTGGGATATATACATAACTATTTTAGTCATGATTTCGGCTGCAATTTACCTCTTCTTCTTCTTCTATATGCATCGTCACTTCAGGACATAGGCGATCATGGTTTTCCACAACTTTCTATTTCATGTGGCTCTTAGCAGTTTTTCTCCGTTTGCTAAGGCTCCTGTCCCCCAATTTGCCATCCGTTCACACAAGTTCAGGTAAGCGGCTTGCTGCCTTCCCCTATCTCTCTCGTCCTGTGAGGGTTAAGTTTTCAAAGCCCTCCTTCCTCATTATGTGTCCAAGGAATTTCAGCTGTCTTTTCCTGATTCTGAGTAGAAGTGTTTATTTTCTTGCCATTTTCTTTAACACTTCCTTGCTGCTTACTTGCTCCATCCAGGAACTATTCAGTATGCTGTTGTAGAGCCACATAGGAAAAGGAGGATTGTCTTCTGCCAATCTTCCAAATAGAGATGCAGTTGAAAAGTGTTTTTTGTATTAGTTTGATTTTTTTTTAACCATAATATTTGATATGACTCAAATTGTCTAGTCTACTCACAGGCATTACGTCTACATCACATTGAAATGCTGGTTTCCATACCGAAGTTAAGCAATGTTGAGCCTGGTTAGTACCTAGATGGGCAACTGCTTGGAAATATCAGGTGCTGCAAGCTTCAATGTGCGAGTGATGTAATGGCTAATGGTAAGGAATCATTAATCAGAGAGCTTAGTTTTAATTCCTGTTGGGTTCATTATATTCACTTATGTGCAAATAACCTTGAGGAAGGTATGAATCCAGCTCTTCTCAACCTAGCTATGGGTTAATTAGTAAGGTTTGTATCAGTAAACCATTATTATCTCTCTCCCCACTAAATAAATTCTTACAATCTAAAAATTTTTTCTGGCTTTAAATAACCTGTAAAGTGTTGATAAGCCATAAAAACAAATGAATCAATCATGGGCTAATCATGAAAAATGGAGAAAAATTTTTGGGAAATAATTTTTGTGGATCAGCATTCATTAGGCATTCCTCAAGCTGCAGCATTTGTCAAAATCAAAAAATATTGATTGTTTTATCATTTTATATAGGGTGTTCTGTTTATAATATTGATATAGTGTAAAATTGACCCCTGACTTTTTACATGGTTATAGAACTTAAATATTTATTTACAAATGTCAAGTTTAAAACTATGCTTATGTCAATTTTAGAATTTTTAACAACTTTTTTCAGGGGAGGAAATTTTTTCATATGCACATGCACAAACATTGTCGGGGTAATAATTATTTATCTCAAATTAAGAATAAATGGATATATGCTTTTATTAATTCATGTAAAGCTTTGTTCTTTAATTAAAAATGTATAAATCCATTTCTTCCCTATCTGAAAGAAATCTCTTAGTATTTCCTAAATTTTTTTTTTGACAGTGAGGGTCACCCTTTGCAAGGCCCAGGAGCCAGTCAATGTAAAGGGTTACGTTTTAAGGCCATTTGTGTGTATAGGTGAGGGAGATAATAATTAACCCTAGCCTCATAGGATGAGATTTTAGTGATCAAGAAAACATCCGATTGGGAGTCAATTCCACAGGGTAGTGGTTCACAGGAAACACAAACAATTAAGTTCAGATAACTCTGTAAAATGTTGGTGATTGATTTTACACTGCATCAATAGTACAAACACAACCTCATTCTAAAATAATAAAAGAAAATATTTTTTTTTATTTTGACAAATGTTACACTTTGAGGTGATGGGCGCTGCCAAGTTATCTGAAATCCTACAGAAAGGATCATGAGAAAGAAGAATCAAAGTCTGTTTCTTCTACTCTCTGAACCACCAATGATTGAAACAGTCAAGGGTCTGATGATGATGACACCTCTAACGAATGTAAATCTACAAAAATTATTTCCAAAATAATTTTTCCTTATTTTTATCTTTTTTACAAGTGGACCAGTTTCCTTAAATAGTGCATGTGAAATTGAGATAAAGATAATTTTCTTTTAATTTTTGAGAAGAAAAATTCTCATAACAGTGATTTTCTTTGCAATGTTTCAGTTATTGTACACTCTGGCCTTCATCAGGTGCCTGTTGTTGTTACCTTCTAGAAATTTCAAAGTGCATTCAGTCCACACAGTGAAATTGTTCTTTTATCTTTGTGAATTTTTCCTTTTATGTTAATATTGAAAATATACTTGGAAGTACAGGTCATGTTATTTCTGGAAAGATTCAACAAGCAAGTTTTCTACTCCTCTATGTTTATTCTATCATTAGAAGAAAAAAAAGACATAAGAACCAAAAGACAGTGACTAAATCCTGTCAAGGTTGACAGTGGCAGTAAGAGCTTTATGCTGTTACTGCCTAAGCAGGTAATATAGTTATGGAAGGGTGATTTGAACAACACTTTCAATGTGACTAGATATCAGTTAATTCTAGCAATTCCTCCTTGTGGAAAAAAAAAGATGTTACTCTTCATGAGGATGGATCTTGAACGCCATATATAGGAGCTCAAATTACATGGATAGTTCTTCTAGAAGTTTCATGGTCAGGCAAGGGTTTCATCTGTAGCCATATTTTTCTTGCTTCTGATTTTTTTTTTTTTACTATACTTAAGATAGGAAGTTATGGAGAGCCATGATCACTCACTTCCTAAGAAACATAGCACATTGAAGAAGATGGAGAATTTATAGCAAAAGATTCTAGATCTTTTGAGATTCTGACATGAAGTATTTTCATAATTCGTTTTTGATGAATTTTCTGCCCCTTTATTTTTTACTTTTTATAACGACATTCTTGGTCAATACAAATCTTTGACCACAAAAAAAAGTGAACATTGGCAAATCTGAATAAAGACAGCTTTTGTTGAGACTTAAATTTGCATCACATATCTCTTGGGCTCATATTACATGGACAAAACCCAAATCAATTTCTCCACACAAATATCAGTGAAGTAAAGCTCAAACCTATACTCATTCTGTAACTTTCAAATTTTGGTTTTCTATTTGTTTAATCTATAATAGTAGCAGCGTGTTTAATTTATTTTGAAATTCTAAGATGAAGTCTTATTCATTTTTTATAATTCTTATCACAATGTTCAAGGCCAGCCCACTCGTCAGCTGCTGATTAGTTAAGGTGTTGACCATAGAAGACCAACTCTTGAGATATGGGATGCAAATTCAAGTCTCATCAGGAGCTATTCATTCTAATTTTATGTTGTTTACTTTAACAGTAGTATTTTAGGCTGACTTCAAATGTTGTGATTAAAAAAAGCAGTAATGAAAGAGAAGAAAAATTATTTATAAAAAGATTTTATTTTCTTTGGGAATTTTTTTATGTTAATGTTGAAAGTGAATTTGGAGGTACAGACCACTTGATTTGTGGAAAGATTCAACAAGCACGTTTTCTGCTCCTCTCAGTTTGATATTTATTCTATCATTAAAAGAAAACAATAAAAATGAAAAGATTAAGCAGTCTAAAGTTTGACAATGACAGTAAGAGCAGGTAACATAGTTATGGGAGTGGTTTTCACAACATCCTCTCTCTTGATTAGACCTTGTCAAGGTTGACAATGATAGTAAGAGCTTTATGCAACTACTGCATGAGCAGGAAAGATAGTTATGGGAGAGTGGCTTGCACAGCACCCTCTCTCTTGATTAGACCTTGTCAAGGTTGAAAATGGCAGTAAGAGCTTCATGCAGCTGCTGCTTGCACAGGTAAGACAGTTATGGGAGAGTGGTTTGCACAACATCCTCCCGCTTCATTCCACCTTGTCATGGTTGACAATGGCAGTAAGAGCTTTACCCAGCTGCTGCCTTGAACAGGTAAGATAGTTATGGGAGAGTGGTTTGCACAATACCCACACTCTTGATTAGACTATGTCAAAGTTGATGACAGTTGATTAGACCTTGTTATGGGTTAAATAGGAAAGCTGATGGGGCACTCTAGCCTTGGTTGGCAACCAGTTTAGAAGAAGTAAGGTTGGTGTGCTGAGTTCAAATTTGGTCATGGTTGTTGGAAAAGGTATGAATCCATTTTTTCTCTCCTCAGCTATGAGTTAAATAGGAGGGTTGACTTGACTCTCTAGCCTTGGTTGGCAACAAGTATGGGAGAATGTTGACTTTGTTACAACCAATGAAAGAAAGATTGTTGAAGGTTACATAATGTCAGAGAGTTCATGTAAAATAATAATTGAATCCTGTTAGATGAGATATTGGGCTAATCAAATATCTGTTTTTATGGCCTATATATTTTGGATCTAGTTATAAAAATTTAAGATACATTTTGTTTACATAATGATGCCTGACAAGTCCAAAACAATTCATCAATATATTGTTAATAAAAATAAATATTATTTACAGCATCCATGGAACTATGAAATCACAGATAATACTGAAGTCTGTCTTAGAAGAGAAGAACTTTGAAAATTATCATTTTTATTTTACATTGGTCTTCCACCTTCATTTTCCAATCTCTCTTGAACCACTAATTACTCATCTCCACACAATGGCAGGATGTAACACAAATCCAGTTTAATGTGTGGTGCCATACATTTAAGCTAAGGAGAAAAATCTCACAGCACTGTTTTCATTGTTTCTGATGAAATTTAAATTTTTCTGCCTCTTGATATTATTATTCTTGACGATTCCGTTATTATTTGATTTTTGGAAATTAATTTTTTTTAATCATTTGAAGCAAGGTGGTATTGCCACTAGAATACAAGGGGTTACAGGGAGTGGAAGAGAATGAGAAGACTCTAGTGTGGATAAGTGGATAAAAAGACAATAATTGAACAGGGTTCAGGAAGACAGAAGATTATGATTGACATTGCATTTAAATTTTTGAACATTGTAGGTGGCAGGCAAGCAAGAAATTGGTAGAGAGTTCCACAGATGAGAAGTGTAAGAAAAGAAACTTTTAGAATAGAACTGACAGTTACATCTAGCAAGTTCAGCAATAAAATGGTGAGACCTAGTTACTAATCTAGTATCACACTTAAATTCATGCAGTCAAGGTACCAAAGAGGAAAGCTGATCAGAACAATTGCCATGAAGATATTTGAGAAGGCACATCACATTGATGATAACGTAAGGTGTAAGGTAAGTAAGGTGATAATGCCACTAGGATGCAGGGGGTTATAGGGAATAAAAGAGAATAAGACTTTAGTGAGGAGAAGTGAGGTAAAAGACAATAAAGGAACAAGATTCAGGAAAACAGAAGATGGTGATTGACATAGCATTTAAACTTTTGAAGGTTCTAGGTGGCACAGAAGCAAGAAATTAGAAGGGAGTTCCACAGGGGAGAAAAGAAACTATTAGAATAAAGCTGACATTTGCATCTAGTTAGTTCAACAGTAAAACTCTGAAACCTAGTTTCTAATCTAGTATCACACTTAAATTCATGCAGTTGGGGTAGCAAAGATGAAAGCTCATCAGAACAATTGTCATGAAGATATATGAGAAGGCACATCACTTTGGTGAGAAAGTGACTGAAGTTAAGATTGGTCAAGATTGATTACAAACTTTTCTTTGATTTTTGTCAAGAACCTTGAAATGAATAGCAGCAGCACCAGATCAGATATGGCAGCAGTATTCAAGGCATGAACAAATGGTAGATTTATAAATCTGCAAGATGGTTTCTGACAAGAAGAATTGCATGGCCTATTGTGAGCCATCTTTTCCTAGCAGTAGACAACAATTGATTTAATATAATCACTACACTTCATGTCAGTGGAAAGCGTGAGCCCAAGAAGGTGCAAAAGTGTTGCACTCCTGGAGTTTAGCATCAACCATGGTAATGGAAGGCAGAAAAGGTTCTCTCTGATGATTAAATGAAAGTAGTTTTGTTTCGGAGACATTCAAATTTACAAGCCATTCTTTTGCTCCAGTTAACCACAGATTGGTGGTCTTTTTTTATTGCAGTTGCTAACTTTCAATGGAACTTTGAAATAACAGGTAATACTGAAGAGTCAGTCTTAGAAGAGAACATCTTTGGAAACTGTCATCTTTGTAATACACTAGCTTAGTTGCTGCTCTTTGGGCAAACTTTAGGCTAGCTCCTGTGAAGGGCTTTTGTGCTTTCAGCCTTTTGCCGTCAGCATCCTATGTATGTAAAAGTTATCAGAATTTAGAAATAATAAAATTATTTTATCTTTATTCAACACCTTAATTCGGCATAATCTTTCTTCATATATGCAACCGATTTCTGTAGTTTGTTTGCATTTATTTTGGGCACAATTTTTATTTTATTTTAAAATCACCATTCTTTATGATCCCTTCACACAAAGACACTCTTAAAAGACTATGTAATATTTCGAATATGTCACAGTACGCATGCTAGAAAAAGAAAAAAAAAACATATGAGCAACGTACTGTGACCCATTTATGGTTTAACTATGGTTTATTTTGACAATATCAATTGCAGTTGCAATGTAAAGTGAAATTAAAGTTAAACCTTTAATAAAGAGCTGTTTTCATAAACCTTTCACTCTGGTCGATATTTAAATTTAACTTTAAATGAGTTATTTATTTGATTTTTAATCAAATCTTACTTCAGGTTTGTCAGGATCAAAAAACAGATGAACCGATCAACACATGTACACTGCGCGTTATTTATTTAATTTTTAATCACATCTTACTTCAGGTTTGTCAAGATCAAAAAACAGATGAACCGATCAACACATGTACACTGCGCATTATTTATTTAATTTTTAATCACATCTTACTTCAGGTTTGTCAAGATCAAAAAACAGATGAACCGATCAACACATGTACACTGCGCATTATTTATTTAATTTTTAATCACATCTTACTTCAGGTTTGTCAAGATCAAAAAACAGATGAACCGATCAACACATGTACACTGCGCATTATTTATTTAATTTTTAATCACATCTTACTTCAGGTTTGTCAAGATCAAAAAACAGATGAACCGATCAACACATGTACACTGCGCTTTATTAATATAGATTTGTCTTTTACCTTCATTTTGGAATCAGAAATTGGAGAGCTCAGCTTCAATTGCTGTCAAGTTTGTTACATTTACTTATGCATTAATACTTTTGGGAAACGTATGAATCCTCCTTTTCGCACACCAGTAAAAATTTTTGTCATCCAAAAGAAATTGTTAATGAAATATTCACTCAAAATACAATGAAAAAAATATTCTTTCAATTCAAAGTATGTTTCGGCTTTAAATAACAAACAACAGGTTAATAATCATTAAAAAACAAATTGAATAATTTTCAAATCCTTTGTAATCCTGTTTGTTTTTCTTCACTCAAGCACTCCTAGACTTTTCACTTCTTTCAAGTGTTATGTTTCACTAAAGCAGCATAGTTAAACAGTGTCAAGCCCAGTCAGTCAGGTTACCCGCTTGGGAACATTGTGTACTTTGAGCAACCTCTGACAATCCAAAATATATTTGGCTTTAAATAGCCTCACAAAGGGTTGATAAGATGTAAAAAGCACAACAAACTAAATCATTTCCAATCTTTTGTGATCCTCTGCTTTGTAAATTTTTGATCATTATGTGTTTCTTAAAACTGAAATATACTAACTAAAAATAAATTAAAAAGATATTTTAAATTTTTACTATTTTACATTACGAGATAAAAGTGTTCTGGAGATATGACCCTTTGACCTTTGCCAAAAAGGTGAATTTTGATAAATAGTCACAAAGAAATCTAAATATCAATATTGCAGTTGTTTTGTCACCTACAAAGCTAAATTATATACCATTTTAAAGTACTTGTGTTGAGATTTTTGAGGATAAGAGGGGCAATAAATTACCTTGTCAGATCTGATGACCAGAGACCAGAAAGTGTTTGTTTGTTATATATTACAGCTGTTAGATTTTAAATCAGTCCACTCCGATCATCACAAAAGCAATAGCAGCAATGTGGTATATGAGCTTATAGAGAGAAAAGAAAAAAACAGATATACTTGGAGTGGTTGATTTAAATTCCAACAGATACCAAGAACTCTTCCTCATTATTTGTGTTGTCCTGGGAATGGCAATAAACTACATCCAGCAGCAAGGATTCTGATCAAGAGATTGAGGGTTTTGTAGGGTGTGGAACCACCTCTTAATTGCTGCTGTTCCCTGGTCCACTGTGACCCAGAGCGGTAGCACCTGTTAGGGTCCCAGCTATGTGCAAATAGTGAACCCCCTAGTAAAAATCACCAGTACATTTTTGTAACAAAATGAGCAGCAATACATTTTTATAGTAAAATGACAATCAATGCAATGATGAAAAAAGATAAAAATACGTTTTTAAAGTACAGTTATCAGCAATACGGTTTATGATCTACAAACTACATATCTAGTAAAACATACCTTTACTTTGAAAGTATAAAATTATGTACAAAATATCTATAGTTGAAAGCATAAAATAACGTACAAAATATTTACATTTCAGAATTAAATAAGAGAGGTTGATATACCGCCAAACAAAATGAATCGATTGCCATTTGTAATGAATTGCAGTTTTCAGCTGGTCTTGCAGCAGAACACAATAAGTTGCACTGTTCACAGTTTCACCATGAACCTGGAATGTTGTCAGAATAGGTTCCTTCATATCCCAAAAAAGCGTTAGCATCGGTTTAATGCAGGATGGCTGCTGTTTGAATTTCTTGCAAAGAAGGGAGTTCAAATTCCAGTCGGATCTATTACATTCACTTACATGCTAATACCCTTGGGAAAGATATAAATCGTCTTCTTCTTCCCCCAGCTATGGGTAAATAACAGGACAGACTGGGTTCTATAGCCTTGGGTGGAAACCAGTCTAGGAGAAGGGAAAACTCTCAATTCAAAACCAGCCTAGAGAAGGTTGGGCTTTGTCAGGCTATCTTGCCCAAGAAACACCACTTCTACTGCAGCTGTAGTACATGTGGTGCCCCTATGATCCTACAGGTCACTGGATTAAAAAAAAGTTGGTTAATACAAATTGTGAAAACATGCATAATAAGATCTGACATTTTGTATTATATTGTACTTTGTTCTCCAACTTTAGCTAATCTCTAACAGAAATGATAGTCATGGGTCATCAGGTTCCCTGCTTCTGCCCTTAACAAAAGTCAGCGTTTGAAGGCTGGGTTGGAACTGTATGCATTAATTTGCACACATACCCATACTGACTCATTAGAAAAAAATCACTTAATAAATTATTCTCAATTTTCCCCTCAAAATCAAATCCCCCTCCCCCGTGGGTCATGCACCCCATGTTGGGAATCAAGAAATTGAAATATATATGACATTCCACAGGTCAAAGCAAGTAATTTTGAATGATAATTTTTCTGGGTAAGTAGGCCCTTCTCCTCTTGAAAGATTTAGCGAATACACTCTTCATACCCTTATTTGTTTTTATTATTCTAAGCTTAGTAATACATCTCAAGAATACAATTACAAGCCTTGCTATTGTAACTTGCACATTTACCACATGCCAGAGCTTTCAGGTTCAATCCTAGGCAAAAGCTAGGTATTTCAAATGTTGACATGCAATGTTGGCAGGCTCTACCCAGATAGAGCAAAAGATAACCTTTTTGGATAAAATAGTTGCTAATTACAAGTGTTTAAATCTGCGCAAAAGCCAGGATTTCATCTGCTGATGTTCAAGACAAGCCTTTTTCTCTTGAGAATATTGAGACAACACAATCTTTCTATTCCAATATAGATTAACCTATCATCCGGTTCATACTTCTCCCTAATTTTTTCAACAGAAATAGAGATTTAACTTTTCTTTCATGTTTAAGATTGGGTTTATAGTTTCTTCAACTCTGTACTTCTGACAGCTCCACCTGAAGTCTAAAATTTTATTCTGTAATTATTTTTTTTTCCTTTCCCAATAGAAATAGATAGGTTTGCATATTGTCTGGTTCACACTCCTCCCTGGTCTTTTGAACAGGAGTAGAGCTGTATTCTTTGTTTCCTGTTCAGGACTGGGTTTCTGGTTCCTTGTAAATTCTACTTTAGCTCTATACTCCTAATGTCTCTGCTTGAATTTTGAAATTTTATTCACTAATTAAATCTTGACCTCTTCAAGTCTAGAATCTATTTTTCCTCTTATCTTGCCCTTTCTTACACTAATACAACTCCACACAGTAACCTTCTACCTTGAGTGGCCCTCAGGCCTTGTACTGGGTGAACATTAGTACAAAATAGAAAAATATAGTTAATATAAAAAATTAAACATTTCTTTAGAAATTCTATGAACAATGACTGCAAGTGTGTGTGTTTTTCCTGTTGCCCACTTTACAGTTGAAATAATTATATATCTTCCCACAGTGCCAAAAGTCAGTATTCAAACCCAGGTGAAAAAAAACCCTAGAATTTTCAATGCTGATTATCAAAACTGATAAGTTGTTAACAGGCTAAAAAAATATACTTCTCCCACCTCATTGCTCCAATTTTTCACTATGCACCACACTAGGCTAAGCTTAGTAAATATCTATAATATTTAAGTGTTCAGAAAACAATTATGTATTTTACTACTATGGATTATCAGTCAATCAACCAAGGCAGAATCAAGGTTGAATTTTTGAAAACCTTTTCTAGAATTAGTTCATCATCTCTCCTATCTGACAGTGTGTTGTTCTTATCCATTTCATAGTTGGAAAAACTTGCAAAGAGGAAAACTGAGTTTCTCATGAGTATTCGTGTAAGAACTGAACACAATGTTTCACCATCTGAAACAGTTTTTAACCAGGAATGCCAATATTTCATTTTGCATCACATTGTTTACAGGTGATGAAAAATGGGTTTTGCATGTAAATAAAAAAATGAAAAATACTGTGGTTTTGACAAAATTAAAAACCAGTGCCATTACCAAAACCAGGACTCAATCCACAAAAGTACTTCCTTTGTGTTTGGTGGAATATGAAAAATGCTATCCATGACATGTTACCAGGGTATAAATTGATTTGTTTTTTTTACAGTTTATCAACCCTTTGTGGGTTATTTAAAGCTGAAACATATTTTGGATTGTAAGAATAAATCTTTTTTTTATAAGTGAATATTTCATTAACAATCTTTTTGAGAATAACAATGATTTTTCCTGATACAAGTCCTACTATTTCATCCATAACAAAGGGAAACATGGATTTATACATTTTCCAAATGTATTTGTGTGTAAGTGAATGTAACAAACATGACTGAAATTTGAACTTGGCTCTCCATTTTCCCATTCCAAGCCACTATCCATTACACCATCTGAGAAATGGAATGTTCATAACTACAGACATTTATTGCCAGCAACTAGATCAGATAAATGAATCATTACATTGGAAGCTTCCTGCTTTTCTGTTCAAAAAAGGTGTTATTGTCCAGTCGGACAATGCAAGGGTACACACTACAAGAAACAAAAGATCATTAAAATGGGAGATTTTCATTTGCTTCAGTCACTAAAACATTTCATAATTGTCAGAACATTTCCTAATTGGTGCAAAATTTCATAATTGGCACATTTGCTACTGTCCAGCTTTTTTGTGATGCTACATATATTTAATAATTTTTCTAGAGAGAACCATGAGTTCATTATTGGGGGATACAGTGGGGCACATAATATGTTCAATCGAGAACATTTTTACAAAATTCTTTAAATTCATAAGCAGTGAATTGTGTACCATTATCCAAGACTATGGCATCTGGAATGCCATATCTTGCAAACAGTTTGTGAAAGAATTAATTGTAATCATGGAAGTTGGTTTTTTGCACTAACAAATTTCAGGCCACTTAGTAAAACTATCCACTACCACATCATAATGTGATCTGTTTATTGAACCTGTGACATTTATGTGCTGTGTTGACCATGGAGTATCTGTTTTTGGCCAAGGTTTAAATTTATGGTAGGTGATTTTGCTGCTAGAGCACAAACTCTGCAGGCTTTTACTAATTTTTCAATGTCTTCATCCATTTTGGTCAAGTATACATAGCTTGTCATAAAAGATTTCATCCTTGAAATTCCTGAATGTCTACTATGAAATTCATTTTATATCCACTTTTGTAATATGATAGGTATTATTACTATTTCTGCAAGCATTAGTACTCCAGCATATAGCAAGTAAGTGTTCAAGTCTGGATTGCATTCTAAAAATCATCTATCTATCTTACTTTCAGTTTTTTTTTTTTTTTTAAATAAATATGTTTTACTCTGCTTTTGCTTTTATTTCTTCCATGGTCACTGGTAGATTGCGTACTACATTGCATAATATATTTTTAATTTCTATTTCACTTTTAATGCTGCGATAAAAGTGTCCTCATACAGTTCAGTACTTTTTGGTATCAATCTTGATAAACCATCAGCATGTCCTAATTTTTTGGACGGTTGGTATTCCATCTTGAAATTGTAATCTGATAAGATGGTACCCCAGTGTTGTTATCTATTTACTGTATGCATAGGAATTCCTTTTTTTAAACCATAAATTGATAATAGAGGTCGGTTGTCCGTCTGAAAATGAAAACTCCTTAAGTATGAATTTGTGAAAGTGTTTTCACTGCAAATATTATTGCTGATGTCTCTTTTTCAATCAGGATGTAGTTTTTTTTTCTCCCAGTCATAGCAAACACAAAGCATATATGACGGATTTCATGTTACCGTCATCATATTTATGTAGCATTACTCCTATACCATAGTCACAAGCATCTGAAGCCAATACATTTTCTGCTTTCAGATCTTAGTGCACTAATGATAAAGTTGATGTTAGTATTTTCTTGATTTCTTCAAATGCCTTCTGACGCTTATCAGTCCAGTTCTACTTTATGCCTTTCTTAAGCAAATTGTTCAGTGAAGCTCTTAAATTCTGCCTATTAGTTATATAGCTTTGATAATAGTTTACTAGTTGTAGAAATTCTTGTAACCTAGTAACATTTGTTGGAAGAGGCATACTTGCCCTCAGTGGATCTGGTTGACAATCATTTTTGTCAATGATTTGTTTTAGGTATTTTGATTTTAGGCAGAAACAATTTGCACTTTTCCTCACTGAGTTTGAACCCATACTCTCATATTTTTTTTCAAAAACTCTTTTCACTTGCCAGATATGTTGTTCCTTAGATACACTTTTAATTAATATATCATCCATATAAGCAACTGTGAAATCACAATCTGCAAGCGTAGTATCCATAGCTTGTTGAAATATAGCTGGAGCCATTTTATCCCAAAAGGAAGTTAATTAAACTTATACAATCCCTTGTGTATATTTATAGTTATCAACTCTGATCATTCTTCTTCAACCTGTTTTTGCAAATACGCTTCAGAAAAATCCAGTTTTGAAAAAATTTTTTCACTGTTTAAATTTGCAAAATTTTCCTCTTGACTTGATAATGGGTAGTTAGGGCATTAAACATTTGTTTAACCCTGTCAAAAAATATAGCACAAACACGAATTTGATTATTTTTTTTTTCTTTACATACACTGCTGGTGCTGCCCATTTTGAATGGTCAATCTTTTCAATTACACCTATTTTTTCAAGTCTGTCTAATTCTTCATTGACTTGATCCAATGCTGCAAATAGTAATTGAAATTTTGCTTTGACTTTAAAACACCAACGCAACTTATCCAACAGAACATCTGAAAAACACTTTTTCAGTTCTTCCTTTAAATTTTCACACTGTTTTTTTAAAACTGGTAGCTTGTCCATTTACATTTTTGCAATATATATTTATAGGTAAATTCCACAACTCAAATAATTCCATCCATTCAGTTCTAAATAAGTTTGTAATATTTTTTAACACATAAGCCTTAGCTTTTATACACTATGAAATTTTACAAATCATTTCACCAATAATAAATAATTTCTCACCCGATACACTATGTGCAATTTTCAAAGTTCTTTTTAGTGTAGGTTTTCCATTTGCTTTCCATGTGGCTTTGTTGATAATTGTGATATCACTAACAGTATCTAGTATCATTTTTGCATCCACATTTTTAATATTCATATACACAAATTTTCTTTGGTTTTCTATAATTATTTTTTCTGTCGCAACGCCGTGTACAAAAATCTTTCTATGAGAACATTTCCTTGTTTTAGTTTTACAGTTTGACTTTTTATGTTCTATTTTTCTACACTTGTAGAGACGGTCACTTTGAGATTGTAACATTCTACATTTGAAACATGGATTAATTTTTCTTTAGCTTCTATGTATGCACATTCTTTTTCTTCAATTTCTTCTAGATTGAGTCTCAGATTTAGGATTCTTTGACATTTGTCTGATATTTCTTGTAATGTTAGTTTTTATTCTGTTCAAGTTTTGTTAGAATTCTCGCATGTGTTTCTACGTCTTCTTTCACTGTTAAGCTGCGAATGAAAATTAACTCTTTAAACATGTCTGAAGTCAGTTCATTTAATTTAAATCTTTCAAACACCTTGTTAACGATTCCAGCATATGTGACAAAATCTTTGTCAACTTTTCTTGCTAAAAATTTGAGTCAGAATATTTACTGTTTCTTCAAAGCAAATTTCTCCCATTTTTTTGCTGGAGGGGGGGGGGGGTAGTACAAAATTACAATATTTTTTTATGTTCTACCTGTGCTAACTTTCTCAACAAAAATCTTTTTTTGGGGGTCCCAGTCACTGCATTATTCTCCGAAAATTTGCTTGCATCTTCTAAAATAAGCAGAAAAGGTAATTACATCATGTGAATTGTATGTGAATTTAGCTATGGCATTTGCCACTGCATCTGCAAAGAAAGAACTTGGCGAATTTTCTGTTTCCTTCTATATTATTTCAATTAAATTTTGTTGTTGTTTCTGGAGTTCCAACAACTGCTGCTGTTGTTGTTGCTGTTGTATTTTTACCACTTGGGCTAATAATTCTTCCATATTTAAAGAATATCTGATTTTTTTTCTTTTTTACACATGCAAAAGGACAAAAAATTAAATGAACATGGTTCTAATTTCTCATTGTCACTGTTATCATGTGCACTAAAGCAAAAAAGTACTTTTTCCTACTCTGTATGAGTTTTGATCCCTCGATTGACTCCAATAGACTGGTATTTACCGGCCTCTCCACAAGGCAGGATGTGGCACAAGGCCGATTTTATGTGGAGTGAATCTGAGCCTGTAGGCTTAGGCAAAATTTCCCCATAGACCCTGCATACACAGGGTCGGGTTTGTCTATCACCTCAGATAAGATTCTGCCCACTGGCAGAGCCTTGTCTGGGCTCCTCAGTGCAGGCAGAGAGTTCGATAAATCTGTTGTGAACCTGACAGCAAACTGCCTGACTCCAATAAACTTCTCTTGAGTCACATGAGTTCTTTATTTAAGGCATCTTGCCTAGTTCATTTGTATTACCAGAGGTGTCTTATTTACTCCACAAGACAATACAAACCAGACAAAAAGATGAACACATGTCAAATTTAGGTTAATTTAATATTTACTTGCTACAAATTCTGAAAACTCAGCCTGTATTATAACTTAGTTTTTTTGGTTTAAAATTTCATAGCACAAATTTATGGGTATTTTTATATATTAATAACTACAGTACTCTTAATATCTTGTATAAAATTCATGTCAGCCTAAATATTTATTAAAATCTTTGTAAAAGGCTTATTGGCTGATTCATTTTTTATGGCTTATCAACCCTTTGCAGGTTATTTAAAGCCAGAAAATATTTTTAGATTTTAAGAATGTTTTTTTTGCAAGGGAAATAATAATAGTTTAGTAATGCAAGTTTTACTAATTAACATTTAACTGGGAGGAGAAAAAGTGGATTCATACCTTTCCCGTTGGTATTTGTGCCTAAGTGAATATAACAAACCCAACTAGAATTGGAACTCAGCTCTCCAATTAAAAATTCTGAGCCATTTTCCATTACACCACCCACACATTCAAGTTTACAGCACCTGGTATTCCCAAGTGGTCACTGATCTCGGTACTGACCAGATGTTGCTTAACTTCAGTGATTGTATGGGGACTAGTGTATCAACATGATATGGCTGTAAACCTGTAAAAGGCTTATAATAAGTGTTTAATGGGATAGAATTTTAAAAATAACCTAATGTTCTTAGAAAATCTGCAATGCTCAAAGTCCTGGGTATGATAATAAACTGCATCCAGCAGCAAGGAGATCAGGAGATTGGAGATTTTGATGTGCGTGAAACCACTTCTTAATTGCTGTTGTTCCCAGGTCCACCTGGATCTGGGGTTGTATCACTTGTTAAGGTCCCAGCTATGGACAAATAGTGAACACCCAAAATAAAACAACACTATGAAAGTATAAAAATATATAATTATAGTAAAATTATCAACAATACATATAGCAAAATGACCAAAAATACATTTTATCTGTAGTTGAAGGCATAGAATTGCATTCAAAATATTTAGATTTTGGCATTAAATAACCCATAGAGGTGTTGATATGCCTCAAAACAATACCAACCAAACAACCAACCAAACAAACAAGATGAAAACTTTCATGATATTCATCCATATAATATCTTACAATTACTTAAATAAATCAAACTGTATTCCAAAATATAACTTCAACAAAACTACAACATAAAACACACATATCACCGCCACTAGCATTTATGTCCGCACAAACCTGTATGTGCACAAAAGCTGAGTATCATCTACCACGTATTCAATTGTGAAAGCAGAATAACATTTATCATATATTTTTATTACTTGAAAGGTCCCAAGAAAATTAAATTTCAGCATTAAATGACCCATGAGGAGTTGATATGCCATTAAATAAACAAATCAATCAATCATGCAATGTTCAAAATACCCCAAACCTCAGCTCCTGACCAAAGAAATGTTAGATGATCTCTATGTTGTGTGGTAAATTCCTGTCATTAAGCCTGAAATTGAGAAGCAATTTCACACTGCTTGCTTTACAAGGAAAAAAAAACAGTCTCAACAAAACAATTGCTTACTGTCTTCAATGCTACAAGAAGAAAGACAACGTTGATCAACTACTGTCTATCAAGGATGAATACCTTAGACTGATCACTTTTGTATTCATGATAATGACAATAGATACTTATTGGCTACATACTTGTATACATTACACAGCATTCTAGCCTAAGGAGCCGATTGGATCAGCTGTAATATTATCTGATGTTGTCCCAGTTAATACAGCTTTTTAGCTCTTCATCTGCCTTTAGCAGATTTTACTTTTTTCAGATTTACTTTTAACATTGCATGGAAAATTTATCAATCAGTCAGTTATCAATCTCCAGAGTTGTCTGTTGCTTGAGGCAGTCAGTGGTCTTGGTTATAAATAAGCAACATGATGTTATTCAAGGTCTTGTTTAAGCATATCACCATGATTGGCAACTTACCTACTATATCAATTTTCAAATGTAATAAGACTTTACATTAATACTGAAACCCAGGTTTGAATAAGGGACTACATCATTTCACTTTACAATAAGTAGGGTAATTTTTAGACAGTTAATAGATATTTTTAAGTGACATAATTTCTTATTATTGGATTTACAGGTGGTATAATGGATAGTGGCTCAGGATGAGAAATTAGAGAGCCGAGTTCAAATTTCACATCGAGTTTGTTACATTTGCTTATTCACAAATACCCTTGGGAAAGGTATGAATCTATCTCTTTCTCACAGCTATGGGTTAAATAGTAGAACAGATTGAGCTCTTCAGCCAATTTAGGAAAAGGACTACTTTGAATTCCAAACTATATCTAGGCCTGGTGAAGTACATATTATGCAGATATGGAAAGGATCATGGTGTTCACAATGGCTCTATGATCTTGACTGTGGTCAGCCTCCTCCTCTTTATTTCTTATTACTATAGACACTTTCTTTGGCAGGTACACATGTTTGAGTAGACACCCTTGTCCTATTTAAACAGGGAAAGGGAAACTAACTTTCAACTTCTAGGCTGGTAAATATTAATTTCACTGTTTAAAAAACAAACAAGAATATCAACTGGAGTACATATACCCAATAAGAATAACATTTGGACTAGTAAGAAGTATGCAAACTACTTTTGTTTATTGGAATATATCACCAAAATTGGCATCCAACCTATTAACCATTTAGCATGAAAAATGCTCAAACTTTTGCCATTAATGTCAGATATCAAAGTCTCACTGTTTTCATGATTTTCTGTGTTCGTTGCAATGATGTTATCATATATTATGGCAGAGTAAACATAGGGCGAGTTACAGTAGGTTGAACATTGAGAGACAATATTTAGAGTGCAGGTTGAATGCTAAAGGGTTAAATCAACATTCACATGAAATAAAACAGTTTTGAACCATGGACCTTTCAATCAGTGGCCAAACTGTCTTCCATTTGAGCTGTTTTGCTTTATGAATGATAATCTCTCTATTACACTCATCTTTTCAGTAAAATTTAAATGGCAGCTTATTTCATGAGAGGTGTAATTTTTCTTTTTGCTTCCTGTTACCATCACAACGGAATATCTCATTACTAAGAAATGGATGATTAGGCTGCATGACTAATAAATATATAAATTTGTGTATTATAGATTAAATGTTTTTTGTGTTTTTTTCATGAAGCTTAGCTAAATCAGACTTGGCCCTTGGTGGGGTAGCAGTAAACATTAACTAAATCAGTCATTCCTAAAATCATTCACATTCTAACTTCCTTCACTGGCACTTTCTTGGAAATAAGGCCTGGTAATGTGTTTAACTAACAAGCAGTTTCTTCATTTCTACTTCTGCTGGCCAGTTGCCTATAAACTCTTGCTGTTCATACACAAAGACCAAAGTATAGTTAAGGAAGAGGATACCTACATAGGCCACTCTATCTGGAATGGCTCTTAGCAACACAAGTTGAAAATAAAGCTCTTGTAGACATTTCAGGGTGTACTTTGAAAGGAGAAGAGGAAAAGGGAAATAAAAGAATATCAGGAGAATGACTCCAATTTTTCCGAAAAATATACTGATTACACTTCACTTCCAGGCATTCTTCTTTTATATGCCAAGTCCTTTCAAAACAGATGTAATCATGGCTCTCCACGACTTCTTGTTTATCCAGGTATTATCTCCAATTATTTAAAGATTTGATCTCTCATAGACACACACATATATAGAATGTGTAGGTATATAGTGAATGTGAATATGAAGTTTGTACACATATGTGTGCTTATATGTATATCTATCTATCTATCTATCTATATATATATATATATAAATTGTCCAAATGTTTTGTATGTCCAAGCCCTTTCAGCTATTCTTTTAGCCATTATCAAGGTTGTTTTTTATTTTTAATTCTGACTGAATGTGTAGATTTTATGTATGTATCTAGAGTTATTTTTTTACTTTCCAAACATGGTCAGCACATTGTGAGCATGTTCATAGGTTGATATCATTGAATGTTGATTTTTTGCCAATTATTACTTCTGTACTCTTCTTTTTGATGGAATTGCTCTTTTCATTCTAAATGAACATTGTGGCCTCTTGGCCATGCACCTATATATAAAATAGTGCTTGAGATATATATATATATATATATATATATATATATATATATATATATATATATATATATATATATATATATATGTTGAATGCAGTATGTCACACGACTGAAATTTGCCACAAACTTTTTCTTTGATCCAAGAAGTAATTAATATAATGAATAATATTTACTCTCTTTATATTGTTCAGACTGCTGTCCTCATCTTTATTGTCATATACACCACTTGTATGCTCCATCCTTTTTCAGGTGATATACATTGGTGTTTCAAACTGAACCCTTTATTTAGTCCATGGAAGTAGATTCTTCTAGTTCCACATACCATACCTTTTTGAATATCTCAGTATCGGTTAATTCCCTTTAGTAACTCTCCAAGTTTTTGTTCACCTCTGCTGTGGCCAGGCATTGAACTCAGAACTCTTTGGGTCAAGTCACTGGATTATTTCAACCAATGCTTTTATTTACTGGGCCATGTATTCTTGGCGAACTAGAACAATCTACCTCTGTGGACTAAATAAAATGTTCACTTCGAAAATTCCAACATATATCACCTGAAGAAGGCTGGAACATACAACAGCCAAAACTTCATGAATATGACAATAAAAATGAGGACAACAGTCCGCACAATGTAAATAGTTACAATACCTCATTTCAGAAATATAGGCAGATGATAATGAATAATGTTTTAAATTATTTTATTTATCTAATTAAGTAATAATTTGCAGTAATAAACTATATATATATATATATATATATATATATATATAAATTTAGATAAAAATAAAAAATATCTTTTTTTGTATAACCAATAAAGATTATATTGAATCAATTGCTAGGTCAGCTTCTAGGAAAGTTGGTTCACTGTGTCATGCTAGATAATTTTTCTCACCAGAATCTATCTTAAACATCTATAAGTCTATCATTCATCCATGTGTTGAATATTGTTGCCACATCTAGTCTGGTGCTTCTGCTATATATTTAGAGATTCTTGATGTTATTAGTTCTGACCTGGCATTTTGTTTCAATCATTTTCTTACTACTGTAATGTAGCTTCCCTGTGGCATTTTTACCATTTGTACCTGAATTTAAGCACAGTACTAGATTCCCAGCTAGGTCTCATCATTTTCCAGTTGAAATGGGTAAATGCATAAGTTCTATGCTAACAGTTTCTTCTCTTGCACTTCCTACTTATGAAACTTTCTTCTGGCTTACTGCTTTCCAGTTAACTTTGATCTTCGAAAATTTAAATGCAATGTCAATCATTATCTTCTGTCTTAATCCATGTTCTTTTGTAGTTCTCTCTCCTTAATAATGATTCTTTTAATATTCTTTCACATTCAATAACCTCTTGTGTCTTAGTGGCTTTATTGCCTTGCTTGGGGTCATATGATTAAACAAAATTTATAGCAGGTTAATGAAAATGATTTTTCTCTTTAGATGGTATCTAGAGTATTTTATTTGAATTAACTTTATACAGATGTTTTCACAGATCAATGATCATAGATGGCCTTGAGCAAATGAACCCTGTAGGTCTTAGCAGGGACCATCCTTCACCAAATCTTGTGGACTGGTGCTAAAGATTCAGAAACAACAAACTTAACCAAATAAACTATTCACCTATGACTTTTACATACCTAAGAAGCAAAATAAATTCTACTGAAAATGGTGTGAAAATTTGCATAGTTAAATCCTGGGCTACCTTGAATAAAATGGATGTAATCTGGAAATCTGATCAACCAGATCACCTCAAACGAAGTTTCATTTGAACCACTATAGAGTCGGTTTTTAATGTATGGTGCCACTGCTTGGACATTAACCAAAACCCTAGAGTCTAAGCTTGATGGAACCTACACTCGAATGCTGAGAGTATACTCAACCTCGCTTGGAGACAACATCCAACTAAATCATGGCTCTATGGATCCATCCCTGATATTTCTACAATTTTACACAAACACAGAAAGCACTTTGCAGGACACTTCTGGTGAGCAAAACAAGAACTTGTGAGTGATCTACTGCTCTGGACACCTAGCCATGGTGCAAGATGGGCTGGTCGCCCACTAACCACCTATATTGGCTACTATGTAATAACACATAATGCCACCCCAGTGACCTCCTGAGTTTGATGCAGGACTGTGAAGGTTGGCACAATAAACTCATGAATGTCTGAAATAATTTGACCGAATAATAATAAATATAACATCACTCGAAAACTTTCAACAGTAGCAACATCTAAAGTGGATAGCACATGCAGCCCAAAGAGAAAATAAAGATATAATCAAGACATTGACATTCCACACTACTTCAAACAAAAAGTTAGGAAGGAAACCACAACTAATATTAGAATGAGTAGTATGTTGATTTACAGATTTGTTTTGATGGTTTATCAATCTTTTGGGGTGGGGGGTATTTAAAGCCAAAACATTTTGGATTTTAGGAGGTTACTTACAGTACTTAGTTTTCCGAAATGGTCCATCTTCTAAGTACTGACCAGTGGAAAGTGTGATAACAGTGAACTTAAGATACCTATTTTTCTGAAAAACTGTTTTAAGAGAAAGATTTTATCAATTTCAACCAAAATTAATGCTAACTATTTCACGTGAAAGTCATGCTGAATTATAAGGCAACAGCTAATCTCACCATTATTATTTATATGAAAAGAATTAATGAAAATTGAAGAATCTTTTAAAATGTATTTATTTTCATACAAGTCAACTAATGTGTATAGCAGAATATATAATAAGTTCACCCTGTAGACTTTTCTGTTGAGTTTTGGGCAACAGCCTCACCCTACTAGGTTTTGGGCCACTGTCTCACCCTACTAGGTTCTGGTCCACAGTCTCATCCCAGTAGGTTTTGCCACTGTGTTTTCTGCAGCAAGTAAATTTTTACAGAATGGAGTTGCTAAACTCATTGGTTTTGAACTCAAATTTGGCTTTCTCCTAGACTGGTTGTCAACTAAAGCTAGAGAGCTTAGTCTGCAGTGTTATCAACCACTATCTAGGGGGGGGGGATGCTTTCTGCACACACACACACACACACACACACACACACACACACACAAGAGGACAAAGATAAATCTAACCTCAATAATAAGAGCATCCCAAAAAGCACATAAATTAAGTACATCAAATTTCATATAAAGATAATGAAAAATGAGAAAAACCTCAATTGTTGAAACCTTCTGATGAGTGGACTGAGCAATTACAAAAAAGTTTGTCTACAAAACTCCAGATTCAAGGTGCTGAATGTAACATAAATCAGTTAAGTGACAAATGTTATGTGCATTAGTTTTATATATATAAAAGTGGACACTGACGTCAATACTGAGCAGCAACAGTTTGTTTCATGCTTGAATACAATCTCAGGTTGTTCCGGCTATTTCAAAATGTATATGTGTGTAAACACACACACACACACACACACACACACACACACACACACACACATATTCTGTGTATTTAGGTAGCAAATGCTCTTTAAAGAAAATGTTACTAAAAACAACAGACATTTTGTGACGATTAATTTTAATGATCGAGTTTTCCAAATTACGAATAATGCTTATCTGAGAAGAATTATTCATAATTTGGAAAAGTCAATGCATAAAATTAATTGATACAAAATGTCTGTTATCATTAATATATGTGTGTGTGTGTGTGTGTGCATATATATATATATATATATATATATATATATATATATATATATATATATATATATATATATATAGTTATCTTTAATATATATATATATATAGCTATCTTTAATATATGTACCATAATTTCTTGAAAATAATATACACCCATAAATAATACGTATCCAACAAATGATCCAAAAATTAAGAAATATATCTATCCCTATGTAAAATATGCATCTATAAATTTTATCAAAAAAAAAAATAATAATTACGAAGATATTTTGTTGACCTTGACATTAAGAATAAAATTGAAACTAAGCAGCTAAAATAATGTTGAAAATTACCATGTGGTTTGTCCCGATAAATATAACATTTTATTTTACTGCCAAAATGTTGTCAAAACATTGGGATTCCATCAGTGAGGATGTTATAAAGAGAGGTTTCAAGAAGTGTTGTCTCCCGACAGCTATGGATGGCTCTGAAGATGACATCTTTTGGCAAGAGAATGAAGAGGCTGAAGGTAATTTTGAACAAGACAAAGATAATATTGTGATTGATAATTTGTTTAATGGCAATTTAGATATTGATTCTATAATAGAAAGTGTTGATGATGAAGATGAAAATTAAAATTTCAATAAATTGTTAACTTGATATCCTCTTTTTTTCGAAATTGGCCTTTTTATAGATTTTTTATTTTTTCACCAAATAAAAAATGTGGTTACTGATAAACATAAATTTTTTGACAAAAAACGTTACAATTATCATAGTTAGATTTAAAATAAAAATTGGGATAATATCTTTTTTATTTTAGAACAAGTACGTATTTATTATTATAAATCAATAACGAAAAAAATATTTTTGTTTAAACCTACATATAATACACACTCCTACTATCACCTGTAAATTACAGTAAAAAAATGCGTATTATTTTCAAGAAATTACAGTATATATAATGTGTGTGTGATAAAATATTTTAATGATTTAAATGAATATCAAACATGGATCTACACACAAGTTCCTCAAGATGATCGAAATGGGGTTCTTGGCAACAATGAGAAATAATGGCTTTGAAATTTATATTTATTGAATCATAGTATTTGAAAGTCATCAGGATCAGGAACTCTTTAATTTAAATATTTCTGGGGTGATGTCACAGATTTCAAATACCTGTTTTTTTACCATCAATTTTCTGATCCCACTTTTCATTGCATCAGTAATGCAAGCAACATGGTTAATCAATATAAGTGCTGCATAATTTGTTGCAGTGGACAAATTATCTTGACTGACAACTTCCTAAGACAAGTCTTCGCATCTGTAGTAACTAACAGGTGAAAAAAAAAAATTGAGAAAATCAGCATATTTTTATTTATTGTTTTTTTAACTGGAACAGTCAACAAAATGCATCCAGAATTAATTCCGAGAAAAGGTGTGATTTTAACTGACCACCAGTTCCAATGAAAAAGGTCCACACTTCATACTGATGTTATCCTTTTATTTATGAAATGCACAAACAAGGAAAACACTTTTCAATTCAAACTGGAACAAAAACAATTCGGAACAAACTCAAAAAATGATAAAGGACTGTCGAGAAAATGAAATAAAACCAATAAATAAAATAATAATAACAAGTAGACGTATCTTCTACTCCAATAGCTTCATGTCTCGCACATCTCGCCTGTGGAACTCCCTTCCCTATTCCTGTTTCCCTGACAAATACAATCTCTAACTATTTAAGTGTAACGTCAATCGACATCTCCAGTTGCCCTGATCTATCCATTTCCCTTCTCCACATCCTTTCACCTTCCATTCCTATCTGCTCTTGCTCCAAATCTTCTGTAACCCCCTTGCCTTGATCGATCCACTTTCTCCACATCCTCTCCTTTACCACTCTTACCTGCTCTTCCTCCAAACCTTCTGTAACCTCTTGCGTGCCAGTGGCCTCCAGCCTTGCTTGGGGTGATAAGCTAAAAAAAAAAATAAAATAAAAAAAATATTAATTAATTTTCTCACAATGCAGATTATAAAGAAAGCGGAAAGGGTTTCTAGTCACATGCACGATTTTATAACAAGACTTCCAGAAAGGATAGAATCTTTCTCTTTCGCAGAAATTAACGTTAAACACATGTATGTATATTTGTATTTTCAGCACGCTAGCCCTGTCCTCACTACCAAATATGACTCAAGGTCTAGGTTTAAAGTGGGTTTGACAATACCCTGGAAAAATTACTCAAGCCCCCTCAGCACTTCTCCTTTTGGGGACACCTCAAGCACAGGGCAATAAACCCATCCCCCTACTAAAGGAGAGGTACAGCCTGAGGGGAAGGCTTATATGTGATAAATGTCTATTTTTATGTTTTTGCAGAATATTGAAATTATCCCCATAATTTTAACCCTATTACTACTTCTACTATGTTACTACCAAGTAGTAAAGTCTGTAAGCCTGGTGGCGCATATAATCAATCCCTCTGCCAACTGTTGCACTCTGGTTATTCCATCAGGAATAAAACCGGATATTTGGTTGTACAAAAATTGTTGCAGCTTCACTGGGAAGTTTTCACTCATCTTCACTTGATATCACACCACTTTCTTCTATTATGGGTAATGTCTATTCAGGATGCAGGCAATCATGGCTCTCCACAGCTTCCTATATTTTGTGGCTCCAAGCAATGTTTGACATTTTACTATCCCACTTTGTTCCTGCACAACCATCTATTCGCACAACTTGTTAGTTACTCACTGTTTCCATCTGTGTCTGCTACTTTCAATATGTCTTGTAACACTAAAGCTTTGTCAATGCTCACATGTTTGGTCCATGGTATTCTCAGCATCCTTCTGTAGAACATATTTTCTCTTCTTCATCTGTGAGGATATTGTATAGCATTCACTGACATATAGGAGGACTGATATTAATGTAACAGTTCAGTACCCGTTTCTTTATTTCTAACTTAGTTATCCTGTTTCTTAATACATTGCCTAGTGTTTAGAAGGCATCTTTCTCTATCCCAATGTGCCTTCACCTCTTAGCTACTGTAGATCCCATGTCCACACTGACCCGGGTGGTAGTATCTGTCAGTCCCAGCTATGGGCAAATAGTAAACCCAAACAAAATGGTACATTTTTATAATAAAATGACCAACAATACATTGTTATAGTAAAATGACATTCAATGCAACACTAAATAAATATAAAAATACTTTTTTATAGTAAAATTACCAACAATACATTTTATGATCTACAAAATATATATCTAAAAAAAGATAACTTTACTCTGAAAGTATAAAATTATGTACAAAATATCTGTAGTTGAAAGCATAAAATTACATACAAAATATTTAGATTTCGTCATTAAATAACACATAGAGGTTGATATGCTGCTAAACAAAATCAAAATCAACCAACAATCAAACCAATGTGCCTTCATATTTCAGTGTTCTACTTTCTGTTCTCTGTTAAAATATTTCCTAGATATTTAATTTGTTGTACTTGTTTGGTTTCATTATCTCCAATTTTATCTTCAGCACAGCTCATTAGTTTATTTGTTAAGAAAGAAAACAAAAGAATTGGATGCTGATTAATATCAGCCTGTTCTCATGACTTACATGCACACTATTGTTCTAATCTTTGTTTTTATTATCCCTTGACTTCAACTGTTTTGCTCTCCAGACTCATTATTTAATTATTATTATTATTATTATTTAAAAATAATTATGTATTATTATTATTTAATTATTATTATTTATTATTAATATCAACTTTTTCTCATGACTTACATGCACAATATTGTTCTAATCTTTGTTTTTATTATCCCTATTATTTATTATCACTTGACTTCAACTTTTTTGCCCTCAAGACTTCATCAGGATAACCTTCAGGGAATTTCAAATTAAACACTTTATTTAATTTATAGGGGTAGATTGTTCTCATTCTTTTGGTTCCAATCCTGTTGGGAATGACTGCAGAAACTGCAAAAACACCCAAATTTATAGACAAATCATATAGATGCATGCTGGGATTTTTTCCTAGCCATTAAGATAGATTACTTCTCAGTCTCATCCACTATATTTCTGTTCTTTCTTACCTTAAATCAGACTACTGTGATCACTTGTCTGTATTTCATTTGTGTGTTAACACCATTCTTACTTTGTGAACTTTTTGCCTTATTACCGTTGCTTTTGCCTACTTTTGCCTTATATATATTGTTTGCTTAGTATTATTTTTTGCTCTGTTCTTTTCTTCCTTTTGTTATTGTTTATTGGAAACTTTGTCAATTCTGTTTGTTAGTCATTTCTGCCAATTACAAATTAACCATAGCCAATTACTCTACTGGTGATTAGTACTGCTCAGTTATTGCTTGTCCCATTATCACAGAGTTCAAGAATGCACTGCCTGACCCAGGGATTGAACTCACACTTACTATGTCACCAAATTCAAAAACCAACACTTTAATCCACTAAGGTATTGTCCCCAAAATCCTTGAAAGTTACTCAGATTGACAGACACCTAAAAAAGGCCAGAGGTCACAACAGCTGAAACCTTGCGATAACAACAAAAGCAAGGAATGAAGACGTTAGTTCGGTTATAAATAATGTAAATAAGGATAACTTCTCATCCCAGAAATTCAAACAGAAATTGTTCCCAAAAATCACAAAATGATATTTCCTATTTATATATTCCATCCTTAACACATGGTTTTGACCATCCCATGAAGCACCACATCACATGGCAGAGCCCTGATAAGGTAACAAAAAGATTATTGACTTTAACATCTCAGACTCTTGGATTAGGAAATTTGTGACAGATGTTAGAGTATACAACTCCTACTTTGAATCAGATTACAGAATATGTGTATCTGAACTGACAATGCTATCCAGCAAAATAGCTTGCTTCCATCCACATAAACAAAGAAAAGCACTTAGGTATAACATCCAAGACCTTAAAGATTAACTGGTAATATTAGAATTCTATAATAAACTAGAGTCCAAATTGATGTCAATAAATCTTGACCAAAACAACAATAGAGGCATCAAATAATGTTATATCTTCATTACCTGAAATGCATGAGACCATTCTAGGGATACCTAGAAGAAAAAAAGATAGACCCTTGGGATGATAATCCTGAGTTGAAAAAATTGATACAAAAAACAAACAAACAATATAACTATTACCATTATGCTGGTTATAAAACATCCAAATAATTCAACTTTGGCTTGTGGGTGTTTTTGCCACCCAACATTTTTTGGTACCCAACATTCTGATTGCTTTTTGCTTTTCATTTCATTTTGTTTTGTTACCAAAGTCAATACCTGTGCATTTGTTATTGTCTTTCTCACAGAAATAAGAAGTCATCCTCATGAGTCGAGATGTCATGCTGTCTTGGCAGACAGTAATGTGATTTGCTAAGCTTTCTTATTCTTTGATGTGACTTTGATTTGTATAGAGACAATTTGGGAATACAAAGACAGAATTAAAATTCAGAAGTCCTATACTTTCAGATCTTGGCTTGTATGCATATGTATATTTGTGGGTTTATACACACACCTACATGCAATTTGAAATAGCAACAATGGTTTGTATAACAAGGTTGCAATGGTAATTATTTTTCTTTAGAGTTGTCATTTCAGTTGTGAAAATGTTCATGTGAAGAGAAAACAAAAGTTTTTCAGCAGCCACACACACACACACACACACACACACACACACACACACACACACACATATATATATATATATATATATATATATATATATATATAAATTCATTTAATTAGAAAACAGACAATCTTAAAGGTTCATTGATTATATTTTATTTCCCTGGGATGATGGTTTTTTCCTGATTCCTCAGATCACATTTCCAAGCATTATATATATATATATATATATATATATATATATATATATATATATAATTTGTGTCTAAACACACACATGTATATATACGAGGTGTGATAGATAAATTGTCATCTAAATTATGCAAAAATGAAAATAACACTTTCCTTTTAACAGATACATTTACCAAAATTACACAAAATATCTTGAAACTAAAGAGTACGTTTATTCAATAAAATCAACCACAGCCTCCAGATGACTTTGGGATCTCCTGTGTCTCTTCTGGACGGTCTTCTTGTTTAAGTTGGTGAACTCTGCCATAATCCTTACTTTCAGTTCATCTTCGGTGTTGCAAGGAATTTTGTTGGTCTCTCACTCAACTGCACCCTACACATAATAATTAAGGGGGTTTGCAGTCTGGGGAGTTAGGTGGCCAGATGTAAGGGGTAATGTGGTCATAGAAATTGTCTGACAACCATGACTGGGTTCTCCTGCTTGTGTGGCATGGTGTAGAGTCCTGTTGCCAGGCATAGGGTCTTCCAGCAGCCACCCTCTTGATCCAGGATAGCACTACCTCTTCAAAGCACTTGATGTAGGCCCCTGTGTTGAATCTTGAGGTCCTGTAGGAAGATGAATGGAGGCATAATGTCACCATCACTAGTGATCGCTCCAAACACCTTAGTAATCACCATTAGACTCTTCCAACTCTTTCTGAATCCTGTATTTTGTCCTCAGATTGACACCCAAACACTCTGAAATGTTTGTGTTAGAGCTTCTGGCATGAATGCCAAGTAGTACAGCAAGCTGTTTTCAAATTACTGGCAGAGGGAATTGCATCATCATGCTCTTTTTCTCATAGATGGTGCCCAACTGACCCTACTTTAGTGTGCAATGGACAAAATCAAAAACAATTCACATGTGTGAAATTGAAAATATAAAATGACAACAAATCATTCATCGCACACTGTATACATAACACACACAGGCATATATATATATATATATATATATATATATATATTATATATATATATATATATGCTACGAAGCTAAGGCAATCATTGGTGGTGATACTAAATACTATATAGTAGCTGCTGAGGGTGAGTAGAAAAGGCAATACTACAATCACAAAATGAGTCTGACCAACAGTAAATACAAAGGTAGCATTGCACTTTCTAACTATTGAAACACTATTGGAATGCTATTGATAGCAGAAGGAGGCTCCTCCTATTACATGGAAAATACTGGCCAAAGCAATACCATATAACGGAGCTAGTAATGTCTGTAATTTATGCCTGGCAGAAAAATTAATAATCCTGCAGTGAATAGGAGCTCACCTCTTGAATAGGGAAACAAACTTATGGTCACATACTGACAGAAGAATAAATAGAGTAAGAGTTACCTGCCACTACATAAGTTAATTGATAGTTTAGTTCCATAGTTCAACCTGATGATTTTCATTACATATAATTCTGAGTAGGGGATTTGTTATTTTATATATATATATATATATATTTTTTTTTTTTTTTTTTTTTTTTTAAGTGTATCATCCCGAGCAAGGCCGGTGGCCACTATCACGCAAGGGGTTACAGAAGGGTTGGAGGAAGAGCAGATAGGAGTGGTAAAGGAAGGGATGTGGAGAAAGAGAAGGACGGAGGGCCGATCGAGGTGGGGAGGTTACGGGAGATATAGGGCGAGATCAGATAGGAATGGAAGATGTCAGGAAGTGGATAGATCAAGGCAACTGGAGATGACGATTGACGCTACACTTAAACCGTTGGAGATTGTATTTGTCAGGGAAACAGTAATAGGGAAGGGAGTTCCATAGGCGAGATGTGCGTGACATGAAGCTATTGGAGTAGAAAAGACGTCTACACCTAACAGTTTCAACGGTGAAGGGGTGGGAACGGGATGCCAGCCTCGTAGGACGCTTGAATTTACGAGGCTTAGGGACAAGTGAAAGCAACTCCTCAGAGCAATTACCGTGGAAGTACTTGTAGAAAAGGCAGAGTGATGCAACATTGCGTCTGTGAGAGAGCGACTGCAGACGAGATGACAGATCAGGGCCAATCACATTGCATATCCGTCTCTGAATCTTATCAAGAACCCCGAGGCAACACGCAGGGGCCCCAGACCATAAATGGCAGCAATACTCCATGCAAGGTCGAATGGTAGACTTATAGACCTGGAGGATCGATTCAGGGGAGAAGAATTTCCTGGCTCGGCACAGGGAACCAACTTTTCTAGCGGTGGATGATGCAATTGACTCGATGTATTTGT